>CAOLHI010000989.1:0-463494 GCA_948474755.1 Ctenosaura bakeri | reverse complement strand
AGGTTCCTCGCTTGCCTTGCAGACAATTTCATGGTCCAGAAGGTGGAAGAGGCGACAAGGGAATCAGCTATTTTAGATCTGATCCTGACCAACAAGGATGACCTAGTTGATGAGGTGGAGGTGGTGGGATCCTTAGGAGGGAGTGACCATGCTCTTTTGGAGTTTGTCATTCAGTAGGAAGGAGAAGCCAAGTGTAGCCAGACATGCATCCTAAACTTTAAGAAAGCTGATTTCTCTAAACTTAGGGAGTTACTTGCTGAAATCCCATGGGCAAGAATACTAAAAGAGAAAGGAATTCATGATGGATGGGAGTTTCTTAAAAGTGAGAAGCTGAAGGCACAATTGAAAACTGTGCCAATAAGGAGGAAAAATGGCAGGTGTCTAAAGAAACTGGAATGGTTGATGAAAGAACTCTCAGCTGATCTAAGTATTAAAAGAAACATGTACAGGAAATGGAAAAATGGTGAAACCACCAAAGAGGAATTCAAGCAAATAGCCAGGAGATGTAGGGAGAAGGTCAGAAAAGCTAAAGCGCAGAATGAACTCAGGCTTGACAGGGACGTCAAAAACAATAAAAAGGTTTTTTTTAGATATGTCTGCAGCGAAAGGAAAAACAAGGAAATGATAGGATCACTGCATGGAGAAGGTGACCAATTAATAACGGGGGGCAAAACTACTCAATACCTTCTTTGTCTGAGTTTTCTCCCAAAAGGATAGAAGTACCCAGCCTGGGACGTCGGGAGCAGGTGAGGAAGTGAGGGAAATGCAGCACAAAATAAGTAGATAAGTAGTACAGGAATATCTGGCTAAACTAGATGAATTCAAGTCCCCAGGGCCAGATGAATTACATCCAAGGGTATTAAAAGAACTGGCAGAAGTCATTTCTGAACCACTTGCAATAATCTTTCAGAACTCTTGGAGAACAAGAGAAGTCCCAGCAGACTGGAGGAGGGCAAATGGAGTCCCCATCTTCAAGAAGGGGAAAAAGGAGGACCCTAATAATTATCGCTCGGTCAGGCTGACATCAATTCCAGGAAAGATCCTGGAACAGATAATTAAACAGTCAGTTTGTAATTACTTGGAAAGCAATGCCATAATCACCAGAAGCCAGCATGGATTTCTCAGAAATAAGTCATGTCAGATTAATCTTATCTCTTTTTATGATAGGGTTACAAGCTTGATAGAGCCTGTAGCGTTTCAAGGGAGAAAATTGCCCCCTGAACTCCCCCTAGTTGCCCTTCCTTGTTCTAGATGACACTTACTTACTTTTGGCAAGTAGTCTGTTTCTTGAGTTTGTTCCTAACAACCTTTGGTCTGCAATGCAGAGTTATATAGCTCTATTTCCTTTCTTTTCTATTGATTTTCCTGCTCCTGTGCAAAAAGGGACAAAATTAATTTTGAGAACCTTTGGCTTGGGTCGTCTAAAGGCAGTAATTTCAATCTTCTAGGGGAAAGAATATTAAAGAATGAGCATGAACTTGTCATTTAGGCTTATCTGTAATATCTTTGGAGGTTATTGTGCGACTTTCTTGTTGCTTTTTGCTGTAGTACATGAAACAAAAGTTTGGTTGTTAACACCAATAATGACACTATTCTGTATGAAAAAGAGCCTCAGTAATTCTCTAGAAAATCTCAAGCCTCTTGGTAAAAATCACTTATGATTTCTGAGTACATGTACAAGCAGGTTATTTGAGCCAGTGAATAATGAAACTTCATACAAATTTACAAAATCTTATAGAAGAGTCTACAAAAAAAAAGTTAGTTCTTATTTGGTTAGCTAGTTGGCTTTGACCTGTTTATCATTATATGAAAACTCACTTTGCCATGTTTGCATTTCTAGACATTTGCTGTGACATATTATTATACTTATTTGCTAATTTTAATTTTCAAATTTTATTTTTCTTAAAATAAAAAAGGCAAGCACCAAACAATATCCTACTGTGTTTGTTTGTGTGTCTGTTTGTTTTAATTGTTATTTTGTATTTCACTTTGCATTTTATTGCAGTTACCACCTTTCCTTTGGTGGAAAAGTGAGTGTGAGTATGAAAAAACTCTTGTCCCTGGTTGGCCCCACAGTGCCAACCTGTAGAGGCCTGCCACTCATACTGCTCTCCCCCACACCCACTCTACTTAATCCCTTTCTGGATTGGTTTTCTGGGCTGTACGGTGATCCCTTTTATGTGGACCTGTGGCCATGTTGTTATATGGATTCCTTTTGGCAGGTGTGGCCTGACTCTTCACCAGGCTTGATAGAGACATCCAGAGACAGTGGTGATTTTTTTTCCTTTAAAAAAACAAACAAAACAAACCTACAGATTTATTGAAACTCAGTAACACAGTTCATTAATTCTTGAATATTCTACGCTTGCACTGCTGCTTCAATACCAGACTCAAGTCTGCTTCCTGACTAACTGTTCTGTCTCTCTGAAATCCATACCCAGTATCTGTCAGATCCAAAACTCAGTCTGATTGAGCTCAAAAACGCTTCTGCTCTCACAGAGATAGCCTCTCTGTTTTTATGTTCTTCTCATCTGCTGCCTTCATAGCACTTCCTGAGCTGCAGTTGCCTTCACTCAGCCAGATCAGCCCAGTACTCCTGTTGTTCGGGTCACTCCCAAACCCTCAAAAACCAGGTGGAGCCTGATCTAAAATATTAAGTCCACATGGACTACCCTGAGTAGTCTCTGAGATTGTGGGTGAATGCTGAATCAGCCTGGAAAGATTCCCAACTTTGGCCAAAGCGACTCCTCCCCCCTCAGAAAGAACACAGTCAAAACCACTTCTTACATGAACAAAGCGAAGGACTTGGAAACTAACAAATCTGCTGTGTAACCTGTTTGTTTTAATGTTTGCATTTCAAAGTGCAAACCTCTCAGGTTACAACCTCATGAGGGAATACTTCAATCTCAGTTTTATCTTGATACTTTATAGAGAGATGCCTACAGGATACATTTGAATAGACAAAATGGTTTGGTGATGGAGCAGAACAAACTCCACTGCCATTGGTTTATTAGATCCAACTGGAGGAAATGGAAAACAGTAAAAGAGTACAGACAAAATAGTGTTTACCATCTTTTCCCCAGTCTACTCTGCAGGGCTGCTAAGATCCAGTGCCCTGGACAGTTCAATTCACATATAGTATTGTCTGCTTAAATGTCTAAGCTAAAGAATCTCTGTCTCTCTGCATTTGCTTAACTAAAGTTCCTCCATCTTGAATTCTAGTCAGCTTTAAAGGTTGTTCCTGTTGTTAGCCCCTTGTCTACTTAAAATTATGCGGATATTAATTGGCAAAGCCCAGCAGTCTCTGTAACATCTTCACAGTGAGACACAAGGGTAACACATTAGAACAACTGTGAAGGGCAGATAATCTTATTGTCACCATATCAGTTGTGAGCTGGTCAAGGCAATTTTTCCATGCCCTCTCCCTCTCCTACAATAGTTCCTCCCATTATCTACACTGCAAAGTATTGCTTTCTTTTGAGTCAATAATTCCTATTTGTTTAGCAAAAGACGCAGTGTTATGTTTATAACACTGTAAAAGTAACCGAAAACATTTTGAGCACCAAGAATGCTTCATCAGGAGATTATTATATTTCCTATTTAATCAAAACCCTTCTCATTTTATGATTTTTTTTTAAAAAATGAAGTTTGATCTATTTTGGTTGCTTTTGATAAAAAATCCATGTTTGTCATGGCCATTATGATTAAAGAGCAATGTCACCAGTGGCTATAGAAAGCAAACTCAAGTTTATTACAGCAACTCCTTTAGAGAAAGGTAAGCTCTCACAGGGTGTTAACCTAAATTAAGCTAAGCAGGAACAGGAGAGCAGATAATCACTTTTGTGTGTGTGTAAGACAGAGTGTGTGTGTCAGAGAGAGACTTCAAGTCACCTGTAAACTAGGGTGACCCCCAAGGATTTCATAGGGTTTTCTTAGGAAAGGAATACATTTTCACTTTTTCTCTCTCTCTAAGAGTAGTACTTTATATAGTTGAGATTCATTTTTTTTTTTTAGCTTTGGCCTGGCTCTCAAATTTGTTAAGATCATTTTAAATTCGTATCCTGTCCTTTGGGGTATTAGCTATCTCCTCTTAATTGGGTGCCATCTACAAATTTGATAAGCATGGCCATTCTTCCATCATCCAAGTCATTTCTAAAGATGATGAATAGCACTGGACCCAGTGCAGAACCCTATGGCACCCTACATATCTTCATCTCTCTAGGATGAAGAGGAACAGTTAATGAGCACCATCTGGGTTGGTCAGTCAATCTATTACAAATTCACCAAACAATAGTTTTGTCTAGCCCACATTTTACTAGCTTGTTTGTAAGAATATCATGGAGGATGTTATCAAAGACCTTACTAAAATCAAGATATGCTACACCCATTTTGGCTTCATCCTTCCACCCCCCACCCCATTTAACCAGCGTTGCCCAGAATTTTATTTTCCTCTTAAGAACTCAACAAACTGTCTTCTCCAGTACCTGTAACTTTTGCCCATATTTCCCAATGCAATCTGTATTCAGAGTTATTAATATGGAGAGGGTCGGTTCCTGAGGGAATACACTGTCCTCCTACTTGCTGCAAGGCCTTGTCTCCATGGTAACTGGCCTATTCCAGTACCTGTGACTTTTCCTCATATTCCCCAATCCAGTTGTATTCAGAGTTGTTAACCTACAGAGGCTGGGTTCCTGAGGGAATACAATGCCCTCCTTTGTCTTGCTGCTAGGCCTCATCTCCATAGCAACCGGCCTATTTTCTGGCTGAGAATTCTAAAGGCCTCTCCCTAAACTGCAAACCCCAGGATTCCATAGACTCTTCACAGCCAGCCAATCATATGAGATCTTTGTCTGCCTGATGCAGAGAAACAGACAAACTCACAAACAAACATTGACTTTTATATAGTATATATATATGTATATATGTATGTATATATAAAGATAATATTGCCATGGCATGACTTGGTTTTGAGAAACCCATGTTGACCTTTAGTGGTCCTCACTTCTTTCCTAAAATAATGATGTGGCATTTAGGCAAATGTTGTCTGAGTTTGGACTAGTAGAATATTTAAATTTCTGTTTTTAGAGATAACTTTGACTTGTGGGTATAGCGGTTTGCTGCTCTCACACCTGATACATTATAGAAGTCTGCAGGAAGACGTTTCTGACCAACTGGCTTTGTCTTCTGTGTGTGTTCAGCTGGCATGGATGACATAATTGTGCTAGTCAACTGTAACTATGAATAGAATGAAGCTTATCTAATGCATAGACAATATGGGTAAGCATAAATATATTTGCTGTATGATGAGAGTGTTGCCATGGTCACTGTTGAGAGTGGTCATTGGCATAAACACATTATTGTTCCTATGGTGGCTGTTCCTCTTCTTGTTTCTTTCTCCTTGTTGTTGAGAGGACATAGTATGGTAGTGACAAGACAGCAGTCCATCATCTCTGCAGCCATGGTGTAGTGGTTCTGGCGTAAGAGAACTGTAGTATTCCCTGCTAAAGTTCCCCATAGACTTATAATCTTCTCTTACAAACTTACTGTTTGGCATAAACTCTCTCCCCCGTCCCCATTACTCTGCACTTCTTTTACTTTTTATCAGAAAATTGCTTTTTAGCCTCCAGAATCTTTACTGCTTTTGTGGCCTTTTAGCCCCGGTTCTATTGCTGTAAAAGATAAAGTCTTAAAAATAATGCTAAGTAGCATTAAAATGATTTATGGCCTTTTTCTTTTGAAAATCCTCCTTCAGCTTGTCAAGATACAATGCTGGTTTATAGCATGAATTCTAGACTTGTCTTGTGAAAATGTAATTGATTGTCTGTGTGTGTGTGTGTGTGTGTGTGTGTGTGTGTAAAACCAGTGCATTAGAATGGCAACTTTAGGGCTTCTGAAATGGAAAAAGCAATAAATATTGGTCAGTGGGTGCCAGCTCTGTTTAAAGAAAAAAATTGACTAGAGCTGGAGTGGAGTTTAGAGGAAGAAGAGGCTCTCTGTCAGCTTACTTTTATTCAAAAATGTGAGAGGAGAAATGACAAGGGTGTTCTCTCACCATCAGTCTCTGCTCATGACTGTGTCATTCTGCTGCCTGAAGTGAATGTCAAGATGGATGCTCCCTCCACTTCAAGTAGAAAATCTGCCAGGAGTGGCAAGTGAATATTACTTCAGCACTGGCAACGAGACAGCACACCTGAGGGCAGCAGGTTTCCTCAGGGGGCACAGGGCAGGTGATCTGGCACACATAGATCTGGCTTCAAGGGCTTCATAATCACTCTCCACCTCTCTCAACATCTGCTCATGGAGATGCCTACATCAGTCAGGCTAATGGTAAAGACATAAACCCTGACCTGATTTGTGCTTACGTGGTAAACAGAAAAGCCTTTTAAAAATTCCTTCGCGGGAGCTGCCGCTTCTGTTGGTGGTCTCTTGAAGGAAATCTGTATGTCTGTGCAAATGAAAAATAAACTATTGCCTTGTTGGATGAACTGTTAAAACTGGTAACATTGGAAGGGTTGTGTCTTTGTGATTGACCAGCCTGTCCTGTTGTACTTGCTGTGCACATGTATGTGTGTGCTTAGCTTCAGTAGAGAAACGGGAGTTTTATACAAGTTACATTTTGCACAAAGAACACAGAAAACAATTACAGAAGCAAAATGGCCAGTCAGTCTCACGCTAGAGCATGCTCGGAATGCAGTCTTACATACTGACACAATCAGATTCATGTAACATCCTAGGAGCAGAATACTTTCTTGACATCTCTGTCTAATGGTTGGGCCAGCCCTGCTGTTGAAACTCAGAAACTGTTAAGAAGCTTTTCCCCCTTCTCCTTACTCCTATGAAAGGAGAAATTTCACCCAGTTAATTTTTTTTCATGTGCATCTTCTAAAGGAAAAGCAACAGTTCCACCCCCAGTGATCCTAGAAGCAAAGTATAATGTCTAAATTAAATTTACTACTAACATCAGCCTTATTATATGAGACGTTTCTACTCCAGTACCAGCTGCTGGTATCAAAGCCTGCTTGAACTCATCCTCAGAAGACAGCAGTGCATTGGTGCATGTTATTAGAAACAGGCAAAAGCCCATGAAATTCACTCCACTATACATTGCTTCCTTTCCTCCTCCCCTTTCCTAAAACTGGCTTGTAGGTTTTGCAAGAGAGGAAAATGCAAAAGAATATTTCTTCCATTCACAGAACAAAAAGCTATTTGCAGCAAAGGTGAGGAGGGTTTTGTTAACCAAATAGTCATTGTAGGAGGTGTGTTGCCTGGATTGAGATATAATGCGAAAAGGAAGAGCCAGTCCTTCCTTGCTTTAGTCTAGTTCCCCCTTTACTACCCCAGTAGCTGCTGCTTGCCCTTAGGAAGAAAGATGTTAGTAGCAAAAAAAAAAAAAAAGGTTAATCACATGTTCCATGTATCATCAGTGGCTGGAGTGTACCTTACACCGTAGCTGGACATTGCCCTAATACATGGCTATTTTTCTCATTCCTATGGGTTAACATCATGAGGTATAAAACTGGTGGTCAAGAAAGTGGGAGCCAAATCAGTGTGAGCTGAGTTGGAATTCATAACTGAGTTGGGCTCAGGTATTTCCAAACTGGAGAAGGTCAATTTTTTTTTTGATCCCACACTCGCTTGTGTCTGAAATGCTTCTCCATAACTGCCATTATTTCACACCTCTGACTACAATGCGGTGCATACTCTTGTAAGTAGATTCACTTGCTAGAATCAGATGAATACAAAAGGAGGATGGGGGGCAGCTAAACAGGACCAAAAAAAAAATGAATCCATGTAAACAATTAGATAGAAAACTCTGATAATTATGTTTTGAAATATTTGCCAAGAAAGGCTGTGTACTGACAGCATCTGATCATAACCAAAGTTTTTGAAAATAAGCTTGCTTGTGAGACCTCTGTATTTTTGTATTGTGAGAACAGTAACACATTCATTGTGGTTGGTATGCAGGTGCTGCTTCTAGAATGGAGACTCGAATGACTCCTCTGATGCCAGCTCAAGTCACCAGAGTAGCGGCTATCTCTTCACCAGCTGTGACATTCATGGCAACCAATTTGGTGGATCAGACATTAACAGGTGTGTTTATGTTTCACTGTACTGATTATGCAGCTAAAGCATATGTTCCATATTTGCATACTTTTCAATCAAGTAGCTTTCCACATGGCACAGTAATGGGAGAAAAGCCATTAGTAATGTTAGTAATATTTTGAGGTTCTGCTAAATCTGTCGTGGGGACAAAACAACTGAATCAGAACATGTACAAAATCAGATGCTAATGGGGTAGCTAAATTTTTACAAATCCTAATCCAGGGTATTCTAGTCTCTCCTCCACACTGGTCATCACATAGGTTGAGGTGATTATGAAAGTAATGCTCAACACCACTGTTCTGTCCTGAAGTAGGAAGGAGTGGTTTCCAGACTTGCCGATAGTTTGCCCTGATCTGTTAAAATGACCCCCAAAAGGGAATAGTTAAAGGGAGTTTAGGAAATGTACACTTTGAAGATTTACAGTGTTTGTCTTCACTGGTAATAAAAGATAGGTAAGACTGATAAGAAATGATTCAACTCACGGGATTACCAATGGAAATTATATAGGAGTGGAGATGAGAGGAGTGAAGACCACAAGGTTAGAGTTAGAGATGGTTTTATAACCTAAATTCATCTCCCTTCAAATCACCTTCTCAGGTAGTATGACAGTTTAAACGGAAAATTGTTCTGTTTTGTCACCTCTACTTAAATCTTTATTGAAGGAGGATTTCTTTCTGTGCTCACCTAGCAAGATCCTAACATTATAACCTAGGCTCCTCCTCTTCAAGGTATCCTTATCTAAGGAGGCAATGTAGGCCATTGCAGGGTTAAGGGTCTTTTGAGTGGTGGTACTCCAAATGTTGAATTTCCTTCTTAGACAGTTTCCTCCGGCCTCTACATTATGGACTTTTAGAAACACCTTTTCATTCTCCCAGTGATTTAAAGATCTATTCTATGTTTTTAGATCTTTAAACTGTTGTATTTTTTTTTTGCTAGATTGTTTTTGCCCCTTGCTGTTGCTTTTATTTTGTGTTGTCTTGATTTTTATTGTGAGTTTATATTTTATGTTTTATATTTACCTGCATATAGCCTTGAACAGTGTGGTTGTTGGGGAGTTTAAAAGTGCAAACAAGTAAAATAAAAATGTTATAACCTGAAGTAGCATGACTTCCCATCCTGCTGTGCAAGCATTTGATATATTTTCATTTTTTCGTATTTTGGAACATGACCTATATTTCTTTGTCAAAGGAATCACCACCTTGTTCTGAACTGGGGAAGAGGATGCTGTTTTTACCCTGGAAAGCAGGATAAGCTCACTTTTTTTTCCACAGAGATTCTGTCTTCTAATTTCACGCCAATGTACCCATCAATTTTGCCAGGGCTTAAGGCTGTGATCCTGCTTGTACTTTGAAGTATGGACCACTGAACACAGTAGAACAGTCTTCCAAGCAAAGATGCTGAGGACTGAGTTGTGATTTTGCTGCGCACTCCTCAGAAAGGTTAATCTGATGCATACATCCCCATAATCTTGTGCTGATTTACTTAGGCATATATTCTACTGCAATCATACTTCCAAATGAATAAATTCCGGCTCAAGGTCTTAGGTCTCTAAATTGAATTAGCAGAATAAAAGGTTTCATGGGCCTTCAGTATGGAACATATACAGGTCTCATTTATCTAGTCACATCTGTGAAAATGATTTATTTATAACAGCTGGTACAACATCTTGTTGCTGATTGCCTGGGACAAAGCAAGGACAGAAGAATTTGGGGGAGAGGGATGACAGTGTCAGAAGCAGGATGGAGATGGGTAGTCATAATTCAAATCCAAAATCTTCTGTGTTCAAGATTCGATAAGGCTAAATGAGTTACAGATCAGCAGCCCCTTTTTCTGCATTCCACATAACCAATACCGAATACCAAAAATTGTGTTTTGGTGAAGAATTGTTGTTTAATATATCTGGTTCCTTTGCAGCTGGAAATTTTGAACTTTCTGTTGTTAGAAGCTATGTGCTAGAAGCTGCTGATCTTTCACTTGTCATGTTTCTTGTGTCCATCTATTAATAGAAAGAAGAATGTTGATGCCACTAAAACAGCTGGTTTAGTCTGAAAGCAATTTCAAGTTTGGGAGTCAATAAAAATTGTTGACAATTCCTTATTTACAGATTCTTTATGGGGCATTCAGAGCTAGATGAAAACAATCTATAGCTTCTTCTACCTTTAGTGTGTTTCATTTTATTTCTATATCTATCTGCAATGCTTTTTTCAAAAATATTCACAAGGTTTCAAGGATAGATGTGTTTTAAAAGCATATTTTAAATGAATGTTTTAAAATTCAAATATGTTTTACATAAATATTTTAAAGATATTTTTGTCTCAGTGATTTTCTTTAAACATGAGCACATTTTTGTGGTTTTAATGCTTTTCTCAGGTGGCAATCATATGCCTGGAAGTTAGCCCCACTGATGTCATGGGACTTTTGAGTAGATAAGGTACAGGATTATTTTAGTGTGACTTTATTGATGGATTTAGTGGCAATTTTGTAGTTTTAATTTGATTTGGTGTATACCATCCTGGTAACTTCTGTGGAAAGGTGCTATAAAAATGTGTGAGATGATAAATATTTTCTTTCAAAATGTGCACTCTAAAACATGTTTCAGTTTATTATTGTTTTAGCTGAAAACCATTCTAGAATATGTGGGAAGCATGAAATCCAATGCGTTACTAAATTCTTAATCCCATACTACTGCCGGTGGTACAGATGAGGTAAATTATCATCACAGAAAGAAGTTAACATAGCCTAAACTGGCTCTTTTGAAAAAATCTGGGTTTTTTATTGGAGTTTATCTGCAGTCGATCAAATTGCTTGAGCATCCCTAGGTGTATCCTCCTTCCCCTTATTAAAGAACTACAGCTGTTTCAACCAAATGTCTTGGCATTTTAGTTGAAAAAAAATACACTGAGAAAGGTATTTTTAAAAAACTTAATTAACAAAGACACCTGATTCTGTTTACATATTCTCCAGCTGCACCTATTTAGTGTGGACTGTGCCTGTCTTCCAACTCTATGCGTTTCTTTAGCATGTTCCTGAAAATTATTATTTGATAGTTTAACCTTTAGGTGTAAAATTGCTTGTCCCACCTAAAATAGACTTATTGAATCAACAAAATTTACATTGTGACTGACCAAATTCCAAAAGATACAGTGGGTCTTGTTCGGCTGGAACTAACAATTGGATTTCTGCCTAAACGCCAACATGGTTGTATTTCATTGGACGAATTAATATAATAAAATTCTCAGAAATGTCAGATTTAATTTTTGACAAAACACAAATTTATAAAATGGGTTATTGGTAAGAAATCATACATGTTATATTGTAAACCTGAGGACAGAGACATCAAACTTCTTACCTTATCTTTTTTGTTTTTGGTTTTGCTTTTGTCAAAGAGTAGATTGTGACTGGTTCAAATAAATCTATCTATCTAAATCTGGAGAGCTCTAAAGATTTTTGAAGATGTCATACAAGTGTGTTTCTCATGTGACTTCCCTGCACTGCTATAACACTTGATTATTTTAAATGAACCCGATATACCTACTTCTCTGACAAAAATAGGAAAGGTATACCTTTAGATTTCATCACTTTCCACAGAACAGTCTCTGCATTGTGTGCACTTCTTTAAATTGTGTATTGTTTCAAACAACATATGTATATGTGATGTGATGAACATCTTGAAATGAACTCCTATATCTGTCTGGGAGGAGACATTTTCCACATAAAACTGAAAATTTACATGAAATGGATATTGCAGAGAAAAGCATTGTGATAGATGTCATTGCCTTAGAAAGATAGTATATATTACTTAAGTTTAAGGATCCAGATATTGGTGATTCAAACCAAAATAGTGGTGATTTAAACATCACTGAAAAGTGATGCTGTTAGCAGGCAGCAATTGAAACAGATATAATCTGTTCATTGTACAGATTTCAGAGCAATCAGGAACAGACAAATGCCAAATGTTCTGCACTTTTTTTTTTCTTATCTATCACACATAGGTCTTATTCTTTATCCCCTATACCTGCTCTGGACTATATTTCCAATGTAATGATTCCACCAAACCTTGGAATTAGTTCATAAATGAAAGTTTAACAGGTTTTTAATTCACAGCTGTTTTCCAATAATGTGATGTTTAGTCTGTATTTTATATATATATAGAATATTTGGTTGCCCTCCTTTTTGTTTTGGAAGGACTTCGGTGGCATGAAGACACCCTTTCAAAGTAAATAGAAAATTGTTCAACTTCAGCAGTGGAGAGCATGTAACACTTCAGATGCTAGGTTGCAACATCCATTGTACCACATCATAGGTTCTGCTGGCTAGGACTTGATGGGAGTTGCATCCAATGACATCTGGAGGACCACACATTCCCTCTCCTTGTTATACACAAACTGTGAATACAGCTCCTACAGCAGGGCTGGGCAATGTGAGTGCTTCCTGTTGCTGGACTGCAGCTCCAAGCTTTATTCATATTTGCTTTCCTGGAAAGCCTTATGGGAATTGCAGTTCAGCAGCCTCTGAAGGGCTACCATTTCCCCCATTCCTTTACTACAAGGAGAAATCTGAAGCAGTGTCTGCACTGTGTGCGCTTCTCTAAAGTTATATATTGTTCTATGTGAAAGGTATATAAGTTTGTATCCTGGAATGTAACACTTTAACACAGCTAGCTAAGCAAATGCCTCCACTGTTTTGCCAAAATGAAGATGAACAACTTGAACTAAGAATGTATAATGCAGTCTCAATAGCATTGTGTTGTCATGCAGAAATCCATTAATGGATATGTGGGCATCCCTGGTTTCACTGTATGTGGCATCGCTTCAAAAGTAGACTCTTTTGATTTATTGTTTGTAATCTGTATATCATTGTCTCTTGCACACATGATTGCACCCTGCATTCTGCCATTAATCACACTGGGTTTTTTTATAAAAAAAATCAGAAACAACTATAGAAATAGTTGAAGAAATATGCTTCAGTTTTTAACAGGAAGGAAGCTTTTCAATCAACACCTATTCATTTTTTAGTAATTCGACTCTGCATGGAAGCAGAGAAGTTACACACATTGGGACTCCAGAAACCAACACTTATGAATAAGTGAAATGCAAAATAATTGTTTCCTTATTAAAAGGAGCTTCTTTAGAATTTATTTAGAAAAATGTGACAAGTGACATATAAAATCTTCAGAAAGCTCGTTGAAATAATAAAGAATAAATTTTTGATCAGATTACTCATTCTACTACCCCACATAATGATTCTTTTAATTAACAGTTTGCCTGTATTTTAGTCAGCATAATGTGTATGTCTATGTAAAACTTTTCAGTAGGAATTATTTCTAGTAATTCTGCCATTTGATCAATATTTTATTAAAATTGAACCAATGCCTCTCTAAGACGTTGAGTTCATTCTTCAATAAAACACATATTTGCTGGTAAGGTTTACTTTTCTCCCCTTCTGTTCCTCATATATCTTCCTTAAGATACTCAGAGGTGTCTATTGAAATCTATAATTTTTGAAAAAGTCCCAGTGTAACATACAAATAAGCATATTTCTAAAGTGCAGTAGTTTTGTGCCTCACTGCTATGGCTGATATTTGTTCCTTGAGAGAAACTGTCATCTCAGCTAGACCTTCAGTTTCTTTCCTACCCACTCACCTAAAAGCAGAGAAAATGGTGGCACAGGAACACGGTCCCTCTTCTCCTCTTTGCCACTTGGAACACCGCTGTGTTGAAACACTAGGGACAGCAAAGGATGAAAGATGGTCAAAGCTGCCCATTTAGGAAGCTCCAATGGCAGTATGGTGTAATGCTCTAGTGCTGGATTAGGGCTCTGAGAGACCAGAGTTTGAATCTCTTCTCTGCCCCCGTGGAAACTCACCACAGTAGGCAAGTTACAATTTCTCAGCCTAAGACAAAAGCAGTGGAAAACCTCTGAACAAATCCTGCCAAACAAATCCGATGACAAGATTGCCATAAATGAGACTCTACTTGAAAAACCCACCTAAGAGCAACAATAATAACATACCACCACTGTGGCTATGTTAGGCAGCTGGGGATTATTTAGAGGTAGCTTTCCTTCAGAGTAATCAATAATATCACAGGTTTAACCAGCACACCAAGGACAAGTGAGAGAGAGACTGTCAGGATCAGAATCGAACACAGGACCAATAAACTTACATAGCAGATTTATTGAGAAGATGCAGAGCAGTGAACACAGACATCAAAAGACAGAAGTGGCAAATATTTCCAAAGTCTTTGAGGTTAAACAGCTCAGTTTCACATGAGAGATAAACAAGTGCATATTTTCTCTACTGCAGGTCAGGATAACCGCCAGGTCACCATAGCTACTATCTTTCTCCTCTAGCGAATGTTTTGAGAACTGCTACTTAGGAATGTACACCTGCTATATCCTTACTACAAAGCCATCAGGAAAATTACTAACAGTAATGCATGTTCAATCTACACACTAAACCATAATCCCCTCATATGGAGGGCAATCCTGACAGAGACAGACAAAATTGCCCATTGGTCAAGACTATTGCAGGGGCTAAAAGAGGCAGTTGGGGAGAATGTAGTCTATCTGTCTTTAATCAGAAGGATGACAGGGTCAAATGGGTCAGAACCAGAACTGGAATCTGAGCTGTTCTCTGTTTGTGGAGATTCCGGGGGGCCATAGCTTATTTTGCAGGGCATAATTCTCATGCCTAACTGTGCCTTTATGCCAGAGTTTTCTGTGAGAGTGCCAGTAAAAGACTGGTATAGTGATTAATGAAGAAAATGGCCAAGCTTTGCAGCAATTATTCACAAAAAGACACCAGCCAAAGTAAATGCATACAGTAGAAACAGAAGATATAAGCCCTGAATCGGAGTAAGCTTCTTGTCAGGAGATTTTTGTTGTTGAATAAGAATTTTTAAAGACCTTATAAATATAGAAGATGGTGAAGTTGAAAGGCAAAGTCATTTGCATGAGTAGAAAGAAACTGTTTTTTTCCAGATCAGAATGTCAGCACTGTAAGTAGAAATTCATTTCTCATACGGCAATAAGCTGTGAAAGTTTGAAAAGAAATATTTATTTTATACATTTCTCTTCACTACTTCTCCTTAAAAATTGAATTCACTGGAACATAAATCCAGGTGTTAGAATGCCACATGGATTATCAGTTCTTATTCTGCTCCAGAATAATAATATATATATTTTGGTATACTTTTTCCATTTTTTTCTGGAATGCAGTGATCTTATACTTTTGATTGGTGGAGATTAAAGTTGTCTTTGAAGCATTCAGTAATTACTGCTTTGGAAACTACCATTCTAAAATCCTTAAACTCCTTAAAAAGTTTGTGGGGCAATGACACAAGAAAAGTGCATGTCTTCAAATATTTATACGCATTTAGTTCATCTTCCTCCTTGTTCGTTCAGAACTCTTAATTTCCACCCTGCTTCTCAGAATTATTCTGTAGCATATTCATGATTTTTTTTTCCATAAGGGCTGGTGTGCATATAGTTATGTGTGCATACATACACAGATCCAGGTCTTGGCAGAGCCCAAATGCAAAAATGAAAGCCTCTATCTATGCTATTTTATGAGTGATGTAATCAAACAATGTTGTGCTGTCAGCTCACTAAACCAGTGATGTTAACAAGCTGATAGAGAAATGAGGCCCCAAAGTTCAACAAAATGCTTTGTGATTTTCACTGTCTTTGGATCCTTACTTAGGATTTCTTATGGATTATAGGCCATTTCCGCAAGGGGCGAGGGAATTGCCCCGTGACGCTACTCACCGGACTTTTGGGCTCCCCGGTCAGTCCACGCTTCTTCAGGGGAGTGTGTGGCTGCCGCTCCGCACTGCTCCGGAGATGAAAATGGTGGATTCCGGTTGGTCGAGGGTGTCGACCAACCGCTGAAGCTCACCAGCCTAAAGCCCACCCCCAGCAGATTGCAGGCTTGCACCAATGCGAGCCTGCAAATCTGCAGAAGAGAGCAGGTTCGCAGTGGCATGCTCTGTGCTTTTGAAAGACCTGTTTTAGCGGTCTTTTAAAAGCACGCTGGACGACCACTTGGGGTCGTTCCGGAGCGGGCTGGGGTGCAGATCTACGTTAAGTAGGTCCGACCCAGTCCACTCCCAGGTGCAGATGTCCTCCCTGGAGGACACTCTGCCCCATTTTAAAAATCCTGTGTGGAAATGGCCACAGTCTGTCCCATGTGATCACATTAACAACTTTCCATCCCTGTGCAGTTAAAGGCTTTTTGCCATGTTGTGCATGAGAAGCATATGTTAGACACTGCCCTCCTTACAAGCAGATGATTATCAGCTCTAATTTCTAGATCATGCCCATACATAAGCACACATACATAAATACTCCTTAATTATTCTCAGCTGCATAAGTGGACCTTTTCCATTGAAAAACATTGTGCTTAGGCTCTTAGGAAGGTTTTTTTTGCTGTATTGTTTGATCTCTTATGGTCACTTTGGATGTGTATGCCACCATATGCTGCTGCAGTGATTTCTTGCAGGTCTTCTTCTTCTTCTTCTTATTATTATTATTATTATTATTATTATTATTATTATTATTATTATTATTATTATTATTCAAGCTGAACTTTCTTTTGTATGTTTCTTCTTGTTTTTCTATTTGTATAAATTTAATAAAGATTATTTTTTTAAAAAAAAATTCAAGCTGAACAACTTGAAGTGTCTACTCCTCTAAGTTCAGTCTCTTTGAGATAACTGATAGATGCTTTCAAAGATACTTATATACTCCAGTACCTGTGTGGTCCCAATCCAGCAAGTATCACTTTGGCTGCTGAATGTAGGGTTCCTTCCTACTCTGTTCATGCAGGAATAGACAATGTTGTTGTTTGTGCCACACTTAGACTAAAAAAAGAAAAATCTGAAGTGACCTAGAAGTAGCTTCCACTCTACTTTGTAGGAGGTGTTTTTGTTTTGTTTTGTTTTTTGGCAGGGGCGGGAAGAGGTGATAGTCCTCAAAACCACTTTTCCTGGAAGCTACTGCTAACCTTTTCTCCCAGAAGCCCCCTGTAGCAGCACTCTCCAATTTTTTATTTAAAAAAATAGGATGGCGGGGGTGTTAGGAAGTTTTGAAAGAGTCAGTGGACAGCAAAAAAGACCTTGGAGATCTTTGCATGGCCAGGGGGGATGTAATTTACCCATCCCATCATAGATTCTGGAGATTACATTTAACAAAGTAAAGCAGATATAGAAATCCTCTACGCTTGATCAGAAAAAAACAAGGTTAACAGAATTAATTTAATTTTGACATTATGTTTACTATTAGATAGAAATTTCCTTTTATAAAATACTAAAAATGGAAGCACCTATTTGAAAGTGAAGGATTATCAAAAGGAATTATATCTGTTGATCTATTCCACTGATCCATTTCTGTCCAACTTTCAAGCAAGTCTGTTGACAGAAACTGTTTCCTCTCCAACTGCGTAAGTTTTTGTGTATATAAGGGCCTGAATCCTATTGATTATTCCTAAATTCACTATACCCATTGATCCAGCTACTGATGAGTGAGTCAAGATGTAGCTAAGTCCTACTGATTTCAATAAGGCTACATTAGTTGTAACTAGACAACGAGATTTGCACCAATATCTTTAAAACTCATATCTGTGCAATGGTAGTCAAAGTGGTAAAGGAATGTAAAGTTGTCCACCTTGGTCAATGGAAGTGGATAACTGTTTAGGGCATTTCTCAGTTTCCATTGTACTACTAAGCAGCTGCAAACCAAAGACAGGGGACTTACCATGCTGAAGAATAAATCATTGTGTTGAAAACATGAAGTAGCACCATATTTGTCATGCTGTGGAAGTTTCAACTGTGCTAGAAACCTGAGTGGAACAACTTGACAGAGAAGAGAATTGTCAGAAGCAGAGTATATAAAGAAAATGAGTGCATATTTTCTCAATGTCTTTGTGTTCTATAAGGTGAAAATAATTTCTTGAGCTACCCAGTAAGGCTTTCTTTCTTATTGCAAAGTGTGGCTTTTGAGAACTCATTTTCCTCTATAGCAGCATGGTTGCTTTATTAGATTTCAGTCTCCCTTTATTAGTGCTACACTGTGCCTGGATGAACATTTTTCAGTAAGATAAGAGCTGGATTTCTTTTGATCTTTCTGTAGCACAAGATTATGACATAATATAAAAGACATTCTGTCCAATTTCAAAATGAGAGAATGATTAAGAATGATTGGGGAAAAGCCCCCTTGGATTCTCTACATAGTAAAGAATCTAGCTAGAAGGCAAAGTTGTAATGCTGTCATTCAATTAAATGCAATTCTATTTTTAATGCCTAAGGCCAAACATAAGTCACAAAAGTGTGTGAAGTTGGCTATAATCCAAACTTTAAACTTTTTTTTTCATTAATAAATTAAATGAACTATCCTACCCATCATGAAGTAATGTGTGGATTGGTATGTAGCTAATTATATAGTTTCACACTTCCCTCAGAGTTGTGATGTAGTTATTCATTGGAGTTTAAATGTGTCAAAGTAGGCCTGTTGAGAGAAAAAGCAGAAATTAAGAAGAAAATGGAATGGGATTATGGGTAAAAGCATGCAAAAGTCATGCAGAATGGAATTAAACGCACTGGCACATTTGTTGACTTTACAAACTGCTCCTTTGGGAATGTTTTCTCATGTGCACGTGTGGCTTCAAGCCACCAATTGATTTATGGTGGCCTTATGAATTTCATAAGATTTTCAACAGCAAGGAATACTCAGAGATGGTTTGCCATTTCAAATTTCATAAGTGGGAGCATAAAGAATACCCACAAATGTACTCATCCTTGGCAAGAAAAGGTGTCTTGATGCACAGAGAATCTCTGTCAAGAAACTATCTGACTGCTTGTGGATTATTCACATTTCAGCACCCTTTTTTTTTTTTTTTGAGGAAAAAAATGCATCTGTTCAAAAAATATTTTGCTTGATCCAAAAATTGTGGTTTGCACATACACTGCCCCATTAGTTCTGAAATGTGAAAAATAATTGGATATGTGCAAAAACTCATATAGTCTTATTTAATAGGTTGAAGACTTTTCAAATTATTCATTCTTGCATACATGAATGAAGTAAGCAAGTATTTGCATCCCTCCTTATAAGTGTTACAAATTATCATTAGACTCGAAGCTTTGAAAAACCCAGAGAATACACAGAAGTCATTCTTCTTGTCCACAAGCATCTCTTGACTTATTTTTGTGGTTTGCTCATGCGCATCTTGGAGCCATGTCCCCAGCACTGCAGAACTTAAAGTTGCTAATCAAGTAATATTAGTAGTAAAGAAACAGATTCCTTTTGAAAAACTGCAGCAACAACTTGACAATAGAAGAGAGTTAGAATCATAGAATCATAGAGTTGGAAGAGACCACAGGGGCCATTGATATGGGGGGGGATGAATATTTTCATGTGATTAGGGTTGCCAGAATGAAAACTGGGGAGGGATCCAATTGGAGACATGTAGCAGAGGGAATTTCAGTAGGTTTTGCTTGTTACCTAGCTGTATGACAAGCAGCCTGCTGAAATTCCCTCTTCTGTACTACCATTCAAGGTGTAAGAGTTTTCTCCAGTTTTCAGTCTGGTTGTAGAAAATATTTCTCTTTTCAGGAATTATTTTTTTCAGGAACTGGGAATAAAAATGTTAGCCTCTTCCCTGTTAAGCTATTTCTGAGGATGTTTCTATTTGAAGCTGCAGCACCATCTCTCTCTTTCTCCAATTTGCCTGATTTGCAAATACCTTGGGAAGAAGAGAGGAGGACAGACCCTGTTACATGACACCTCTTGCCTTTAAATTGGATATGGTGTTGCAAATTGGCAGTTTAAAGGAGGCGGTCTAGTGCAGTGTGCTGCATGATCTTTCCCCTTCGTGAATCAATTTGCAAGGATTTGATCGGCTGAGAAAGGTGAGGTGTTGTGTGCAGTTCTGATTGGTAAGGATTACCCGTGCAACTTATTCAGGAATCACTGGTCTCATTTCAGGTTCTTTATATTTAAACAAGGTTTAATGATCATCCTCGTTATGTAGTCCAGAAAGTAAGAATCAGAAGCAAAATGTGTTGCTTAAAGCAGCAGCTGTTCAGGGAACGCATTCCCACAGATATTATTAGAATACTAAAACAACAACATAAATCAGCATTAATGAAAGCTTGTAAAAATGCATTTAGTGCTTTTTATATATCTGTTAAATAAACTATTTTTATCAAATGAATCAAGTCTTCATAATACCTTCAGACTAGTGTGTTGTTTCACCATGATATATAGTTTTCAAGCTAGAGAGGATTTGATGACACAGTCAAAGCAAGGAATACTTAGGCGTGTCAAAGTGTTCTGTAGCATGAGCCCTCAGACAGCAATTGAATAGGAGGCTCAGCTCTGCTAGAACAGGCAAAGAACCAGAGCCAATTATGTGTATGAAAAGCTTTGGATATGCAGGTTGATTTGCACGTCTCTGCAGCTGTTGTGAAATCAATGACTGTTAAAGGACTATTTCCTACAAATCGGGACAACTCCAGGTTTTCAATCCTCTCACAGACTCACATTCTAGCCAGACACATTAAGAACACATGACTCAAAAATGTTCACCAGTCACACAGTGCAGTTTGTAAACCACATATTTGCTTGTTAGTTGCTTCTGCGGTCTTGGATAAGAAAAGAAATGAACATTTATAAGGCCATAACAAAACTGTAGATGCTTATGTTGTAGTGTGTAAACAAAACAAGTGTTTGTTGTTGTTATTGTTGTTTATAAATGTGACTATGTGAAGCAGATGGCCTATTTGTCAATGTAACACATTATTTTTAAAACAATTTGGGCACTTTTTGCCCCCACAATGCCAAACCTGCCATTTTTGAAGGACAAAAATGAAGGCAGAATTATCACAGATATGATCAACAGCAAGAATGGCTTATCATGATTTATAAATGTATGTCTGATTTGTAGTCTTCAGTTCTGGTCATTTAGCAAGTCCTGAAACAGGCAGTAAAATTCAGGCTGGCTTGAAAAGTCGAGATGAATGCTTTATTTTATAAAGATGAAATAGTAGAATGTTCTGTAATAAAGGAGGCTAAGGTTGGTATTCATTTTGTGGGTTGCTCCAGCTCAGAAGTTCTTCCTGTTTCAGTGGTTGGCCTCTCTTGATCCTGTAAAGCACAAATGGTTTAAAAGAAAATGGTGGATTAAAAGAAGTTAACAAAACACGGCAGAAATTTTCATCACACAGTGAACTAGCTAGTCATATCACACATACATTTTCAGGTTGAAACTGATGTCTCATCAAATACAGGCAGGCATAATGTCGTCTCTGTGTTGTTGTTTTTAATTGATACTGAAATATTTGCTCGTTCTCTCGCTTGCTTTTTAATTAGAAAGCCTACTCTCTGTCATCCTTCTTCTTTTAAAGTTTATCTATACTAAACATTTATATCAGTTAGATGCCACTTCCGCTATCCTGGCTCTATCCTATGAAATCATGAGACTTGTAATTTGGTGAGGTACTTAGAATTGTCTGTTAGTGTCCTCTACTATACTCCATGAGAATGCCATGAGAAGGAGATCTGGAGATTAAATCAGAAGACATTGGGAACTGTAGCTCAGCAGAAGGAACTGGTAATTTCTTGTACAGCGGGGTGGCCTACAGGCTACATGTGGTCCCTCAACTTCACTTTTGAGATTCCAAAGCTCCAACCCCCTCCCAAATATTTTAAAAAGAATCCCATATGACTTTTTTTTTGCCCCCATCATGCAGAAAGTACCCCAAATGTGTGAAAAACACATGAAAACCTCCACTCCCCACAATCCAGTCCTACCTCAAAATACTTCAGTTTTCCTCTGCAGTCTTCAAAATGGCAACAAGTAATAATATGGTGTCATTTCCTGTCACCATTTGAGAGGGACTGCAAAAAGAATATGGAAAATGTTGCCTTGCTCTGTGGCCTATGGGGAATCACTTGGAAGGGGATTGGGCCCTGGCTCCCACACTGTTGCCCATCCTTGTGGTAGCAAATCCTGCTGACTAAGGCCCTTTCCACACGTGAAGGAAAAAACGTCCTGAGACGTCCTGAAATGGAGCTTACCTGAAACTGTCGCCATGTGGAGCAGTGCGTTTTCACTGCACCACACTCCTTGGCGTCCCACGGCATCCTGCGGCACCCAAAATGGCGGCTTACAACTGGCGGAGGTTCTCTTCACCAACCGAAGAAGCTCACCAGCCGGAAAGCCCACCCCCGGCAGATCTGCAGGCACGCCCTTGCGTGCGCCTGCAAATCCACACCGGGCGCTGCAATGGGGCTGCACAGAGCTGCACGATCGTTCTTTTTAAAAACCACATGAAAAGTGGTTTTTAAAAAGCATGTGGCGCCACCACTTCCGGTCACCCTAGCACGGATTGGGGTGTGGAATTACACTAAAGTAATCTGCCCCAATCCATTTTACAGTGTAGACGGCCTCCATAAGAGGTCGCGCTACACCATTTTAATGCCCCTGTGTGGAAAGGGCTTAAGCTACATATCCAAGGATTCCATAAAAGGGGCCATGATCATTGAATTAGAGTCAAAGTGGTATAACTGTGGAATGCATAAATACTTTATGGAAGAATAGCCATGTTGTGTGGTAGAATGTATTATGAATATATATGTTTATGCTAACTGTTGTATGAATGGGCACTGGTAGATTGAAACACTGGGCTGGGGGGATGGGGAAGAGTGCTTTGGGCAGACTTTTGCTTAGACAGTTAAATTGTATTGATTTGATATCAGTTTTGACTGCTACTGTATTTTAAGTAGCAGAGTGTGGTTAACAGGCCAGTTCTAGCACATGTATTTATCTGGTTAGAGAGACTCCAGAGTGGGTGACATGGATTAGTGCCCAGCATTCCAAGGACTCTTGACTGGTGAATAGTGTCCAGCCCGAGGACGGCTGTTGGTCTGTTGGGTGCATAAAAGGCAGTGTTCTAAACCATAAGGCAGAAAGGACAGCTGTAGTTTAAGCCATGAATATATTAGGTGAAGATAGGGCAGCAGAAAAGGCTGGAAAGAATGGGACTGAGAATGACTTTGAAGGCAGTGAATGGTCAGCAGTGGGACCAGATATGAAGTCACAGAAGAAAGTAGACTGAGGCCATTTCTGCACTGGACTGTTACAGTGCTGTTATTCCACTTTCAACATCCTATGGAATCCTGGGTTTTCAGTTTAGGGAGGGGCCAGCTGGAGCTGCTTCTAAATTACAAACTAATTTCCCCATGGTGAATATTCGTGTCCTCAATGTTCCCTAGAAACGGGTATAAATAATGTTTCCTACAACTGGAATATAACTAGAATCAGAGTAAATCGTACACTTGAAATTTGTTTTGCACTGGGTTGCACCAAAACTTCCATTGTCCTGTCATCGTATCCATTCACTCAAAATGAAGGTAGATTAAAGCTGGACATCTGAAGTCTCCAGTTTTTCATTTACTAGAGCAGGTGTTAAGAGAACTCAGAGCATTCGGAAGAGCTCAGTTGGGCAGCTACCCAAGGATAGAATGGAAGCCACAAAATCAGTCTTTTTTGCTTCCTTCACTGACACATAATAGGCACTGTTTATGTGCTCTAAGACACGTTTGGTCAGTTTCACAGTGAGTCATGAGTCATTTGCACTCTAGTCATCCTCCAGCTTCACTGGTCATAGTTCTGTAGAATACCAGCCCGCTTACAGTCAGTTTAAAACATGACCA
Organism: Ctenosaura bakeri; assembly: GCA_948474755.1. Classification (NCBI taxonomy): domain Eukaryota; kingdom Metazoa; phylum Chordata; class Lepidosauria; order Squamata; family Iguanidae; genus Ctenosaura; species Ctenosaura bakeri. Next base: position 439,680 of record CAOLHI010000989.1, on the reverse strand, counting down.
GGTTCAAAATTCGTCTTCTTCTTAAAACTGCTGGAGCTAGAAACTGTTACTAGGACTATTGCTTTCATATTCTGCTTGTGGACTTCCCAAAGCATCTGATTAGCCATTGTTAAGAAAGCAGGTGTGGAAGTTTATAGACTCTTGATGTGATCTGGCAGGGCTTTAATGATCTTACCACAGAGCTGAAGAAGAGAGACAGAGAGAGGGGGAGGCAAATGTTTCTCTCTGTGTTCCACAGAGTCAGATTAAATACTGAAGTCAATGCTGTTGAAAGCACAATTCCCTTGTTCTCGCTGCATTTATGCCATGATGAACTTAAAAGTGTTGAGCAGCAGCTGTCTCATGTCAAAATAACCAGGAAAATGTTTGGCTTCCTTGCCAGCCTTATGCTTTAAGGGATTTTAAATCATAAATGCCCTGTGCTTAGAGATTCCTTCCCTTCCTTCCCCTTCTCCCACTAGTAACATTTTGAGTAATGCAGGATAGTTATTGTAGTACACTCTCCTTTACGTCATCAAAACTGTAAAAGGAATAGCAAAACATAAAGCAGCTAAGAGTGATGAGCAAGGTTGAAGTTATTATTTCGCACAGAAGGGCAGCAGACCCTGGGCACAATAGCAAGGTATTGGGGCAGAGCAGCATCACCAGCTGTCTTGTACCCCTAAGTTGGCTTGTTGGATTCAGCCATCACCATTTGGGGAGTCTGAAAATTGTGGCCCCCCAAAGTATCTTTTCCAAACTCTGAGTGGAGGCTGTTGTCTTATGTGCATTGTTGAAGAAATATGAACATTGCATGAAGATATAGTGGTTAAAGAATAGGGCAAGTGAAGGCAATACCCCCTCAGTGAGCTCTGCATTGATTTTATCTAGTTTCCCAAATGTGTGGCTAAGCCAAAATGGGTTCAAATGGTGTTTGAAAAAAGTGGTTTTACTTACTGTGACACTGCACTTTGGTTCTCCTGGAATAAATTCATCTTGCAGGATGGTTCAGCCTGTTGCTTGTTAAATTACAGGTGAAAATGAGAAAGAAAATATTTTAAGTGTGCAGGATTACTACCTCCATTCAATATAACATCAACCTGCCATTATTCTGACATTTGCAATGCAATAAAACATGAAGGCCTAAATCTCACTGGTAATTCTAAAGGAGTGCCAGTTGATTAATTGTGGAATGGCAAGTCAACACTGCTGTGTATCCCGTTGATACAGTGGGTCTTTTTATTCTGATTGTGGTCAGCAATTGGATTTAGGCCCAATACACTGGATGAATTTGACAACTGGATAGAGAAGCAAGCTTTTTCAAATCCTCTGGCTACTTCTGCTTGGTTACTTCTGGCTGGCTGCTTCTTGGTTTTTCAAATCCTCTGGCTACTTTAAAACCATGCTTTTGTTAGCTGCCTGTGGTTATATAAAAAGGAGATGGAATGAAAGTTTAAAAGTAAAACCAACTGAAATTTGACATGAATTCATCCCTTTGTTTACTGTGTGTTTTATGCATTTTTAGAAAGTTTAGGAAGATATTCAAGTCTGTTGCTTCCAAGCATCAGGGGAAATGTCCACCGCTCTGCAAAGCAGTGTGCCTGCCAACACTCTCTCATTGCTTTTGTCCCAGCACTAATCTCCATTTGCAGAGTTAAAGCAAGATTAACTAGCCTAAGAGCCAGCTTCTAGCATCTCTTTATTTGCACTGGAAGTTTCAGACCTGTGAATGAGATTTCTTTGTTGCATACACAGCTGGTACATCACAATGGCAGCATTGCCCACAGCTACTTTCTCTCTCTCTCTTTCTGAGACAATAGAGGTAGCCAGAATGCACCTGTGAAGAAGAGAAATGGAATTTATTACACTGATTCTTTTGAAGCAAGACTCAAAAGTGAAAATCAATTATTTTGCTGATGCCTTGAGATGGATGAGTTGTCAGAGATGTATTCTATTGGACCTAATTATCAGATTGGAAATATGGATGCTTATTTTTCATGTTTTCCTTCATTTTCTTTTTTTTCTCCCCCAAAATTCTGTTGATGTGCTATACTGGTGGAACCATGTTACTACAGGCAGTGGCAGCAAGAGAAAAAGAGTCCATAGGAAGTGTGACTCTGGAGAAGGTCTCTCCAAGCCAGAAGATTTTATCTACCTTCCCCTACCACCATGGCATGACACTTGAAAAAATGCAGCCATTAATGAAATGCACTCACAGGGTTGCAGCAACTTTGTATACTATTTCCCATTTGTATTGGAAAGCTTGATCTTTGTGAACACTGAGATTATTGTCTTAATCTATGCTTCTTCAGCTAAAAAATTGTGGATTGAAACATTATTATCCTTTGTATGTTGCCTTTTATTCAGATAAAAGGGGAAAAAAAACAGAATTGGTTTAAAATATACCTTTGAGGATAAAACAGGATTTTAAAATGAGGACATGTAGACAAAACAAGCTTATAAGTAAATATTTTGTGAGAAATTACTTCAAATGTCTGGATGCACAGATGCATAGATGATGTAGTCATAGATAGGTTAATAAGATTCTTTCTTTTTCGTTCTAAATATTTTTGGAGATACCACTGCTGCTCATTTCATTTTATTTTAAAATAATGTTTAAAATGCTGGCAACAAAAGATAAGAACATACATAACCATATAGCAAAGGCTAGGATCTGAAGGCTAGGCAAAAACCACATTTGCATGAACAGTAGGAACTTTTTAAGTCTTGTGCAAGGAGTTCTTGAATACCTTCCTCATCAAGGTTAGGTGCATCATTGTGGCATTCTTCCTATTGACTGAGTTCGCCTCCTCCCCCTTTCATGAATGAACAAAGCTACTGATTGGCCCACATATTGAGCCATCAGAGGTACTCAGTTTCGTGGGCGCTAGAAAAGTCTATCCCCTTTCTCCTGCTGCCATTGTTATTTATTTATGTATTTATTCATTTTTCATTAAAATATTGATATCCTGCCTTTTTTTATGAGTTCTCTTATCCAGCATCTTGGGATCCAGCATAAGTACACTGGCAATGCTAGCGTGGACATATTGGTTGAACAACTCAAATAAGAGGATATAAAGCAGAATTCAGTATTCAGTGAACGACAGAATAGATAAGTTGTATGGCATATATAGGGGGTGTAAATGTGTATGATCATCAGAAAAACAGATATAGGCTTCTGCACTTTGTGTGAAATTGATCAGGAGTTCGGAAGGCTTTCACAGTGCAAATAAATATGCCATAACATTGCATATAAAAAGAGGAGTACTTGCTTGCTGCAATTGCTGAGTGAGGCTCTCTCTTATCATAGTCTTTCAGTCTACTGATGTTTATGTGGCTGCCTTGGGAACTTCCAATTACATTCTGTACATGGCTTTGCTGCTGTATGCAATTGCTTAAAAATATCTTTATGCAGGAATCCAGGGTCATTAGACTGAAAATGATGAAGCAGCATAGCTTTATGAGTTCCCAATGGTCTCTTCTGCAGAAATTCTTCTGTGGCCTTCCTGCATTGCTGAATATGTTTACAAAAGATGAAAGTGTAAACAAAACTGACCATACACTCTCTGACAATACTGGCTGTAGTTTGAATGTATTCACTGAAGTGCTGCAAAGGTCAAATGCAAATGTTTGTACAGATTTTCTTTTAAAAGAACTTTAATGCAGAATTGGGACAAAATAGATTTATAAGTGAACACATGTGACATTAATGTTAACTGGATGCACCTATCCATTCCTGATTTCTAGCTTGTTGCATTTATATTATGTCTTTCAAGGGTCAAATGTGTAGGACAGTGGTTCTTAAGCTTTTCATTAATGCCCCCCTGTAAATATAATTTGTTGCTCCCCTAAGACTTAAGATTTAAATATCTAAATTTAAATTTAAATATTCAAATATTTATTTGACTATTCAATTGTTTGTTTGTTTGTTTAAGGCTTCTGGAGACTAGGATTCAAGTCCCCAAAGGAAGGAAACCCCCTCTGAACAAATCTTGCAAAAAAAAAAAGAAAGAAAGAAAGAAAAAGAAAAGAGAGAAAGAAAGATAGAAAGAAAGAAAGAAAGAAAGAAAGAAAGAAAGAAAGAAAGAAAGAACAACCCTGTGTTACAGTCACCTTAGGACTACCATAAGTTAGAAGTGAATTGAAGGCACGCAGTAACAAAGTGTCACTTACAGGAGGATGTTCTTTCTAGCCTTTATGTCTCTCCCCTTTGAAAAGTGACTTATGGTGACCCTAAGGTGAATCTATCATGGCAGTTTTCTTAGCAAGATTTATTCTCTTTGTCTTTCTCTGAGGCTGAGAGAATGTAACTTGCTTGAGGTCACCCTGTGGGTTTCCATGGCTGAGTAAGGATTCAAATTCTGGTCTCCAGAGTCATATTTCAGGTGTCTTCTGCTGTTTCCCTTTCATCAGGGATGCATAGCTGGGGGCTTTGGGTGCTAAACCTGCTCCTTTGTTGAAACTGCTCCTTCAGCATCTGCACCCCTGCTGCCACATCATTGTTGCTGCTGCTGTTCTCCAGCAGCAGGCCTTCACAGACCCCCTGTGAGGGCTCCACAGATCCCCAGGTGTCCCCAGACCTCAGAATAGACAGATCTATCTAGTGCAGGAGATGGACAGATAGATAGATAAGGTCAGGTCAGGTAAGCAAGCAGGCAGGCAGGCAGACAGACAGATTGGATAGCATCCAAATCTAGGTCTTATTTCTCATATTAATGAGACAAACCAGTCATGACTAAAGTGCAGCCTATGAGCCACACAGAATTCCTAGGAGCTGCAGTGTGGTCCTCAGAATTAATCAAAACCTTTTATTGCTTGTTCCATTCAACTGACTTTAAATATGTTATCACTGTCTCTCATTGTTTCTTGAAATCATTCTGAGAAGCATCTTTCAGTAATGTTGTCAACTCATCCATCTCCACCATGTCCAATAGTTTAAAAATCTAGTCTTCTTGAGATAGAGTTATGGGATCTTTCCCACTTCTGTGCATACAATATTCTGGCATATTTTGGATAATTTTTGTACAATTTTTCACTGATCCAACCCAACTCAACCCAAATGCTTTAAAAATACAAAGGTTTGATCTTCATAACTTCCCATATCTGTTTGAGCCAACACCCTCAAATCAGCCAAAACTAAGCATGGAGCATGCCTGTGTGGCTCAGATGGAGCGGGTGTGAATCCCACCTCCTCCACAATTGCCCACATCTGCATGACAGAGTGTGAAGAGAATTCTTTCAGTTTAAAATGGTTAGGCTTTGGAATGGCATAAGGAGAAGGGGAGATCTGATAAATGTTTCATGGAATTCTGTGTGACTTTTGGAATCCATGAAGTTGTCCACAACTGGATTAAAGCTGGACTAATTCTTTTTGTGTCGAGGTTTTGGAGCAAACCTCAGGCTTCCACACTGCAGATTGAATATTGAATATGGATTGAAGGTCACTTGTCTAAATGTCTGCATAAGTAAGTGATTAACAGATTCTATAACAGATGTTGTACAGAGCATAACTGTGGTTTGCTCTTGTACTTCACTGCTGTTATACCATACAAGAAACGAAGGAGAATAGAACAACCACAGTAGCATATGTGTAACCTCTACATGTTCTGGCTCTGCATTAATGGACTTTAAGGATCAAAGTACTTGTGATATTTGTTCAACTATATCTTTTCTTGTAATGTTATTTTTTTGAGACGATAGAGAGAAACTTCTTCTCTTTTTTTGCTTAACTTAAACTCACATCTCTCTAACTGCAATCCTGCATGGCTCACCATAGCATAGTAGCTCTACATGTGGAACTATGTGACACTGAAGCCCTTTCCGCACGGGCCTTTTCTCGCGCGACAGCCCTGTGAGCCTCGCGGGAGTGGGAGCGTCGCTCCGCACGGCGCACTCCCACTTCCGCCGGGCTCACGAGGCTGAAGCGGCACGAGCGCGGGTTTTTTGATTTTTGTTTCGAAGCGAAAATCACCCGCGCTCGCGCAACGCTCCCGGCGCCCGCGCGCACTTACCTCTTGTGCGGAGTGTCGGGGAGCCAGCTGGGTCGCGCTTCCTTCCCTCCACCCCTGTGGAAGGAAGGGATGGGACGGGGCGCTAGCGCGATGGACGCAACACGTCCTGCTTCGCGTGCGGGGGGGGATGGACGGGACAAGCGCCTTTCTCGTGCGCGCGGGGGGGGATGGATGGACGCGCGAGCCGCCTCCGCCCCCGGGAGGCTGCCGCTTCCCTGCTCATTCCTTCGCCTGCGGAAGGAATGAGGGAGGAAACGCGACCCAGCCGGCTCCCCGACGCTCCGCACAAGAGGTAAGTGCGTGTGGGCGCCGGGAGCTTCTTGCACGAGCCGCCCTCCTCCGTCGCACGAGCGCCGGCGCTGTGAAAAGGGCCTGAGTCATTTACCACTGCCTCAACCTACTGCAAAACCAGCAATGTCCCCGAACCATGACTATTTGTGCCTGGAAGAGAGTGGAGGGATAGCAGAAGCATCTGGCTCTGTCCCTGTAACCAGACGCAAAGTGATTGGATCATCACCTGAGGTCTGCTGGGGTCTTCCATACTGCTCTCCTCCACACATGCATGACCATGGCCATGGCCAGTGCAGGAGGGCTGCATTAACTCTATGATAGGTCCCAAGGGCTTTGGTTGCTGCAGAAAGGTGAAGGGAATACTCATTTCCACAGAGTAGTTTGCAGGATGACAGCCTATATTTACAAAAGGCAGCTGTAGTGGGGAGGATTATCTGGATTGGGAAAGATGAAGGGAACAATATTTTTAACCCTTTTCATTCTGTACCACTTTTCCACTGAAAAATTACTATCATAATCAAAACTTTTTTTTGTCTTGACATTAATAGTTCTTGAATCACAGCAGACAGCAACTGGGAAGAATTCTAGATGGAAATACAACACAGCCAGGAAAGGGCTAGTTCCCTGCCCATGATCTTGAGCCTTCTCATATGGGTGTTTTTGATTTTGGTTTTAGTTTTGTTTTTTGTTTTGTTTTTTCTTTTGTAATAAAAGGAGATGGTGTGTTGTTGGAGTCTCAGAGACTGCTGAAGTTAGATTCATTATGTCGGAGTCTGCATCAAGAGAATATGAACCATTGACCTATCCCAGTGATAATTTTAATGTTCTGAAAATCTCTGATTACTAATGTATAACACTTTAATAATGTGTAAAATGTGTGATTTCATGACTACCATATTTTATTTCCAGCATTTTGAAGTTTGGAGTATGGCCGATATCACATTTTGTAACACAAATGCGCTTATCCTTTTGGGAAAACAAATAAAATAATTAATATGTCTGTCTAACCATTTAATATGTCTCTCCAACAAGATTTCCACATTTTAAGCTGTAAAAATTCCAGTAAGAAAATAAGAAAATAAGAAAACATTGACAGCTCAGTAGGCTGCAGACAGTTGCTGGATCTTACATTCCCCCGCTTCCCTTCATTTGCAGATAAAGGAAAAGAATCTAGCAAGACTTCCTGTCCACCAACCCTTATTTTACATACTGAAATGAAAAATAAACCAACAGACGATGAAGACAAGAAGGTATGTTCCTCATTGGTTTATCCTGATCATGGAAAGATCTTGATCTGCAGCAGAACAGAGAACAAGGGCTTGTTGCAAAAAAATTTCTTTTTAGTACAATCATATTCCAAAGTGGGACCTCACAAGAATGCAGTGGCTTACGGCTATATGGCCCCAGTCAAACATGGCAGAGAGAGAGAGTCAAAACAAAATGTGCAGATAAATCACATAATACGGAATTCATGGGACCTCACCATTTAAGACTACACATTGTAAGATGTATATTTGAATACTGTCTCACATCAAAATGTTTCTTGATGACTAACTAATCAGTTCTTTTAAGGTCTCACACTTAATGTACTGCTTGACATGCCACTTTTCTATATGCAGAGAGATTTTAATATTTATTATTTGATTTAGTTTAGCTGATATAGTTTAAAGATCAGGAGACAAAGGCACAATTAAAAGTCAAAAGTCAAAATATTTAAGATAGTAGAAATGTTTTCAGCTTCCTGGATGATATAGCAGGGCGGCTTGGTCCTTAAAATACAACAAAACTGCCATGAGATATACCTCCTGACACTGGTACTCTGTAACTGTGACACCACTACTGAAAGTTGTCTCTCCCCTGTATATAGCAGTCTGCCACACTGCTGCAATTTGGAGAAAGACATTCCCCATTAGCTTTCTTTGAAATATTCATGTCCCAATGCTTGAAGCTTCAATGGCAAACATCAACTCTTTGAATTGGGCTGAAAGACAGATAGCTCATAATTTATTTTTTTAAAATCTTATAAGTTATGGTTTGAGTGTACCAGTCTAAATGGTGTTCCATGGGAAAACAACAGAAGAAGAATGATGTCATGTGATAAGATTACTTGGATGACCAGAAAGAAACACACTATTTATTTTTATTCATTTAATTTAAGTGAAGCACATTGTATACAGATGCCTTCTGTTGATTAATTTCTATATTTTTCCCCCCATGAAGAATCATTCTTTGAAACTCCTCCCAGATGATGACAGTGGTTCCAATGGCAACAAACCTGTGGCATCCACTCCAGTTCCAGGATCTCCATGGTAAGCTAGTGCAAACGAGATATTTTTCATTAATCTCTGTCAGTGCTACTGCCAAACAGGAGTTACTGATCCTTTTTAATTATAGAAAAATGAAAAGAATCCCATATACTATAAGACCTTTTATGATATTTTTTAAAGGAACTGCTAAGGTCAAGTCATACTTCTATTCTCATAATTTCACAAAAAGATGAAACAAGCACATTTTAAAAAATGTTATATCACTTCTAATCCTATTTCTCAATAGGTGATTCATTAAGGTATGTAGGTGCAGACATAGAAACGGATCTAGATATACACATATGTAAAAAGCTAAAGTAAGACATTCACCCGCAAGAAATTGATAAACAAAGGGAACTCTGATGAATTGTGGTGTGTTAGAAGATCCCATCAAATTAGCTGAATCTACTTATGTGAGTAGAGCACTCCTATCTACAGAGGGCAGATTCTGCTTCCCACCTCTGTACCAGAACCTCAAATTTAGACTACATCCCACTTAAATGAATTTTACTGGATGTGATCTATGACCAAGTAAATGCACAAAGGGTTGTACTGTATTTACAAGCTAACCATGACAAAAAGGTATAGGAGTACCTCTGAGAGAAGCCCTGGATCTGGGATATATTATAAAAAGAATCTTCTAGTGGTTTGTTTTTACCGTTGGTATTAAGGCCAATATTGACGCGTCATACAGATTGCATCATGTGATCCATCACAGAATCACACTGAAACATGGAGCAGACCTTTAGGGAATATATTATTAATTTATGCCTTTTTAGATGTAACATCAAAATACTATATCGTAATCCATGATAAATTAACACAATCAGTAAAAACCTGGAACTTATCCCAAACCCTCTCCACTTGTAGGCTGGCTCCATGCTTCTGATGGATTCTGTGGTTGATATGACATTACCAGACATGCACTGGAATGTCATTTGGGAACAAGAGCAGGAAATGTGAGAGTGATTCCAGGTTGTACAGCTTATAACAAATTAAAAGGTGAGTTCTGATTGCTTCTGTGCAATCACATTAGCTCTGTAGAGACATTCATGACATATTGTAAAGACTGTGGGATTGTCATGTCATATTAACAGTTCACATTCTGGCTGAATACCTGTAGGGTGGAGTGAAGCTTTCTGTCACTTAGTTATATTAAAAGTTTTTTAAAAAATCACCTTAGGCCCTTGAATTTGCTTGGAGGAACTGACATGTCATTGCACAGATATTTCTGCTGGATACTATAGTTTGTTTCATAAGTGTTGTTCTTTCGGCTCCATAATCTCTGCATCCTCATGAACCTGATGTTCAACTTCACCCAATAAAGATATAAGAAGAGCTCTGTAATATCAGGCAAAATTCTTGTTTAGTTTCGCATTCTGTTGATGCCATAGTAAGCCAAATACCCGTGAGAAGCCCATGAGCATTGTTTGAATGCAACAAGATTCCTATGTATCATGCTTCCCAACAACTAATACATAGCGGCATTCTGCCTTGGGTTGAGGAGAGGGAACATATAAAATGGCACCAGTAGCCAGATCCACCATGAGTTTGTTATTCAAGTTGGGGGCCACCAGCAGTGAAGTCCAAATACTTCATTTTTTTTTAAAAAAAAAATCTTTCCTGAATGTCTCACTATTGTCACAAATGATTCCTAGTACCATGAGAAGAGGTTACAACTCCCTGCTTACTGTCTCAGCACTACACATAATTTTATGTACCCCATCATATCCTTCTGTACTAGGATTTCATGAAAACCTGAAGATCTCTCAAATGGTTTAACCTTTATTTATTAGGGAGTTGTTCCAACCACTCGGTTATTTTTTGTGTTGTTTTCTACATCTTATCCACCCCTGCAACATCATTTCTCTGTGTGCATTTACAAGAAGCACACACAGTTTTCCAGATATAGACATGCCATAGATTTGTATAAAGGCAATGTGATAAAACTGCAAGTTTTATTTTTTATTCCTTTTATAATTGTGCCAAAGATAGAATCACAGACTGGTTTAAAGACCATTTCATCTATGCTGGTATTTGTTTTGGTATATTAAAAACCATCCACATCTTGATGTCACTTTAAAATATGTGTGTGTGGGGTATGTATGTGTGATGACAGCACACATGCACACACATACACACATACACAGTGAATGATGAGCAGCAGGTCCCAAATGTCCTGAAAAGTAAAGGTACTATCAACCTTTTTGTGTTTCATGGCCTTTTGACCTTGAAACCATTTGCTGTTTGCCATTTTTTATCTCAAAATGTATGGGAGACTGATTCTATATATGCTTTAATGGAATATCCTGCAGAGGTCAATGGCCATTTAACCCAAGTTAGTGTTGACTGCAGTCTTATTTTATATACTTATATATTCAACGTACTTTTAAACAGCCTAGTAACCAGAGCTCTCTGGGCAGAATACAATAAATTAGAAATATATGAAATTGAAACAGTGAATAGAAACAACACACAACAAGTCCATTATAAAACTGGCAGACCCTGGTCTTTAAGGAGCCACTAGAGGTTTTTTTGTGTCTCCACTGAATTGACTAATGCAACTGTGTTATTTATTTATTTTTCCTCGTCCAGACAACACTTGTTTTCCTGAGCATTCTTCTTTTATTAAGCAGTGGTGCTGAATTTTATTTAGTTAATCTATGGCCGTTTCCGCACTAGACTGTTATAACGCTATTAATCCACTTTCAACATCCTATGGGATCCTGGAGTTTACAGGATTCTGCAAAACTGCAAACCCCAGGATTCCATAGAATGTTGAAAGTGGAATAATAGCGTTATAACAGTCTAGTGCAGAATGGCCTATGTTTCAGTTGCAAACACAACCACTTGCTTGAAATCTCTTATTTACTAGTGATAGTCTGGTTCCCGTCCCTTAAAAATCACTAATGTCACCACTAGGAAATGCCTTGTTAAAACATTATTAGCATGTGAGACCTCTGAGGTCTAGTTAAGGCTGTAAAACAGAGGTGGGAATCATGTGACCCTCCAGATGTTGGACTGCAAAACCCAGAATTCCTCACCATCGACTAATTTGCCCAAAACTATTGGGACTTTTACTGCAACAACATCTGGAAGTCTACATGATTGCCCCCCTTTCTATGCACACTTATAAGATATTAAGACCTAATCAGCGCAACCTCTATGGTACTGCACTGTTAATCTTTGAATGGGGAAAATATTTATCTCTAGCATATGTGCATTTTAAATGCTGACTGCACATTGCAAATGAGTTTTTCCCAACATATGTTTAATGGAAAAATCAGCCCACCTCTTCACTTTTAAATCAGCAGAAGGCAGGCTGTTATAAAATGAATGGGCAAAGGATTCATAGCCAAACAGTGGCCAGCCCAAGGAGAATGCTGGAGAATCAAGCTGTATAAACCCAAAAAAAGAGAAGTAGGCAAGGGGTGAGAAATTTGTGGCCCTATGGGTACTATCAGACTCCAGCTTCCATCAGTCCCAGCCAGCATGGCCAATGGTAAGAGATGGTGGGAGCTGATCTCCAGCCATGGGCAGATTGTAGATCAAATGTGTATGTGAAGGTGTCTCCCCAAACACATCCCATTTCTAGCTTAAATGCTCTTTCTCCCTTACACTATTGTATAAGCCACCTAGTGAGTCCAACAACATCTGGTGGCCCACAGGTTGGCCACACTTGTAACAGAAGAAAGTTAGCAGCAGTAAATAGGTCTTTTAGGAATGCAGTTAGTGCAAGTCAAAATGGTTGGGGTGAAGAAGCTGAGAAAATCTAGCTGGAGCCAAGTATAATAAAGCAAATGGAGAGACACACAGAAAGATAATTAGAGGAAACCATTGCCAGAAACCACCAGGATCCAAGCTGAGGGATCAGAACAGGGAGGGATGTCTTTCACCAGTTATCTCCAGTATAGTCAACCTGGTTTTCATCCAGCCTTTTCTTCAGAGGGTGATTGTGAAGCAGGAATTGTCCTGCAGATGTTTGCCACGGGATTGGACCACTCGCCCAACACAAGATTGTGGCTTGGCAGTGTCTGCTGCCCTGTCAGATAGAGGTGTAACATATAAATATGCTTCATCACAGTTATATATTTACTTGCTATTTCTTTCCTGTTGCTCTCTGAAATTCTTAAGTTGCCATATTGACCGGATAAAGGCCAACTATTCATAATCTAAACTGTAAAGGCTATTCTGATTTTGTGGTGAGCAAATCCAATTATAATGAGCATCATTCTTGATACAAGAAATATTTATGTCCTTAATCATATTGGGAATCCCAGTTAGAGTACATACTTTATTAAACGTGAATCAACATTGAATATATCCCAGTGGTTAAATGGGCCTACTCTAAATTTAATATATCTTTGCTCCCAAAAAAAAAAATAAATAAATAAATAAATAAATAAATAAATAAATAAATAAATCAAAACAGGGATAGAATATATGTGGCCTTCCAGATGTTGAGCTGCCTTGGCTCAAACAGCCAACTAGCTATGCTGATTAGAGCTGACGGGAATCACAATGCAGCAACATCTGGAGGACCAGATGTTGTATATCCCTGAATGAGCCCAATAACAGCTATTTTAACCAATTTTAATGATATAATCCAATCTCATGAGGGACTTCCATCCAGTGGATGGAAGGAGAAGCCTCAGTCTGCCCAGATCATATGATCAACATAATCAGTCACAACTTCACAGCTCATGTGGAAATCCCTCAGTTTCAATTTTATTAGATTCCTCTGAATCCTTCCTGTATTTTGTGTCTGTTTTTGTTATGTATCAAATTGTGAGACTTTGTGTTTAACTTGCCCACTGAAATGTGTATAATGTTTTCACATTTTTTCCTAACTGGTGCATTCACTGACACAGCTTTTGCAGTTTAAACAACACTTCCTCATTGAATATAGTATGGCACTTACTCAGTTGCATGCATTCTAGCAATTTCTGTTTTAAATCAGGCACACTTTCTTAGAAAGTCCCTTTAAGTTCCACCATGTGTGAACGTTTGTCTATTTCTCATGGCAAATTTCAGGTTTTGCAAAAATCTCACTTTTGTTGAGACTGTCAGATCCCAGCAACATTTGTTTCTAGCTGAACTATTAACACAATCCTATACATGTTTGTGTAGAAGAAAGTCCCATTGAGTAAGTCCACTGAGTGGGTATAGAATTTCAGTCTGTAACAATAGTTTGGTAAAAATACATCAGACCATTAACACAGAATACATCTTAAATATAATCCTAGATGCTGCAAATAGGATGTTTAACATTATGCACTGTTTACTTTGGGCCCAATCCTGATGACACAAATGCAAGGATAGATGTTTTGACAAGAAGGTGAATTGCAAAATCCATATGGTAGCAAAACATTTATTGGGCCATCAAAAAACATCCAAAAATGTAGGCCTCAGGTCCTGAAGTAGGGACACTGAGTCCATCATGGCCATTGTGGCTGTTTCCTAATGAGCACAATTTGACCATATGCAAACATGTCTTCTAATGACTCTTAAAGTTTCTTTCCACTATATTGGGGGGGGGGAATTCAAATATATGCTAAAATGGTCAAAAAAGTTTTCTTGAGTGTTGGGAAATCCTGGCAAAGAGAATTCTGGATGATCAAGAATCTTTCCCATTCAGATGCTATTATGCACAAGCACACAAAAATGTGCATTGGCTTTCTGTGCAGAAAATGTAGTTTTATGCACAGGAAACTTCTTTTCTATTCAGGAAGCTATCTGCATGAACAAATGTACATTTCTTTTCACAGACTAAGTCCCAGACTGAGAACAGTCTTTAAAAATCGTGCAGTTTCAGATGTCTTTCTCCAGGGAACTGAAAAGTGTTAATGAATACACTCATATGTATAAGTCTAGAAATTTTAGTTAAAAAAAATAGCCCAGAAAACCTGTATCAACTTAAGTCAGTACTGAACCTTAGTTCTTGTAAAAGAGAAAGAGAAAGAGAAAGAGAAAGAAAGAAAGAAAGAAAGAAAGAAAGAAAGAAAGAAAGAAAGAAAGAAAGGTTTTTTTGAATGCCTTACTACAAAATGAGAGCAGTGTCAGTTTTGGTGCATTGAGAGAACAGAGGGGGTCAGTATGTCTTTTAGGTTCTCCCAGGATGGATTAAGCTCTTACCTTTCATCACTTTATTCAGAGAAGGGGATGGTTCCTATTTTGATAAGAGTTAATACTGTATTTTAATTTTTATCAAAATAAGAACTATCCCCTTCTCTAAGGAGAGCGGCAAAAGGCCTTTTTGATGTCCTACAGGGGGAAATGGTGGTGGCAGCAGCCAGGGTGACTGGCCACCTGAGACAGTGTTAGTGCTTTCCCTTTCCCATGGAGTGACCCTCAACTTATCCACAGGTCACACCAAAATCCTCAATTTTGACCCCAAAACCTGCCCTCAACTTACACATGAGATTGACTTACATGCAAGTATATATAGTAGTTATTTATTTTGGTCTGGGAGAATCCAGTTTATAGAGAATTGCATCTAGACTCTGTAAGCTTTTTTTTTGCGGGGGTGGGAACCTTTTCCCAATCAATAAACATTTGCATTTTGAAAGCTTACACAGATACTGTTATGCCCTTTTGATTGGTGAATGGTTGCGATAGTAGGTATACTAGAAAACAAGTAGGAGTCATCATTGTTGTAGCCTGAGAGTTCAATGGTTCAAAAATCTATTTTTTTTATTAAGAAAAAAGAAAGAAATGGAGGGAAGCATCTTAGAGACAAACAATTTACTATGATGTCAGCTTTAGTGAACTGAACTTCATTCTGTCTGATACAGCAAAATACAGTGCAGCACACCAAATAATCAGTACCTCTATAAATTTTTATCAGTTGATGCCTTTCAAACCTGACCCTCAGGATGTTTATTCTGAAGTTAGTTCCACTGAATTCAGTGGTATTTAAATCATAGCATTGTGATGCTGGTTTTAAGAGCATTTTCTGGGCAAAATTCTACTACTCCCACTATTTTTAATTAGTGCCCTCTGATCAAAACAAATTATCATATTTCTGCATTTTGGATAATTGAAACCTTTATTATGCCAAATAGGAACAAGCAATGTATGATGCTGGGAGATGAGTCTGATAATTTTTAAATTAAATGTCAAATTGGGTTAGTAATGGGAAAGTGAAGAGATTTCTAGAGGGAGCTGCCATTTGGATCCATTTTTAAGCACCACTCCAGAGAGATTTCCTGGGCCTTTCAGTCAGATGTGAAAATGGGCCATTTCCATTTTAGCTATTACCTTGCTTTTATTAGATAAATGCCTGGGCTTCAGCTGGCCCAGTGGTAACAGTTAGCACAATGAATGCATTTGTAGCTGGAAATGAATTCTGCCATCATCCAGAGTAATGGGAAAAAAGCCTGTGATATAGACCAGAGAGTCTTGGCATTCAGAAACAGGTGGGAGGAAGCAACAGTGGAGGAACTGAAAATTTT
Source organism: Ctenosaura bakeri (assembly GCA_948474755.1). Classification (NCBI taxonomy): domain Eukaryota; kingdom Metazoa; phylum Chordata; class Lepidosauria; order Squamata; family Iguanidae; genus Ctenosaura; species Ctenosaura bakeri. The sequence continues at coordinate 423,639 of CAOLHI010000989.1, read as the reverse complement.
AACACTGCCATGCTATGTCCACTTATCTCAGTGTGTGTGTGTGTGTGTGTGTGTGCGTGCGCACATGTGTTCACCTGCCTTCAAGTCAGCTGTCGAGTTATGGCTACTCCATGAATTTCCTCAGGTTTTCTTAGGCAAGGAATCCTCAGCAGTGGTTTTACCAGTTCCTTCTTCTGAAATATAACCTGCAGAACCTGTTATTCATTGGTCATCTCCCATTGAATACTGAACAGGTTTGACCCTGCTTAGCTTCCAAGAACAGACAGAATATGGTGCCTTTTTAGTATTTAGGGTTGGAGTAAAGTAGATATCTCTAGGATTGTTCTCTGAATGGCCTGTTTGTTTGTTTGTTTTTGATTTAATTTGAATCATACCTACGCACTATTTGACTCCAGGACATTTCTTACCACTCCCACTTTATAAGCTGGTAGGGTTAATGCCCTTCCCTGGGGCATGGAAATGAATCACAACCTCCTGTGTTTGCTATATGGCAAAATAAATATTAAAGTTATTACTCTGGTATACAAGACTTTTGCCTCTGAATTGATTTCTGCTGTCTTCTATTTAGTGGGTGTCACATGGAGATTTAAATTTCTTATGCACATTGTTTCTATATAAAAGAAAAAAGTACCACACTGGAATCTGTGAAATAGCTACCATTGGAGATGAAATATCACATGGGGAATTAGGATTCACAATGCCATTCTCCATTAGTTCTTCATCCTTGTCAAAATATGATTGTTTGGTGAGTACCCTTATCTCTTAAAAAAGTTTTTTTTATTAAAGGATAGGTTTTCACAGTCAATTTGGAGTCATCCCTAACCTGCACAGGCTACGCAGCTGAATATTTTGTTTAAGCTCAGCTTTTGCTCATCATCATTCTCCATTCAAATATTTCACCCTCTTACTATTTTGCATAGCAATGGACTATTGCTCACCACACTCTGCCATTCAGCTGGCTTACTGATCTACTGACATAACTAATGCTGGGTGAGTGGGGGCTCCCCTGAAAGTAGCATGGTGAATCAACTCTACTTCGGTCTTTAGTCCAAACTTTAAAGGGGCTAGACAGGCTGCTGAACCTGCTTTTTGGTTGCAGTTCAGCACTGACACTGACAAGAAAGCTATGAGCTGCCACTGATGCTTAGGAGGACATTGTTCATTCTATCAGATGCCATTGCCTGCTCTGGATTTTAATTCAAACTTTAAAGGATCTGCCCAAGGTGCTGGAGCTATTTGAGGTTTAAGGTTCATTTCACTTTATAGTTCCTTTAATATTTGAGCTAAACTCCAGAATGGGTTCATCGCTCCAATGACAATGAAGGCATCAGTCTCTGCTAACGACATGTGGCTGCTATGAACCACCATGCCACTCAGACTCCAGGAACCTGGAGTCAAAAAGATACTCTAACTATACAAGAGCTATCTAAGGGTCTGAAACTATTTTGGGGTTCAGGTTCAGAACCTTGGAGAACTCCTTTAAATTTAGCCCAGATCAATCATCCCACTAACACTGGAACCACTACTTGCCATGGCATACTGTGGTGGATGGACAAAGAATCAAATTTAGCTCATCTTGTCTTGGAAACAAACTGAGCTTTGGAGAAATAGTTCAACTTATGTCAAAATGAGCCCAGTGTCTCAGCAATGGATGGATCATTGATCTCTGTCCTCAAATATTCAGAAACCTGTTGCCATGTTTTTGACACCTGTCTACAACACTCTCTGGTGCTTTCCACAGCATGCTTCCATCCCACAGTGGTGACAGGATTGCGACAGGAGCATGATGATGGTTCTGCATGATGCTGTTGTGATCCTGTTGCAATCCCATCACCAACCATCGCAATCACAGAGTAAATCATTGATGGATTTTTCTCTTCAACAACGTGTGATTGTGTGACTGTCCCAGACTTACCTGCCCTGCAGAAGCCCTGGAAGCATGATGGAGGTGCTTCCTTCCCTAGCACAACCTGGGAAAGTACCCAGCTGCGCTGCAGAAGGAAGAGGTAGGGCCATTGCACTTCCTTGAAGACAGAGCCAGCTGGTGCGAAAGGGAGTGCTCCTGTTGTACTTCCCTGCTGGGAAAGGCTCTACTGAGATCCCTGTGAAACACAGCTGGGATCTAGTAAGCTGCAGAAAGGGCCTCTCTCTTTCTCTCTCATTCTCTCTCTCCCTATATATATAATTTGTTAATTTATAGTCAATATGGGAGCCATTTCTGTCTTCTCAAATGGTTCCTGAAGTGGTTTGTAATAAAATGCATTCAGTAATAAAATCTCAGCATCAAAATCAATGCAATGTATACATCTGCAATATGCACTCCCTAAAATGAAAGCACAGGTAATTTCTTGCATCCGTACATCTGATAGGTTGTAAAATTCCAAAGATGCAGAAATTAGTCTATGTCTGAGCTGTATCATTTTTGCATGTGGCTTTCCTCTAAGGTCAGTGCATCTCAAGTCTCTATCAGTTGGAGTTGTCAATGTTGTTTTAAACAGAATTTAAATAGTATGTATATGGTTTTAGATATATTTTCTTTCAAAATATGCCCTTTTATATGCCCTGAAGAAATAAGCAAGGAACTAGGAATAGGTAGTTCTTCATTGTCTATTGGGCACTTGAGAAAAGATGGTCTGTTTACATGCCTAATGGTTCCTCCAGTCATTTATTGTCTGCTGTGATTGGCACCAGCTTTCCAAGAGGTCTTTTCCAGGCCTGGTAGTTGAACTGGTTTTCTAGAGACTCAATTCAGAGGTCTTTCTACGTGGGAGGCATGTGCTCATTTCCTCACCTATGGGCAGTCTCTGTTCATTCAATCATAAATGGAAGGGATGATGACTAAAACTAGTGTATTAAATAAAAAGGAAAAGGAAAAATATGCCCCTTTGTATATCTGATCCCCAATTCTATGTTGCAGTCTACATTGTGCAACTTTACACATACCGACATAGCAGATACTCTGCGGAACCATCATAGAGAATTGCTAAGATGCATACCAGGGCAACTCTAAGAGTGCTCCAATGAACTTTGGGCTGTACCAATGCATCAGCAGTCCCTAACCAGTGTCCAGCTGGTCATTTGGTCATTTGGAGTGCTTGCTATACATTGGCACCCATTGCACATTGGTCTTGATATGCATTGTTCTCACTGCAATTAGTCCCCTCACTGGCTCCCCTGTGCAATAATATCAGAGCAGTTCCTTGCTGAATATGGACATTGCAAAACTGTGCAATTCTGTTTCATATAGATGTAAGTCCACTGATGTAGACATGTAAAGATTTCCAGCCATTTTCTGTATTTTCCTTTTTTCATTTTTTTTTCTTTTTTGAGCCAAGAATTGTATCAGAGCATTTGGAAAATGCAAATGCTGATGTTATCGTTGAAGTTCCAGCCTGCACGATAACCCATCCAGCAGAAGCAAGAACACATCACCTCTTATTGGGATTGAGTAATACTGAAATCCTCAACCGTCCCTGCCATAGTCTTCCAGATTTGCCCCTCCCAAATAAGAATGAATCAGGCCTTTGCTAAATGTAGTGTGGGAGATCTGTGATCAGCTGTCTGTGATCAAGATGTCCTTTTGCTATTGTTCAGTGAAAGCAGGTCACAGGGCTCCTGATTTGATCAGGAAAGAGGTTCCAGGGGAAGGAAGATTCATCTGCTGCCATTTCACCACTCTAAGGCCCTTTCGCATTTCACAGTGCTATGCTTCTACTTTAATTGTCATGGTTCCATCCTATGGAATCCTGGGATTTACAGGTTCAGGAGGAGTAGTTAGCATTTACAGCCAGAAAGCTTGAGTGTATCACCAAACTACAAAATCCAGCATTCCGTAAGATGCAACCATGGCAATTAAGGTGGAAACATAATGCTATAACTATGAGGAAGGGCCCCTAAATTGTGGCTTCTGCTTCTATGGATTGCAGGCAAGACAGAGAAAGATTCTGTACCATTCTGTACACATACCAAGGCTTGGGAGGAGACTAGAATGACAAAATGACAGTGATTGCACAATTCTTAACTGATAGAAGGGAAAATTCTTAGAAAGCTGTCCCTGAACTCTTGTGCCTTTGATTACTAACAGCAGTGCTTTAGTTAGCAGTTACTAACAGCAGTGCTTATGTATTCCTTGGTGGCCGCCAGCTTGTATGGGAAGTTTGAGCCTATTTGCTTCATATAATCCAGATATTTATTTTAGCCAAGGTAGTCACTTTAATCTTTACTTAAATCAATTAAATACTGATTTATTCCCCTGCTCTCACATAAAAGGCTGGCTCCTTAATGTGCATGGTTCTATGGCTCTGATATTTATAGCAGTTTGGCTTCTTGCTCCTTAAGCTTTCTATCAACTTCACTATGATCTACCGTGAGCCAAAATCATGGGCAATGATGCGCTTACAGTTCCTGAGGTGATTAACAGTGGTGGTGTTGGAATTAAGAACCATATCCCTGAAAGCCAAGGAAATCATAATGTTTTTCTTAAACATTACTGCAATAATTGTGTGAGAGAATGCATATCCAAAACATTAGAATGGAATAATAATAATAATAATAATAATAATAATAATAATAATAATAATCCCTTTTTTCTCCATATTTCCTCTATGATAACATTTTAAAATGTGTCTCTTGCTGTTTCCAAGAATTTGGTGCTAATGTTTTTGCAGTAATTTAATTATTCATAATTTATCATGTGAGAAATAATTCCATCTTTGGAATGCTTTTTCTCCTTGTTCCTTTAAATGTGTAAGCTGCCATGCGGTTAGTCACTTACCTTTCTCTGTCTGAGATCTATCAGATATAGAACAATGTATGCTCCAAATCTGGAATATCTGAGAGTTGATAGTTAAAAAAAATGTACAAATTGAAATGTGTTTAACTTGGACTCTTTTAAAAATACTTTTTAAAACCTTCTTAGTCCAAAGTCTGCATTTTAGGAATTACTACCTGGGTTTGATTACCAAATTACTTTTGTTGTCTAAATATTATTTGAAAGAACCAAAAGATGAATTTTGAAATTAAACTTTAAACATTGCAATTAGATTAATTTGAGATTTTCATGTGCCAGTATTTCCTGGCCTTATTACAAGTTTGTAAGTAATTTAGCACATATGGCTTTTGCACTTCCTTGAACCTTAGTTCATGAATTATAGAAAAAACATCATGAATCAAGGAGATGATTCCAGACAAGAGAGATGATTCTCTCATATATTACCTTGTCAACAAGTTCTCCTTTATTTAGTAATAGATAATACTTGGGAGGGACATTCACTTAGACTTCTTCCACTTGTTTCATTTATGCACGGAGGACCAGAAGGGTTGTCATCTCCTGGTCCCTTCTACAACATTACATGCAACACTAAATGTGCTTCACAGTGCCAGTGTCCAGAACAGACATACCCCCGTAGCTGTATATTGTCCATCATTGCGTAAGAGAGTCCTGTGCTTATAAGCTGCCTATTGAGAACCTTCCATGGTTAACGCAGGTTCCCACCTACATGGAAGATCTCTTACTCATGGACATAGGGACTCATTCACATTGTCAATGAATGTGAAGCCATTGGGGTGTGTGGCTGGCATGAACATCCTGCTCTTCCTCACAGGTTTGGTGAACACATGTCGGGGGGGGAGTTATGTGATACCTCTCTTGACATCAGACATTTCAGACACATATCTTTCTCTAGGGTTGGGTGTCTATGAGATTTTCAGCCTATGTTTTATAAATAGTCTTCCAGAGACAAAGGTTTTGTCAAAATGAAATTTCTGCCTTTTTCGTGACTATCATAATACCTTGATACATTGTAAGAATAACAGCCGAATGTCTTTGAAATGAAATAAAATACCTAAAATTAATATAATTCAGTGATATTTTTGATTGATATTTTGATTATGGTTAAAGCAAGCAGTTTAAAATCAGCAGAAGCAGGAGATTTGATCCTTCCCACTCTCGTCACTGCCTCATGTCCCCCATACCTGATGCTGGAAGGTGGAGCCATAAAATATTTCTGGCATATTTCCCAGCATGCACTAGTGTGATATTGAACGTGAGTTAATGATTAAAGCCTTCCCCAGGAGAAGTCATAATAGTTCTGATCCTGGAGGACTCTATGAGAAATGGTTTTGGCATGGAACAGGGCCCAGGGATATCCACCCCAGACCTTATTAAGAAACAGGAATAAGAGTTTCAGCCTGCTAATTGTTGCCCATTATTGCTGCTATATTTATGGACATCGAGAATCTTGTGATGGGTGCTCTAGATGAAAATATACCCCCACTACTGTTGTCTAACCCTGCTCTGTATTTTTTGTACTTCAGCTCCTAGAAAGACGACCAACATGGCAAATAGTAAGGGATCATGAGACCTTTTGCCCAGAGTGTCTGGAGAAGGGGTGCAAAGAATTTTCATACATTTTCATGTCCTCAATGATAAAGAATGTCTTGGCATATCAAGATATGTCACTTAAAAAATGGTCAACACCACAGGATTGTTTTTAATGTCGACTTTTTTTAGCATGCATGTACATTTTGCATGTACAAAAATTTTTTACCACAAAAAAGCAATATATTCCACAAAAAGTGCATCTATTGAAAAAAAAAGTATTCTGGGCAAATCTGTTTTTGTTCAAGAAATGTTGTTTGGGGGGGGCAAGCAAATTTTTTGCCTGGAGTCCAAAAATGTGGGGGGGGAATTCTTCAGAAAAATGGTGAAAGGTCTCATAATCTCACCCAGTGAGGAGAAAACTTTTTAAATACCTCCTTTTTATATGTGAGAATGAAACAGATGAAGAATTAGTTCCCCGGGACCAAACATTCCCCACGTTTGACTTTCAAAGAAGAATGAATTAGTAATGCAAGTAGAAATTTTTCTTTCCTGTTGAATTTGAGATTCTCTAAGCCTAGTTTGTTAATTAAAATAGGTGTATAGTCTGGACTGGAGATGACCGAGTCTTCTTCTTCAACCCTACAATGCAGTTGTCAGTGTGGGAGAAACCTGTGGATCTAAAGAATCGTGGTGATATTAACAGAATCATTGAAGACCCACCTCATAAACGCAAGCTGGAAACTTCAGCAAGTAACTAATGCTGTGATTATTTTTGTCTATTTAAATCTAAATGATGTGTGAAGATGCTGGTTATTAAATGTGCAAAGTAAAAGAAGTTAAATGATAGTAGATGGAAAACTGGTTTTATATTATTTCAGGTTCTGCTCACTGAATCTTCTCTTAGTAAATTCTGATTCAAAATGAAAGATGTAATAAAAAGTATAAGCTATGTCTGAAGAACTGCCTGCTCTCACATGGACCATCATGTCGGTTAACAGTCATCTTTAGTGGTCTTATTCTATGTTTCACCTTCAAGATAGGTGCAGTTGGTGGGAATGCAAAACAGAGCCTTCTTCCCATCAGCTTCCTAATTCTGGAACCCTCTGCCAAGAGAGGTTAGAATGGCTCTTTCCGCAATAATATTTAGATGGGTGCTTAAGACATTTTTATCTCACCATACTTGCATATTTTAAGCATGCCAGTAATTTCTTATGCTGTTTTCATTCTGAATGTTTAAAACTGTAGGGGTTTGGCACTTTTTAAAAAAAAACTTTCCTTTAAAAAAAAATCTTAAATGCTGAAAGATAGTATTGAAATGTTTTTATGAATTAAATTGATGAGTAAGTTGTACTAGGCAGGTATTCTTCTACTCTGTCAGAGACCTAAGCGCCAAATCCAGCATTCGTCCCAACTAGAATTGACCCATTGAAACAAATGGGCTGTATTAGTCACCGCTTGTATGAATCCCATTGATTTCAGATCTAAATTGGTTCTAACACCGGATCTAGCTCAAGGAGTTCTGTGTATTCTCGCACTCAATGGATTTGACAACCCAAATGTATTTTAAGCAAATGGACTCCGTTCAAAAAGAATCTAACTAATGTAAAATTCTTGGTTGAAACAATTCCTTGATGTTCCCTTTTTGCCTTTCATGTTTTCATATTTCACTGTTTCATGTTAAAAATACCTCAGCGTAGTTTGTTTTGTCCAAATTGCTCATTGACCATGCTCAGGGGAGCTGTACTGCCATAAGTGATTTTTTAACCCAGCTGCAGGAAACAAATCTCAAAAATCCACGTCATTGAAATGATGGAAGATTTGGCAGGAGTGTGGTTGCTTCCATCCAAATATGACATTGTTAGTCTTCAGGCACTAGAGAATCTTAAAAGACATTCCTGGCACCATTCTATTTCGTATTCTGCGATAATATTTTCAAGTGTCAGAGTATATGTGAGGAGCAATGTTTTAAAAGATAAGGACTTGCTTACCTGTCTTTTGTGGAAAAGTAATTACTGCTGCAACCATGACTGTTTCCTAGCACCATGATGGGCCAGATAGAAAATGTCTGCTTTCAGGCCTGTGCTCATTGGCTGATCCAGCCAACTTGGATTGGCTTATTTAGCATATAGGAAGAGTTCCCAACAATTCACAGATGTTGTACAAGGTGCTGGAGAAGCTAAGATGCAATGCCACAAGCTAGGACATCACTTCACTTGCTTCTATACCCTGCATTGTGCAATTTGGAGTCTATGCTAGCTAGATAGGAGGTGTGATTATCATTCATTTCAGAATCAGGGAAGAACTCTGCTCTGCATTTTACGGTAGGAATTGTTCATATGCACATTATGCTAAAAATACAATAAAAATCAAAGATGTGCCTATATACTACATAGTAAATGTGATTTTTATACTGTAGCTTATTGTTCTTTTTGTGTGTTTTTTTCCTCTGAAATGAATGAGGGATGAGTCACAAATAATCACTTAGAATGATATTGCTGAACAATATTAGGATCCTAACTAGAATTTATGCATAGTTCAGTCCTTCTGAAAATCATACCCTAAGCAGTTTACAATAATATTAAAGTCAGAATAATTGCGAATATTCCCCCTAACTCACAAAATAGATAACCCCCAAAAGAATACTCTTGCACTGAATAAGTGGAAGTTATTTCAACTTTAATTAAACGTTCTAAATCAAGGTTAGACAAAAATTTGCCCAAGCGAAGTTATCAGAGCATTACAGGTCAATAATAATCTCTCACACTATAAAATCAAATGCATTTGAAATTCATGCATGAATAAAAATTGAATAATTAAAATATTTCACATTTGCATGAGAATCCATGACCACTGATATTCATGAAGGTGTCATAGTCTCATTTAACTGACATGCATTATGCTTTTCTTAACAATACATCCCAGATTCTACCTCTTCTGAATTGATGGGTCAAAGACTAGGGTAAGAATTAATTGGATGAGCAGCAAAACACTATAGTGTTGAGGTTTCCTATTTGGGACTCTCAATTTCATTACATTTTCCTCATCCTCCAGTTACTCTGAATAGTCACTCACCATACCATGCTGCTGAGCATACTCAGTCTTCATTATGCTATTCTTTTTTTCTATCCACATTCTTTAGGTTTCTTTTTCTTCCTTCGTTCCTTCCATTCCTCCCTCTGGTTCTTCAAACTTTCAGCTTCTCCAAAGCCAGAAATTGAAAGTAACCTGTTAAAAGTAATGCAATTGACCAGAGTTCAGTATGGATTTTGGTGTTCTCATCTTTGGTCTGCTGAATAACATGTAATCATTACTCCTAAACACATTGGAAACACAGGTTGAGAAAAGGGGATTATTGTCAATTTCTATCCATTCTGACTTGTCTTTCAAAACTAGTTTTGGCAAGTTTTAGGGATTCAGGAGCCAAATCCTGCCCCCCCCCCCAAAAAAAAAAAACTGATGTAGGCTGCACCTGGCTGTCTTCCTAACCTCTGCAAAACTAACATTGTTTTCCTCTTTAAAGCAATATAGTAGCAGGTGGGTCATGCATTCTTGGCAAGAATAAGACACTCTGGGAAGCCTTTCTGAAACACTAATGGGCTTATGAAAAAGGACTGTCTGCAAGCATGCTTTGTCTGTGCCCCTTTCCTGTTGAATACTTTTAAGGATTGATGAGAAGCCACTCATGTCCAGCACATTGTATACTTTGCTTTAAAACAAAGGGGAAGATGGTTTAGTTCTTGCCACAACACTGTAGGAGATTGCATGGTGAGAGTGGGGAAGGACATGGGACTGGGGCCCCATTTCTTTGTTGGAAGAAAACCATCCAGAATAATCCATTATTAATTTATCATGTTCTTCATTTGTGACTAGCAAGAATCAAGGAAAGGCGACACATGTCACATTTTTGGATAAATTCCCAAATAGCATGTTATATTTTTGGTTAACATGTTATGTTTTTAGATGAAATACAAGACTGTGGACCAAGCATGTTTATGCATGATAGTGATGCCTCAGCCCCATAAACAACAACATTCAGAACCTGAACATCAGAAGTAGAAGGGGTGATGAGGATAGTAAGGAGGAGGATGATATAACAGTAAAAGACTCTGGAATGTTAAATCATGTATCAAAGAATATCTCAATAAAATAAAGGTGTGATGGGACCTTATTCTACCTCAGATTGGTGTGACTGTTCCAATCCAATGTAACATTTATTATAGTAACAGAGGAAATAAAATACCTTCTTCAAGTTCAGTTATAGTACAGTGTTGATACATTAACAGTTTAAACTTCTGACAGACTCAGACAATCAATCTTTGCTTCAGATACCAATTGCCTTTGTCTTTTCCTCAGCTACTTAATCAAATCCAAGCCACTCTGTCTCTAGCTAGTTCTCATTGAAGTCTCAAGATATACAGAATCTTTGCCTTATATAGAATCCCTCTCATCCGTAAGCACCTCCCACACACACCACTGTACTGAGTTTCATTCTTAAGGTGCTATTCCTGTTGCCTAGCCACCTGCCATCAAGTTTCACAGGTATTCCAAATAGCTAGCCCCCAAAGCAATTTTATCACAAAGTATATGTAATGAATTTGACGATGACTCACTTCACATTTCTAAAATTTCAAAAGTGCCAGAAGAACATTGGCAATGTAGATTTCATTGTCTTTCACTCAGACAACAAGAGCTATATGGCTTCCCCTCTCTGCTCCAATACTCACAATCATTTCATTTTCCTGTTGAGAGAAATGACCATACCTCAGTGGTTTTGCATGGGGATAATCTGAGCCCTAATGGTGGGAAGGACCTCTGTTGATGCCCCAGAGAGCCAATGTTCATTAGGGTAGAGTATGCTAATCTTCACAGCTTGGGACTATGCAAAATTCACATATAGTTCTTTTGTACACACAGACACAAAAAGCCTTCTCTGTGTTGTTTTGTGCACATAAAATGCTTTATTTGGGGACTTCATATGTACAGAATTTATATGAGGTTGTTCTCGGCAGAAAACACTTTCTGTGGAAGAAAGAGCATTCTATTTATTAATATTTATTTGTTGAACTGTTTGTACCACACACTATATCAAAGATTTCAGTGCTTTTTTATGCATAGAAAACAATATTCTCTGAACAGAAAATGCTTTTTTCTGTGTATTACAGTCAAATTTTGCACAAGAATAAGTCCCAAACAACTGGATAGTCATTGAAAACATTAAAATTTTTCTTAGAGTGAGAAGAAAATCACTAAAATTACTTGTTTCTTCCTTCAAGAAAAGAAACATTAGTGAATTAATTAATTATATCCTTAGTTCCTACTTAACTGCTGCATTTTCACAATTATCTCCTCTCAGGGAATGTTTTTTTCCCCTGATCTGATTACTCACTTGGAGATCAATGTGAAATTCCTCTCCGATCTAACTTCATGAGATAATGACTGGGGAACTCATATTAACCCATCAGATGAGGAGTGAGTGAATGTATATATTAACAATTTTCTATGACTGACATTTCAAAAACCCTGGATCTGCCTGTTTATCTCTGATATTGATTGGTTTGTATTATCAGTCTTAATTGGATACCTTTTCCCAATCATGAAGACTTTTGATAAAGAGGTAGATCTAAGAAGTATGTTCTTCCTGTTTGATCTAATGGTTTAGGAGTAGGTGTTTCAGGATTAAAATCCCTATTAACTATGTGATAACCATTAGAAATTTTCTGTAATGGCTTTTGAAATACATGTGGATTTTGAGCTTTGGTCATCATTTTGGTCAGTATTTAGACCTTTTTCATGGAGTAAAGCAAGGGTGGGCAAACCTGTAGCTTAATTTCTGCTTAATTTCAAAATCCCCTGTAAGCCCATCATTCCATGTTTCCAGAAAGAACAAGGTGTCCCTCTCCCAGTAGTAGGTCAGAGGGGAAAGACAGAGACAAAGAGAGAGAGAGAACATGTGGCAGAAAAAGAGAGGAAGGAGATGGCCTCACCCACTGTTGATTCTGCTGTCATCTACCAATAGCTTATCTCAACAGATTAACTTTGGAGAAATATGAGACTTGAGAGAACAAATGTTTCCCACAAGGGATATTAATCCTGCTTGGGTATGTTTTTTTGTGTAATGGAAAATTTTCTCCTCAGCGTGAGACACTGTATGTTGGATTTGCTGAACTTATTTTGTTATCCACAGAAGAAATTTGCAGATTTTGTGGGTAGCAAAATAGACAGTAATGGAAAATGGGGCAAATGTTTCCTTGCTGGCTGCATGAACTAGATAGCATTGGATATATTTTCCATATATGTATATGTGTATATAATATATATATATGTGTGTGTGTGTGTGTGTGTGCCTGAAAAATATATCCAATGCTATCTAGTTCAGATACGGAGTTTTGGGGCCATCTTACAGGAAAATCACAATATTCTAAGAATACACTCTTTTCTTACTTTCATGTTGTGCTATCTTTTATTATGGTATTTGTGTAAATTATGGAAACCATGGTTTAAAAATTCCTTGACACTTGGTTCTCATGACAAATATGAGACTTGAGAGACAGGGCAGTTTTGTCATGATGAGATGGCCATATTCATGTAATATCTCAGAATTCTTTCAATCTGCATTCTTGTTCAGCAGCTATGCAATAGAGGATGGCATTTCCCTGAATCAGTAATTCCCAAATTCTAGTCCACCAGGTGTTTTGGACTTCAGCTCCCAGAAGTTCCAGTTGCTTTGACAATGATCAGTGAGTCTGGACGTGTAGTCCAAAGCACCTGGAAAACCTGAATTTGGGAAACAGTGGCCTAAATTCTTTTGTATTTTTTCCATACTACTGTAAGATACTACTTCCTCACTATAAAAAAAATAGTTATTTTTAATAAGTGGCCTGTTGAATTACAGGTGAAAAGGGGCCTTTTGCTCCATCCTTGCATCCAAGGCTGCCTATCTTAGTGATTAAATTAGAGATAGGCAAGTGATGTCAGCTGTTGAGAAATAGCCCATGCTAATAGATTAAAGGGCCAATTGGGCTTGAACTGAACAATTTTTGTCTGAAAGTTTAACAGCACAAACAAAAGAGCCAATGAATTTTCTCTCTCACTCATACGTACATACAGAGAGAGAGAATGTTGGTACACATTGAGAGAGTATTAGGGAGTGAGGAAGTATTCTTAGGCAATTATTCTCACAACTGAACTAGCCTTTTGCCATAACACTCCATCTGAAGCATTTTTACTGATTATAAGCACCACTGCTTATAAATGGGCTGAGTGTTCTTGGCCACACTAGTGCTCTTCTGTAGCTCCCATTCATTTAATGGAGCCCATGGAGAACTGTTCCAGTAAATTTTGCCAATAGAGAATGAATCACATTCCACGTGGTTTCTCTCTAGCACAAATTTTCTGTTAGCATCTTTAGCTTCTCAATTGATGAGACAGAATAGAGGGTTAAAATAGATTAGTGCCCTAATCTAAATATTCAGATTATCCCACTCCCCTACATTCTTTTAGAACAGTTTTGCTTTTACGTAAACTCTGTAGAATTCCAATGCACAACTGTGACTCTATAAAGGATAAAAGGAAGAAAGTCAGCTTGGCATTACTAAAATGTTTGTGGGGAATTTAAACATTTATCCTTCTCAGAACCTTTTCAAGGTAGAGTTACTACCATACATTTGCCGTTTGAATAAAAAGATATGGCTGACCTCTGTATATTTGTTGTATTGCACTCACTGACTGTATTTTCTTGCTCTGTTTATTTCCAGAAAGTGCATGATACCAGTACCTTTTGACTAGCATCTGTTTGAAATTGCTTGCTTTCCACATGCTCTTTATTCAAGAGCATATTCAAGCTATCTTTTTCTCACACTGAGCCAAACAACTTTTAAGTGTGTCACAACGTTTTTCTTTCTAGTCAACTCTAAGCAGCATATGGGGTGATAAAGGTTTTATAGATGTTCAGTCTCAGATGCTTGCTAGCTTGTGACACTTTACCTCAGATAAGTCTTAGCAGATTTTTGTGTATCCTTGATGCCTACTGAGTGTGGCTTCACATGAAATGAAATAAAGAACTAGTGGTATCTTCCACAGAGATAGAATTATGCTTGTACTATGATGTTTAAAACATGGGAAATAGTTAGTTTACATCATTTCATAAGCACAGAATAAAGTTAAAAATAAACTTTATCACTATAAGTTAACTTTTTTTTTTTTTAAATAAAATGGTTATATGCAGGATCATTGCTTCCTAATCACAGTGCATTGATAAAAGCTCATCTGAACATCTGCTGTCCAGGTGGCTGCCTGGTGGTGGTTCTCAATTTTTTTTATACTCCAGGTGTTTTGGACTTCAGTTCCCAGAATCCTAGGTAGCATGGCCAGTGGTCAAGGATGCTGTGAAAAGAATCCAAAAATCTGTATAATGTTTGTGACAGATCTGTTCCTTGACCCAGGTAACATTTCTTAAAATATCCTAGACTAAGGACCTTTCCACCTTACACTGTTATAGTGCTATTATTCCACTTTCAATGTCCTGTGGAATTTTGGGGTTTGTAGTTTACTGAGGCCAAAGAGCTCTCTGGATGAGAATTCTAAAGGCCCCTCCTTAAACTGCAAACCCCAGGATTCCATAGGATGCTGAAAGTGGAATAATAGCACTATAACAGTCTAGTGTGGAAAGGTCTTAAGTGTAGATGATGCAAGTTAGTTTTTCTCTTAGCTGTCTTGAAAGGCTGGGACAGTTAGCCTGTGGCCTTTTCTTCCCTTCTCCTTCTCCTTCTCCATCTCCTTCCTTTCCAAGAGCTTCATAACGATGGTACAGTTGAATGGTTAGGACATAAAGAGTTGTTTAGGTTTAGGGGGAAAAAAAGGTGAGGATTGTCCATATTTTTGAAGGGGTAGAAGATTAAACAGTTTGTTTCAGATGCCAAACACAAATACATTCCCTGTCCAACCATGTTGAGTTTATCACAGAAGCAAGATGTGGCCTCACTGTATCCTTAGTCTACTTTTTTGTTCCAGCATCTGCCCTCCCATCATCAGTGTACAGAACAGGTATAGCAGGACACATTTGCACTGAGTAAGAATTTTTTGCCTATCGACTAATTGACTGCTCCCAGCCCAGCTATTCCATACTGGCATTTATTTATTTATTCATTCATTCATTCATTCATTCAATCATTTCAATATCTATGTCCTGCCCTATATTAAAAGATCTCAGGGTGGCTTACAGTAAAATCAATTTAAAACAACCAATAATAACAATAATTCTGAAGTATTAAAAATGTATTAAATGGATTATCAATTAAAAACCAGGCAATCTAAAACTGGTTAAAACAATTGCAAGTAATATAACTGTATGGCGTGTGGAGTCTGGATAAAAGCAGTCATGCTTGAGAGCCTTAATAAAACACCAGGTTTTGACTTGAAATGATTACTGAAATGATCATTAGTGCCAGTTGGGCTTCCAAGGGGAGGGAATTCCACAACTGGGGTGCCATCTCAGAGAAAGTCCTTTGTAATTAATATCAGGAGTTTAAACAAGCAAGAATGCAATTCTAATTAATAAACATAGCCAAGGGGCAGCTGAACTGAAACTAGGCCAGCTGAAGCTATATTGAATCCAAATCCCTCCCAGGATAGAAGTGTTGGAAAATATATATAGGCCTTGGCCTAATTTTATGCCAGCACTGTGAGCTTGAGATCTGACACAGCTCAGTTTCTTCTCAACCACTTTCATTCTGTGGTCTCTTTTTTGGGGATCTTCTGCCAAAATAAAAATAAAAATCTGCCAGCAGACCTCTAAGATCCATTGGCAGAAGATGAGTTTGCTGGGTGCTTTTGCTAGCAGAAATGACAATATCTTATTCCCCTACAAATAACACATCTCTGATTTAGGATTTACTGTAAATAGGTTCAAGTTGATCACAAAGGTAAGTCTCGGAGGGAAACATGAAATCACAGCAAGTGCAGAGAGGAATATATAGAAGCACTTTTTAGTCACTAGGGATGTCATTTCAAGATCATTGAATATGCAAGTGAAATAAGAACATCCTTTTATCCTTACCTAAATTATCTGCCAAGGATAATAGGACTTGGGGAGGAGGAAGCAATTTAGGAAATCTCAAGTTCCTAGACTGGTATAGCCAAGAAAATGAGTAAGTATGAAGCCAACGACAGTAGCTCTCAGTATCCTCCAGGGTTTGATTCCAGGATCCCTCATGGATACCAAAAAAAGGTGGATGCTCAAGTCCCATTATGTACAACAGTGTAATAAAATGGTGGCCCTTATATTAAATGGCAAAATCAAAGTTTGCTTTATGGATTTATTTACTTGTTTGTTGGTTTTTTGTTTATTTATTTGGCAGGAGTATATTTTTAAACTGTGGTTGGTTGAATCCATGGATACAGAATCCATGGATATACCAAATGCTAAACTGGTTTAGATTTATCCTGATTCACTGTCTTCTTGTTCAGGTATGTTGTTGCAGATCTTGCCATTAAATTTGGAGCCTGCAAGAAAGATATTATTTTAGTATGATCTATGAAGAGGGCCTTAAAATGAAATGAAACCAAAGCACCATGGACTGACCTACCAAGCTGGCATGTCATCCCCATCTTTGTTATGTCATCTATATATCATGAGACCTTGAACTATTTATTTCTGTATACACTAAAAGTGTAATAAATAATCCGTTCATCAATCTCTAGCACACCTAACTAGCTCTAAATACCCCATGTAGCAAATAGGTTTTAGCCTGGCACCAAATGGTATGTATGTATGTATGTAGTATGTATGTATGTATGCATTTTTCAATGTATACCCTGACTTTCTGTCCCCACCAAGGGACACAAGGTAGCATACAAAATTTAAAGCTGAAATTAACTGAAGTGTGAAGGATAATTAAAAAAAAATCTGTCATCATAACCAGATCTGACTTTTTATGTAAGAGAGCAGATAGTGCATAGCTTGCAATTGTGTAAACACACTCCTGGCCTCCACTGAAAATGTGAGCATTCAGGCTTAGATCTGAGACTAGGAGTATGTCAAAGCCGTGAATCTGTGAAGTGTAATCCCATCCAACACAGGCTAAACCCCTGTTCCCTGACCTGCCCTATGTCTGAGTATGAGCACCTTTCTCTTAAGGTTAGTATGAGGCATACCTTTTAGGAAAATACATCTTAAAGTTGAGGCTCCACCAACAGAGAAAGTGCTGGCTTTGTTGCCACTTGGTGTATTTTCTCCTGTGATTGGATGACATGCGCCTCTCCCACCAGCCCAGAGTAGTCCTTCATACACCAGGATCACATGCTATTTAGGTTATTATAAGTTAGATTCAAAACATTCAGCTTGGTCCCAGAACAGAAAGGCAATTAATGATGCTCCTTCAAGACTGGTGTTAAATAGTTCCAAAAAGTTTGCAGTGCCAACATTCTGTTGCCAGTTTTAACAGATTGTCTTTTGAGACAGCTCTATCAAAGACATATTAGCTTAGTCCAAACACAATATTACAAGACTTTGGGTTGCTGCCTAAACTATCTCTGTCCAGGAACAATAGGACCTGGCGCAGGAGCTAAACATTGGCAAAGAAATTCAAACGTGTTGAGTTGAAATCACTTTCTAATAAAAAAACCTGGATCAATGAATATCTGCTAACTAGGCACCTTTTCTTTCAAGAGGACTGCAAATGTATCCATAAGAGGGATATAAATCTTCACTTATCTCATTCTCATGTGCAAATATGAGAAATCATTTTTTTCCTCCTTGCCTGCAAATAGGCAAGATATATTCTGTCAGTGTGTGGAGTTTTCACATTTGTGAGAACAATGTTTACATAATTTGCACAAAGGGTGCAAATTGTGTTACCAAACTGTGATAGTATCTCTCTAAAAGGATCTTTAAAATTATAAACATCAGAAGGGGTGTTTGTGTCTTTTTTTAATCAAGCAATCTGGCTTTGTGTATGTAAGGGAAAACACACTAGTTTGAACAAAAGCACTGTTTTTTCAATTGTGGAAACCTGGGTAAGGAAGAAAGTGCTTTTCACATCTTTCTCATGCTGGAGATGAGAACTATCATGATTTAATAAACGTTCAACAGGCTATCTTGACATGTCAAGACCACCTGTCTCACTAAGAACAAGTAATTTGGTGGGATTTCTTACATCCTTAATCTAGAATAGGCTATCTAGCTAATCTGACCAATGGACCTATCTCTTGTCAGGGTCCATGTGAGGTTAATTGAACCTCATCTACCATAATACTGTCTCTAACTACCATTCCTGCACCTGTAATCTCAGCTGACTGGAATAACAAGAGTATAAATCTAGGTGTCACCAGCATATTCTTTATGTCTTGCTCTAAATCCTCTGATGATCCCTCTGAGTGATTTCCTATTCATAATATAAAGCACAGGAGACAAACTAGAACCCTGCAGTAGACACTACAGAACAATCGCTGTGGGATCAAGCAGAAGTCTGATGTATCTACAGTGAGGATGATAGATTACCTAATCATATGGAGATAGTAATCCTGTGATTTTTTTTACTTTTTGCATTGAATTGTATGTACGTTGATCTGGGGTAGACAACTATAAGAGGATGGGGACTGCATTCACTCTCCAGGAAATTTTGGAGAGCCACCATTCCATTGCAACTTCCCAAAACATAAAAAGTATACTCAAAGTTCTCTAGGGAGCTTCGGGAGCACTTTCATTATGTTTTCAGTCCCCTCAGACCATTTTAATGAACTTTTTATTCACATCCTATTTTTTTTAAAAAAAGGCCTGTCCTGGGCCTAAAATGGCCCAGGGATCCCCAAAACATAGCCCCCCAAAAAAGACCTCCATACCCCTAGAGGACCACAAAATCACCCTCGGGCCACATTTTGCCTATCTATACCGAGAGAGACTATAAACAGGTAGAGACAGCAGATGCTGGGATGATATTGCAGTCAGACAGTACAAAATGGAACACAGTTGCCTGTGTCAACAATTTGGATCAAATTAGTGAGTGAATGAGGAGTATTGTATGAACAAGCCAGCATCAATATTAAGAGGCTGGGGGAGATTGTTTTTATCTAATTTTTGCCGCTGAAGATAATCCCAGTTAGATAATATTCATAAAATGCACATACTTGTAGAAAGCCTATAATTACTTTGGCTCCAGTAGTCTCTCTGGTTGTCAAAAACAAAAAAACAAAAATGCTGTCTCTTTCATGAAAGGACTTCTTCCACCAAAAAGCTGTTTTTGTAGACCACACTGGTTGACTTTTTCAGGAGTAGGGGCTGGTGAGGAGAGTGTTTCTGAAACAATGGAACCAACTTCCACTTTGGAGGCTGCACAGTATTATAGAATAGGATTTATTTCACTATTTTATTTCCTATGCTTTTATTTTTATTTTATTTCTGGTGCTATTCAGTTTCATACAAGGGTTATTAAAAAAAAAAAAAGCAAGTCCAAGATCCTACATCATCAGGCACAGTTATGAACAAGGAAATCTGTCATTGCAACTCTCCCAAAGCTTATGGTCTTTCTCCAGTGTAATGGCTGGAAGTGCTCCCAAAAACCTCCTGTAAAAGCCTGGCATATGTGCCAGTGGAGTGTTTTCTGAAGTGCTAGGGAATGAAACTATGGCCCTTTCCACACGGAGGTATTAAAATGGTATAGTGTGACCTCTGACAGAGGTCGTCTACACCGTAAAATGGATTGGGGCGGATTACTGTTGTGTAATTCCACACCCCAATCCGCGCTAGGGTGCCCAGAATTGGTGGCGCTGCGTGCTTTTTGAAAACCACTTTTCAAGTGGTTTTTAAAAAGCACGATCATGCAGCCCGTTGCAGCGCCCAGTGTGGATTTGCAGGCGTGCACAAGGGTGTGCCTGCAGATCTGCCGGGGGTGGGCTTTCTGGCTGGCGAGCTTCTCCGGTTGGTGGAGAGCCTCCACCAGTCGTAAGCCGCCATTTGGGGCCCCGCAGGATGCCGTGGGACGCCGGCGAGTGTGGAGAAGTGAAAACGTGGTGCTCCATGTGGCGACAGACTAAGGTAAGCTCCATTTCAGGACGTCTCAGGATGTTTTTCCCTTTCTGTGTGAAAAGGGCCTATGAGTAAAGAAGTTTCCAATCCTCTCTTGAAAGTGGAGCATCACAGAAATATCAAAGTCACTGTTATAAAGCGCCTTGTGACTAGCAGAGGGCTGACGTCCTCTTTACTCACTGCCTTCCTCCTTAGCACTTCTGAAAATATTCCATTGGCAGAGGAGCCAAGTTTATACAGCAAATTTTGTGAGCACTTTCAGTCATTGCACTGAAGAGAGACTGGGAAGAATAATTTTAAAACATTTTAAAAAGTCAAAAATATTTGTGAGTGTCAGGAAACCCTGATGAGAGTAAGAATTGTTTTTCGTAGAACAAGTCTTGAACTGCAAAGATTATGGTGAGAATCTTTGCAGTTTAAGACTTGTTCTATGAAAAATTCTTTTGTGGCTGTTTTGCATAGAAAACAGAATTTTCTACATAGGAAACATCATTTTCTGTGCAGAAAATCATATTGTTTGTGAAGAGAAATTATTTCTAGCACAGAAAAACAAAAACAGTTTCATGTACAGAAATGCTGTCTTGAGTGACTTACTCTGCATAAAATTTTCATATGGGTGATTTGCATAGAAAAATAGCATTTTCTGCATAAGAAACAGCATTTTCTTCACAGAAAATAATATTTCTACACAAAAATATGATTTTCTGTACAAAAATGCAATTTTGTGTGCAGAAAATTCTGTTTACCGAGCGAAACCACCATGTGCAGATTTTACATAGTCCCAGTTGCAAACATTCTCCCCAAACTATGTGATTCCTTCAAGAAGAAACATAGTGAACAATTATATCCCTGAAAAAGACTGTAAATATTAATCTCCAAAAGGTACAAGTTCATAATGCTATCTTGTTAATTAGTAGACATAGTATACCAGCCCAAATAATTAGGATAGAGACTTCAGGAAGTTTCTCCCTAGAAAAAGGAGAGTTAAAGGGTCAGCTAAAGAATCAGAATGTTACAAATGTGTCATCAAATGGATAAAAGGATTACTGTATTTGCTGGCATATAAGATTCGAGTTTCTTGTTGAAAAATACTGTTTGAAAATGGGGTGTGTCTTATACATCTGTGTGTCTTATACACCAGCAGATGATATTTGCCACTGTAGAAAGGGTCGAGCATCTTATACACCGGCCAATATGGTAAGTCAGGAGGCAGAAAGTATGTCGGGTGTATCTTCTATATAAGTGCAGCAGTCTGATATCACTTTAACTGTCATTCCTCTATCCTACCAGATCAGTAGGATCAGTAGGATAAGTAGTTAGGTGAGTTACTTAGAATTTTATTCTGTAGCAGAGAAGTCCAAGTATTTCACCAAACTACAGATCCTAGTATCCCACAGAACAGAGCTATAGCAGTTAAAGAGCTATCAAGCTATAGTGTAGATATATTCTTAGTGTGGATAAAGGATGGGAGAAAAAAACTATTTTCCTGAAATGGTTGTTGTATTCAGGGAGAGAAAAGATTTAAAATTCAGAGGCAGAAATGTAAAGCAGTTGCAAATAGATATTTGTTTTTTTTTATTTTACCTGATCCTCCTTTCTTTCTATTCACCCCACATCTAAGAGCCATATACACTACCTAAAAAGGATACCTGAAGCAGAAAGACAAGGCAGTTCTGAGAAGAATATTCATAATTTTGTATTCCCGCCTTCCACATGCCTTCCCTACATCTAACAGGCATCCACATTACTTAAAGTAGATACCTAAGACCTTGAGAGTTTGGTGGCTGGTTTGGTGCAGCTAGGGCCATCTCCACACCGGACGGTTATAGTGCTATTATTCCACTTTCAACATCCTATGGAATCCTGGGGTTTGCAGTTTAGAGAGGAGCCTCAAAAGTGCCTCCCTAAACTGCAAACCCCAGGATTCTGTAGGATGTTGGAAAGTGGAATAATATAACAATCTAGTGTAGAAATGGCCTAAGAGAAAAGACCAGAGGAAGTGAAAAGCACAAAGAATTTGGACATATTATTTTGGCCTTTTTTTATTCCACTTTCCAGACAAGGCATTGGCAATCTATGAAAGTTCCTAGACTCAGTTCTCCACATCTAAAACAAGCAGTCAGTGTGATCGAATCAGACATCACAGCAATGTATATGGAGGGTGCAATTGTTATGCAACTAAGGAAATTAATTATCTTCTTATGTAAATCTGTTATGTGTTACGTTCTTTTTTATATATATTAAGAAAGGTAACATTATTATACGCTATTGTGTACCTTATTTAACAGTGTTCTTGGTTCTCAGAATTGTAGGTCTTATTATTCAGCATCAATATCTGACTCCCCACAAATTACTATGCTTTCAAGCAAAGTTGATATAATTGCACCCTGCCAATCTCTCCATCTATTCTCAGTCTTCAACCATTTGTTGTACTACAGAAGATTGTTGTAGGGCTGCAGGAAGGTAATTTTGTTCACTTTCATTTCACAGGGACTTTTGTGATTCATTTGTTTGGCAGCATTCTTTGGAAAAAAAATGGGTAGAGCAAAATCTTGTACTTAAAAGGAAAAAATAACATAGTGAAATTCTGTGAAAGGTGCATGAGCTTGTAAGTTCAAGTCCAGCAGCAGAGAACAGCATTAAAGAAACAAATGATTTTATTGTATATTGTAGTCTATATTTTCATGCCTGAAAGAATCTTAAATGTTAGTAGAAACTTTAAAGATGCTGGAAAGTAGTGGTTTTATCCATAAGATTTATATATCTTGACCCTGATTTGGCAGACTGTGTGCATGATAGGTAAAGCTGAGCATATAGAAATGTTTTAAAACTCAGAATCCCCACCACTCAGCTGAACAATCCACACAAAAGGTGATAGACATTTTTAACATCAGTGACTCCTTGGCTGCTAAATTAGGTTGAAGAATAGTAGTGATTTGGCAAGAGCTAGTTAGAAGCCTGCTTTCATTCTTGCATAACCCCTAGATGGACTTGAGAGATGACTGTTAAAAGTCTCGTGTATACCTATATTTAGTTATACATGAGAGTTTTAAAAATAGTTACAACAACTTCATGATTTTCAATATCTCTTCATATGAGGACAGCATATGAGGACAGCATATATGAGCATATAAGAAATACATTTTCCCATATAAATTTGGCCTAGTACAATCTTGTACATATTTACTCAGAGCTAATACCCAGTGGGTTCAATAGGGCTTACAGCCAGGTAAGCAAGTATAGGTTTGCAGCCATAAAATCATATCGTCTTCAGAAGTCACTCTACAAACAAAAGCCACATTCACCTGAGCTCCGGTTTTGTTAGAAGTTCATTTTGATTCAGACTGTGCTTAGGTCATCCATCTCCCTGTATATGGAAAAAAGATAAAGTGCTTCAGAATTGCAGAAATAGATAATGGAGCCATAAACATCACAGTTCTTGTGAAGAACAACCACGGCCTACCATAATTTTCTATCTAATATCCATACCCAAACAGAATTGATGGTCTCTTTGGGGTACCCTATAAATTTGAGAAACAATAACACTTGCTGCAATCATACTTGTGAATCACTACACAGTGTCAGTTTTAATGACAAAGACGTTTTATAGTTTAGTTGCATATGAGTGAAAATATCAAAATAAAAATCAGTTCTGATGGAATAATGTAACTATCAAATCTCCAAGTTTGCCAATAAAGAAATTGTTAAAACATTACAAAATAATCTTACTTTAGTTTTGTTTTTCACATTATTGTTCAAATGTAAAATAGTGACAATACCCTTTGTTTAAAAATATTTAAATTTAAAAATATATCAAACAGAGAATATAACAGGTTTTTTAATATATATATAAATTAGTGTTGGGGGTGCAGTAATAACTTTTAATACAAGCTTTCTGATCTGGCTCACAGAAGATGTATTGGATCACAATTCCCGCTCTCCCTAGCCATGGAAATAATTGGAATTTAGTTCATCTTGTCTGGTGCCAGGTTGAAAAAATGTAGACTGAACCTCTCAAGAACCATAATGTGATAGTCTAGAATCATTTCTACACATATATATTTGTCATAGTTTGTGGGCCTTCCCATTAGACCACAGGCCATACCTCATGTGTCTGTCTGTCTATATGAATGTCTGCATTTAATGGAACAAGTTAAAGTGGGTATTTTGAAGAAATCTCCAATGGTCAAAGAATGGTATACTTTAGAAAATTAAATGCCTCTAAGGAAAGAAAAGCTAAATGAAAATTAGTTATGGGGTCATGGCGTATTTGCTGTTCATCTAACTGTGTGCTTTCCCTTTTAGCAGATAAAAGTGATGGCTCTTCTCCAGAGGATATTTGTGATGACAACAGTACCAAAATAAAGAGAAATAAGTAAGTCATGATAGTGACTCAAGAAAAAAAAATGCTGAAAAAAATTACAATTCTTTTGAACTAATTTTTGATT
This sequence comes from Ctenosaura bakeri, assembly GCA_948474755.1. Taxonomy (NCBI): domain Eukaryota; kingdom Metazoa; phylum Chordata; class Lepidosauria; order Squamata; family Iguanidae; genus Ctenosaura; species Ctenosaura bakeri. The sequence continues at coordinate 398,849 of CAOLHI010000989.1, read as the reverse complement.
GAAACCTATTGGGTGCCCTTGGGCAACTCACATACTCTTAGCCCCAGAAAACCCTGCAAAAGGTGTGCCTTAGGGTCTCCATCAGTCAGAAACGATTTGAAGGCACAGAACAACAGTTTTTGATTTACAAAATATTTTAGGCAAAATTCATCTTCCTGTCATATACACATTGGATGCAGACAGGGGATAGATATAAATATCTTATTTACATGTGATAGGAAGAATGAATCGTGCCTGAGATATATATTTCACCACATTGTTTGATGCTTCATAATTAATGGTTCAGATCCAGTTATTAGTACTTGAAGCAGGCTCATTGAAATCAACGGTTAATTATGACTGCCTTTAGCCCCACTGATTTTAGTTTGTCTGCTCTTAACTATAAGTCTGGGTAGTGACTGTAAAAATCACACATTATGAGGAATAGTCATATTCTATAGATAGGGTTGCCACATTGGGATTATTCCAGGCCCTGCGATACTAAGGCCAAAATCCCTCTCTCTCTCTCTCACACACACACACCTTTTGAAGGTAATGCTCTTGTCCTGAGATTCCTCCCCCTCTTTCTTGAGAAGAGGTTAGGCTATGATCCAGGAGTCCTACCTGTAATGATTTCTTCACACAGTATCTAGGCTAAAACCAGAGTGGATAGGTCTAAGATAAAACAATGGCTGCATGAATTGTGATACTGATTGCAATAGAGCGTACCATGCTGAACAGGAAAAGGTTTTACCCTTCAAGTAAGCAGGAATAGGATGGGGCCTTGAAGTGAAGAGACAACTGAGGACTATGTATATGCAGGTCTGCTTTTTGCAAGCATTAGGTAGTGTGTTGCAGTGTGTGTCCACTACTGGGTAGACAAGCCCTGGCCAAAGAAGAGGAGTGAGAACTAAATCCTATTCTGATTCGACATGCACATTCTGTATCACTGTGGTGGCTATGATGGGTGTGGACTGCAACTTGAATCTCTTGGGGTTGTGAAATCTAAGCAAGAGAGAAAACACAGCCTAAAAGGCAGTTTCACGGTGCATGATTTTGTGGTGAACATGTTGTGCTATAAATGCATATAATATATCAAATATTTCAGTTTTCATACCTTGACTAAAAATGTAACCAAGGAATGAATCAGGTTCAACTGTTTATTTCCAAGTTGAAGACTTGTTTCTGCCAAATCTGCTTCTCTGATATTCTGCATCTTTAAAAATTTTATACCCTTGGGGGAAAGCAGCCTAGATATGCTATCTTCATGAAAATTCTTCCAGACATAGGAGGTTTGTTCATAGTGCTAAGCTTGGAAATGTTTTCATCACAGTTTGTAGAACAAATCGAGTTCAGTCTTGCAGGCATGCAGACAGACATGGCTTAAATTAAATGGAAAACAACCATGAAAGAAACTGGGAAAGTGGAACTGGGGGAGTGGTGAACCTTATTACTGCCTTTCACTTCCTCACACACTTGAAAAACCTGCTCCAGAAAACTGAAAAAAACATTCCAAACTCATTTGCAGGATGTGTCAAAGCTTGTGGGGAAGGGGGAAATGGAAGAAGTTTCTGTCTTCCATTAGTGCTATGGTGCCAAGGGCAGGACTAGATTTAGGGTCATGCCTTGTTCCTCCTGAACTGGGTATTGTCCCTTTATGTCTCCCTCAAGTTCCAGCATAATCTTCATAATGATGTGCTTTTTTCCCTAATTCATTTTTTTTTCTTTTAAAATAATTTTAGGTGTAAGTTTTGATCTGCTTAAAACTTTAAAATAGGTAAAATATTGAAAATGTTTAATCAGTTTTTAATTAACCCTACCAAAACAAAAACAAAACAAAACACTCTCATCTTCTGCCTTTGTTAAGGAAACAACTTTCTAGATTTCCATCTATTTCACTGAATATAAAGACTCTGGACTGGAAGTTTCATAGATCATATTACAGAATATTGTAATTTGAAGAGAATGAAAATGGCTAATACAATATCCAAGTCACTAATATAATATGAACAGTGACAATTTGATGCCTTTGGAGCAACTAATACTGTGCAATACTCATTTTAGTATAATTTGTGAGTGAAATTGTGTAATGCACGTATTGATGGCAAGAAGATAATATGCTAGGACTCATATTGCTTTAGTGGGTAATGCAATTTATTAGCTGAAAGCTGATTTTAACATTTTTCCATTTCAACTATATAGTTTATGATCCTTTGAGAATAAAAACATGTTTATATCCACTGGCTAAAATTTTCTAATCTGGTCCAAATTTAGTTAGTTGATTTCACTTGATGTTCAGGATGTTTTCCTACTGAATATTAGATCACTTTTTATGATATTTTCTAAAACAGATGTTGTAGGAACAATGATATATTTAAACTATGTTTTTGGAAGTAAAGATGACAATATATTTTTGTTTATGTTTCTCAAATATTTCTGTTTCTAGTGAGAGACCAGAAGCAGATCAATGCATAGATCTCTTGATCATTCAGGCATTTATTCCATTCAAGGAACCCAATCCATAATATTTCTTCAGAGTTGGAATGAGGAAGTTTCCATAGGCCACTAGTTCCAGAAACTAGCCGTGTACATTTGCATAGCATAAATATAATTGACTAAATCCAAATCTTGATCCCTAATAGAGTAGACTATTGAGTAGGACTTAGGAAGGTCCCATTATCCAAGTTTCGCTTAGGTAAGTCTCATTTATTCCATATGTTTAGTCAAACCCATCAACACTATAAATATGGTGCTGTTAAATCTATTACTTTGTATATTATATCAAATAAAATGAATCACTCAAGTAGATACTATCTCTGTTCAGCACACTCAGCAGTGCTTGGTCCTGTTTGCCTTATCTTCAATCCTGTCCTATGTCAGAAGGAGACAAGTGTTGAAAGAACTGATAGAAAAAAAGGAGAGATGGCAGTTCTTCCTTCAGATGGCTTGGCAAGAAGAAATAGCCATGGCAAATTAGGCCAAAACATTGCTTCAGGCTAAATCCTTTAGTTTTATCCAGGATTAGCCACTTTCCCTCCTCCTTCCCTGACTAAGTATATAGAAAGCAGATAAAGGTAGCACCTCATCCCTGAGAGGTTTCTGTTTGTAAATATAAATAATGATCTTATAACTTCACCAGCTTTGAAGTCCTATTACCACCCAGTAGGATATGTCTTGAGACGTTTCCCACAAAGCCCCCAAATTAGCTAGCCTGTAATGAGAAATCTGGTGCAGGTAAATGATGTTGCTTCAGAGCTTCTTTACAATTGAACTGACTGTCCTAATTAGAACAGGGAAGGAATTCTATTTTAAGATTAGATTGAACCTTTCACTAGATGTAGCAATGGTCAAGAAATGGCTATTCTAGTAATAGCTGTACACCCACCCCAACTTTCACCATTCAGGTCAAAAGCCTGAAGGGAGATTCCTTTGATGTTTAGCTGGAACTGTTAAGAATGCTTTCTAAAACTGCATGATTCCATCTCTCAGTCACAATTCATTCAAATGCACAAAGATTCCCCCTTTACTGAAGGTAATTCTACCATCTGTAGCTCCATTGTCATGTTCTTTTTCCTTGCAAGCAAGAATATTTAATTCCTGCAGTCTTCTACTTGTTGGATGCAAATACAGAAATTTCTGCACACTTCCTGATAACTGTACTTCAGTAATTATTCGTCTGTATAGAAAGATACTTTTTTTTCCTACACAGAAAACACATTTTTGGTGGGGAAAACATGCTTTCTGTGCAGAAGTATACATCTTTTTTTCTGTGCAGTATTTCTCTGCAGATAAATACTTAAGGAAGTGCAAAGAATTTCACAATATCCTTGCTGCCAGAACACTTACTGATGGTTTCCCAAGTATTAGAAAACCCCATTCTTATCCAAGAAACAAAGAGCAAATTAATGTTCTTTCTGTCTCTACTATTTCCCAACTGTGTTTGAATACATGGAAAATTCTGAAAGGAGAGGAAGTCATGCCCCAAAAGCATAGAGTGGTCTCAGAGCTTTTGGAAAATTCCACTTCTCTTGCTGAAAATATAGTAGCTGTGTATATCATGTTCAGATTTATCCAATCCATTTCAGATATACTGTGTAGAAAGATGTACTGTTTTTATTGAACTTTTTGCTGTTGAGCTTGTAAATACAGATTCCCATCTTTCATATATCTTACATTATTTAAGGCTGGAAGATCCTCAGAATGCTGAGCTAGACAAGGTCAATGTGGAAGAGAAAAATGTGAAAGCATCAGAACATCAAATTATGCTTCCACTGGAAGAACGTATTACACATTTTCGAGATATGCTTCTAGAAAGAGGGGTAAGGTTGGATTACCTTGATTCCAGTAATTTATGAAACATGATATAATCTCTGTATTTGTAATGGGTATGCTGCAGCAGTCTAATGGTTCCTACTGCTATTTTAATATTACTTTCTTATCAATATACCACCACTGAATGCTGTTATATCTCTGTTATTTGTTGTAGAAAAGGCTAGGTCGTATAAAGGATTCAGTGTGAATGTGATTTATGTCCAATGCCTTATAAACTGTTCTATAGCCTGATTCTATTCATATTAGCTTATATTTACTGTCTTCCTGTCTCCTAATAGTTTAGTTACTGAATAGAAATGGTTTTACTTTGACTTAGTTACATGAAAATTCAATTTTTTTGATGTAAATGTAGTTTAAAATATTACCCTGTCTTTATTTACATACCGTATAAGAAGTGATTAATGATATGACCTACTTTTTTTTTTATTCTTTTGTGAACAAATACAGTAAACAAAAGCAGTTGGGACAAAGCAGTCTAACCTATTATGGAATTGATAAATGTTGGATGATCATGCCATTCTTTGCTTACTTGCACTGAGCTTGCCTTTGGTTTTACAAACTTTTTGTTTCAGTTTTAACATTTTGTGTAGAAAGATATGTCACATTTCAAACTGAACACCTGTAGACCTCAATAAGGTTGACCAGAGTTCCCCATGTTCCTCCTAATTTGGAGTAGTGGTGTTTGGGGGCTCATATGTCAATAGAGCAATGAATCAACTCTGGGTTTTAATCTAAGCTTTAAAGGAGACATTCAAGATGCTGAATCACTTTTTAGGTTAGGGATTCAGCACCTTGTATGGCTCAATTTTAGAGTCAGGAACCAAGAGTGGATTTGCTATGTCACTGCCATGGAAGCCACTAGCTACTACTGATGGGGAGTCTCCCTGGAACAAGATTAAATGCCAGTGTGGTCCTTTTAGCTTCTGTGAGGTTGTTCTGGTATTGATTTATGATGGCTATTTCACCATATTTTGATAACATACAGTTGCGTGCTATGAGTAAGGCTGATCGCCTTAAGTTTTTCAAACACAACTCTTATTCACAGCCGCATAGGGATGGAGTGTGGGGGAGTGGTTCACCCTGGGCAGCAATGATTTGAGGGAATCCCAGCCTGGATCCATGCCCCTGGGTGCCCTAGCCATGCCCCCAGGCACCGTGACCATACCCCCATGCACTGCAGCCACATCCCCATGCACCTCAGTCATGCTCCCACTCACAGTGGCCACGACCCTCACACTGTAGCCTTGTCCCCTCCCACTCCTCCTCCACACACTCCAAGCTCTACCACTGCTTATTCTAGGTGAATGGTAACTGAGTGTGAAATAATCTCATGATTCTCTGTGACCATATGATTGCCTATTTCACCCAAAGCCCACAGTCACATGAGATTAAACATAGAGAAGCAGATTCCACATTACTAAAGCTACATATAGAGGGAGTCTTAGAAAGACACTGTTAACACAACACTGCTACTATGTTTTGAAATTAATTGGAGGTTCATAAAAATATTAAGAGAATTTTACTGCTCAGTTAGCATTCATTTTCATTTTACATATAGATACAGATTGGTTTAAAATGCCAGGATTATGAAATAATTTCAGATAATCTAAAATCATGCTACAGGGTTTAAAAAGTGTATGCCCATTCAGGTTCTATATGGATGTTCCTATTACAAATTCAGTTTTTATCATGCTGGATAAACAGCAGCATTCCACATTGTAAATATAAAGTCTGTTAATGCCTGTTAATATTTATCAATTAGCAGGAAAGAAAAAAGGACATGTGTGAGACAGCAGTGAAACTGTAATAGTATTCCAGTGAAGTAGATATTTTAATCTGTGTGGGAGTAACACCAATGAGTCATGTCACAGACAATGATGATGATGATGATGATGACAATGATAATGAATAGTTAACATGTTCATATTTATTTAAGATGTTTAAACAGTAATCAGACAGCAGACTCCTTTCATATAATTTACAATTTTTTTAAAGTGAAAAATATCATAAGTTTTTGAAACAAAACAAATGTATCAGCTGTAATAATATCAGATTAGTAGTGTGTTCAAAGTTAGGAATGTTAAGCTCTAGCAATAAAATATAGACTCCAATCCTAGTGAATCACAATGGCATACACTGGACATGGAGCGTTGCAACTTTTTTTAAAAAAGTTTTTGGTCATAGTAGAGGTTGGAATTCTGTTTTGACCTTGCAGGGATCAAAATCACCCCAAAACCAACCTTGTAAACAGTGCCTTTTACCACTTACCCATTTCCATGTTGTCAAAGAGCAGAGGGATCAGTGAGAATATGTCCAACTATTTTTTTTTTATTTTTTTTTTGGACAGACATGCTGTGACTCCCATGGTCCCTACACGTGATGCCCTTGCAGTGCATCCAACTATAGGAAAGTAGCTGATGCATCATGGCTTATTTGCCCCGTTGAAACACTATTCAACAACAGAAAAATGTCAGGGACTGTGCTACTTACAAGCTTAGTTTTGGGGAGTAGAATCAGGAGATGTGGCTATGGAGATGTAGTTACATGATGCACATACATCTCCTGGTGCACAATTTTGACCATAGATACTAAATGCAAAAATAAAAAGCAAAAACCGAATGCCTTCTGGAAGAAGGTCTTAGCACAGCCTGGTTAAATGCCAGGTGGATATCTCATGGGAGACATGCCAAAGATGGGCTACTACCATGAATGGGATGCTATTACCATGAATATGGCATCTTTCTCTTTACCTATGAAATCACAGATCAAGTTTTCATTGACCAGAATTCACTTCATTTGTTGCAATTGATTTGGAGATGCAGTTGGTGTGAAAGATATACCTAGTTGATTCCTTATCTGTTTCCTACATGTATCATCCCTGCTTTCAAATCTCTTAATGTATAAATTTCTTTTTATTCTTCAATCTTGAGAAGCACTTTTTGCTTTTGTAACCTTTCATTCCTAAAATTATTTTTCCTATTTTTTCATGTTTGTTATTGTATCAGATAGTATTTATTGGTGCAGGTTTTCCTGCAGCTTAAATGTTGGCTTCGATCTAGATTTGTATATGTACAGCTGAGCTGTTGGAAGAAAACTTGCCTGTCCCTTCCTTTTCTTGTTAGCATCTCAAGATCCATCTTCAAAAATGCACATGTGACCCTTCTGAATCAGAGAACCAATAGATTCACAGCATACTCCGTTCTACAGGGTCTCCCACCTATGCAAAGGCATAGCATTTGAGATGGTTGTGGTGTTTATCCAGAGGTGTTTATTTACCAGTGTAATTGTATGTGCCTGTCTCTAGATCCATTCTAGTTTATCCATCCTTGTTAATCCCAGAGACATTAGAAGATTGCTTCTATGTTTTTCATTCATATATTCTTTCAGGTCTCTGCATTTTCCACATGGGAAAAAGAGTTACACAAAATAGTATTTGATCCACGTTATCTTCTGCTGAACTCAGAAGAACGTAAGCAGGTGAGTTTGTTTATTTATTTCCAATTATATTGGCTGCCCAATAACTTTGTTTTCTGTGTTTGTGGCTCATGGACATTAAATAGTAAAATACAGTGCTAAAATACAACATCATAGAACAACCAATTCTAACAAAGAATTGTGAGAAAAGAAGAGATGAATTAGTTCAACAGTATAGCTACAAATAAATAGTGGGCTCAGAAGTTTACAGTTCAGAAGTTTAAGATTACAGATTTTGAAGAGTCCTGTAAAATTTTTTAAAATGTTTTCACTTGGCATCAAAAATGATGATAAAAAGGGTATGAAATGAGTGTTTCTGAGGACAGCATTTCACCACGAGAGTGCTACAACCAAGGAGTCTCCATCCTTGAGATTGCCCACTTAGTGTTTCTGAAGAATAATTGTTATTCCTCAGTTTAGAAACAATTTACATTTTACTTTTAAACACAGGTACAGAATGGACTTATGATACGCATGACATGAAAGTGGCAATCAGGAAAGACTGCTTCTCTGTTGTAAACTGGGAGTGGGGAGGAAACTGATAAAGAACAAATGCACACAGATAACTAAAGTACGTTTAATGCAAGGCAATCTAGACATTAAGGTCCTTTCCACACCACCCTCCCAACCTGCCATGGAGACAAGAGAAGGATGGGACCATGATGACATTTCTGCATGACATCATTGTGGTCCTGTCCTTCTTCTGTCCTCAGGCAATGCAAACATAGATTAAATCATTGATGGATTTTCCCTGTGATCACGCCACCATCCTGGACTTACCTGTCCTGGGAAGCACAATGGGTGCGCTTCCTGCCCCAGGCCCTGGGAAGGTACCCGGCTGCACTGCAGAAGGAAGAAGCATGGCCATGGAGCTTCCTTCATGATGGAGCCAGGCCAGTATGGAGAGGATCACTCCTGTCATCCTCCCCTCCTGGCAGAATTGATGCTACGATCCCCACTGGAGGACTCTGGGGAAAGGTAGGGTGAAGAAAGGGCCTAAATTTGCAAGCGGCTTTCACAATTGATAGTATCTAGTTGGAGCTCCACTGAATGAATATGTGTGGTGAGAAATGGCATTGTGGCAGTAAGTCTTTCCTCAACTCATATACATTCATGAGAAGGTCAGAGGAATGATCACACACATGGAACACGCAGAACATGCAAGTAGAATCTGATACTTCATTTTACTCTTACAAGGAGTCTTCAAAAGCCTCAGAATGAACAGATAAGTTATGTAAAACTTTTGCAAGTCAGACTTGTGACTGTTGCTTGACAAAATGGAATACATCCAAAGATACTCTTCCATCCCAAAACAAGTTCTAGGAGGGGAAGGCTTCCTGTGAGAAAGGCACCTTTGGATTCAGTCTTTTCTTTGTAAAACACAAATGTTGAAGTAAAACATGTTGTCTTTTAGCAAAGAAGACTTGATTTTTTTAGGATACCATTGTAACTAAGACTTTTAGAACTGGAAACTAACAATCTACTCAAAAGAAGACTTTATGAAGCAAAGAGAACACTCTGTTTCTTTTCAGTAATTCAAGCAAGGGCACAGTCTAGACCTTGCTTAGTCAATCAAAATTTATTGTGCCTTTCATTTATCAAGCTTGTACATGATATAGTAAAATTACTTAATGAACAGTCGATAAAGCCTATACTGTAGATATTAGCTTTGAAACATTGGTGACATGGGTCTCATTTGTTGAATATATTGCATACGTTAAGGGAAATGACTATGAAAAGCAATTTTCACCTCCTCTTTATAAAGAAAATTAAAGTTGTGCTCATACTTATGAAAGAAAAATCTAATATCAAAGGAAGACCTTTTATGAAGTGTTATAAATGTTGTTCTTGTGACCAACTGGAAAGATGTATACTGCTGAATTAATTCCCTCACCCTTCATGACCCCCCCTTCATACAGTCACTGTGCAAGAAGTTAAAATTAGATATGGGAGCAATCTTAAAGAAAGATAGTATAGCTAAATTCTCACAGCTGCAATGGGGTGCTTGATTTTTTTTTATTAGATTTCTAGACTTAAAGCTGCATTTCCTTAGAATTTGAGTGGTATATGCCAAGAAACTTTCTGGCAAATGCAAGATATAATTTACATATTATATGAAACAAGATAATAGTTTGGGACATGAGAATACTAGAATGTATTGGGGCTGATCTGAAGCCTATGATATCAATATTTCTCAACATTTATAGTTCATATGTTTGAGTGAAGATCAGGAGACTGGAAATGGGGAGTTTGAAGTACAATGTGGAAGTTAGGGATGAAAATTTGGGTTAGGAGATGCCTGAGGGCTTTTCAAAAAGATATGAATAGTAATACTTCAGTATTGAATGCCTACTGGCAACATGGCTACCATACCAAGGAAAGAGGATGGTATGATGATGCTAAACCCATACTATTAATATTGCATGCAGGGGCAGGGGAGATGGCTGCCTTGACATTGCAGGATGTGTGCATTCAAGTTCCCAGCAAGTCTCTAAGCTATGTGGGTTCATTTTTAAAGTTAAAAAAAGAAAAAAAACCTGTTGGATCTGAGATGGTAAAAAAAGATTGATAATCAAATACTTGAATACTATTAAACTATATTTTAATATTCAAATTCTATCCCGCTGCCAGAAATCCTGAGAATTTCTTCCATACCCTTATGTGGGAAGAATGTTCCTTTGAAGAGGTTTGTTGGACTTTGCACAAACAGACTGTGCCATAGCCTGCAGGGACATGACCATTTTTTAAAAAGATAAGATTATTTGGCAGATTATGGGCTGTGCTCTTTAGTTTTCCTAGTAAATAACGAATTTAAAATAGCAGAGTTTATCACCAAGGACTTACAAATAAAAAGAAGTAGCCTATTTTTTTTCTTGCTTGTTTTCAGATTTATCCATAAGTCACATTTGAGTTTTCAGAAGGATTTTCTTGCTAGCAAAGCAAATGACTGAGCAGAGCTCTTTCATAGCTTCTTTTGATTAAACACAAACTCTCCTTCTGCTTTTTCACTTTGCAATTATTTATTGATCATTATGTCCCAACAGATTGATACCATCCCTGCCCAGAATGAAACTATGATTCTGACAGCAAAGAGATAAATGAAATGAGTGAACTTTTATGTCTGGAAGTAGCATTACTCAGATACTGAGAGAATAAGCCATTTATTAATTTTAACTTAATGTGTCCCTGCATTTTTGACCACATGGAGGCCTGTTTCCTGTAACTACTAAAATGTGCCTTCTATTATATTACTCCTTGGCACTCACAGGAAAGGTGGAAAGCAAGGTCTACTGGGTGTTGTTTTTCCCCAACAACCTGATAGGGTTTCAGTAAAAATAATTAAAATAAATCTTAGCTTTACTCTCAGAAAATATCCTATTTGTTAATTGTTCTCAGAACAGGAGAGATCTGATCCAAATGTGTTTGTGCAGATTCCTATAAAATCAGCAAAGCTGATTATCTGTTTTTCATGAGGACTGATTCCAGCTTATGTCCCCACTTTCCTAAAGGACTAATCAGAACTAGCACAACTTATTTGCAGTGGCTACATGGACATCCAGCTCTTGTTTCAGATTTGGGCCATTTCCACACTAGACTGTTACAGTGCTATTATTCCACTTTCAATATCCTATGGAATCCTGGGGTTTGCAGCCCCCTCCCTAGACTGCAAACCCCAGGATTCCATAGGATGTTGAAAGTGGAATAATAGCACTATAACTGTCTAGTGTGGAAATGGCCTTGGATATCTAGCCAGGGACAATTGCTAATCACATCTAGTTAGCTTGGGACATTTAATTTGCTGGTATGAAATATGAACACATGTATCTGAGCATCAAATTACCACCTGTTCTTGTCTTGCAGGGTAGCATCTCTTCTTTGACGATCTTGGAAAAGTTACTTTCTTAGGCTACCATTTCCACCAGCCATGCTGGTGGACCATTACAATGGATCCTGGGAACCATTACTTTGTAAAGTAACTGTTCCAAAGTCTAGTGCTTTGAGGGTGCATCACTTCATAGACCTGAATGGTGATAGTACCTTTTTCCTTCCTGGGTCAAGTCAAACCATATTTTGGGGATTCCCCTTCTGCATAACTTTCTCCATAATATCGGTATCGTATGAGCAGGGGAAGCTACATCATACCAAGTTAGCCTGTTAGTCCATCTAGCTTGGCCCAGTCTACACTGATAAGCAACAGCTATACCGGATTTCAGACACATATTTTTCCAAGCTCTATCTGGTTTGTGTCTGGGACTTCCCACCTACAATCACATGCTCTCCCACTTGACCTCCCTATCAAGTCAGAATTCACCTTTATAAATGCTGTTCTTAAAATTATTCTACCTGAAAATAGGCTCAGTTGAGTCACCCTGAGGAATCTTACAATTAGACTTTGAGACCAATTAATTTTTCATAATGGCCATGCCATTATGTGAGCCAAGCAAGTCATAAATTGTGGTGATGGTATAAGCCAGCAAGCTCGTTCATCCCCTTTCAATCCATGATTTGAACACAACATTTCACAATATTATCATTGCTCTACTTTTAACATCTAATGAGCTAGAACATTTGGTTATTTCCTATAAAGAACACAGATGGGACACCTTTTCTGTCCCAAAATCTACAATTCACAATAGTTAGGACAACCATCCAGCTGTTTCCATTGCAGTTTCCATTGCAGTTCCACTGGAACTAAGTGAATCAAATTAGATTGTGAATTGAACTTTCTCTTTTGTTTTACTGGCATTTTGTCTCATCCCACACATCAATTACAGTGGAAAGGTCGCAGCAGATTAACAATGATTACTCTATAGACATAAAAGGAACAATATCATGAGCCTTGGGGGATTGTACACTATGAGTACTAAGGCACACAGAACGAAAATTGTCTTTGTAAAAAGCAATTTGGTTTTGTACCCAGATATTACCTGTTAATTCAATTATTGCTAGGTGTGATCAAGTACCTCATTTATACACCTATCAGAGATTTGTTGACATCCCTTTATGAACATATGTAACTTTGCTATACTGAGTGAAATATGGGTCATTGAGCCCAGCACTCTATCTTCCACCTGGCAGCAGCTATTTGAGGTCTTCTATTGAGGTGTTTTCTGCTACCCAGATCCTCTTGCTTAGAGTCAAGAGGATCTTGGGTATGTATCAACTACCAAAATAAAGGATCTGTTTCTTTATTCCATTCATGTGATTAGTGATAACTTCGCTAATGTTTTCTCTTTCTCTCTGGTGCAGCTTGAGAATGGTTAATGAACCTCACAATTCATTATTTCACTGCAATATTTTTGCAGAACTACTGCAGAAGTTCCTGGTTGGCAGTACAGCAGCATACACAGTACAGTGTTCCTGTGAGTGGGAACATTGCTTTAAAGGAAAATGAGACAGCAGTCCTGAGGCTAAATATGCCGTCCCCCTCAAAAGATTGTCTTAGTGGTCTTTCATCCATCAGACTTCTTTTTTTCTGGCAAAAAAGAGACATTGACTGACCTCTCCTCAAAGCCTCCTGGCATGACAATTCACCTTTTAAATCAGCTGCAGAGCCTTACTCCATTATTCATCATTGTATTTATTATTCATTTTTATAACATTTTATTATTCAATTATTTGTTCTATAAATTTATTGGCTAGAATTCATGATCACAGTTACAAATGCGTAAGCCAGAGTTGCACATTTGTAACTGATTAGTATTCATGATCCCTATGCATTCAGTAGTGTGGGGAACACTTGGAGATCATCAATGTCTCCCAATCCCGACTTACTGAGGAGCATTCACTGTGAGTAATAATGATCTGGTCTCCTGTTGATTGGAGTTCAGCAGACTGCCATTTCCACTCCTCTCCTGTGAATGATCTCATAACATAAAACTACTCTTTTCCCCCCAAAAAAACTAGGATTGGACAGGCACTTCCATTTTTTTTAATTATTATTTTTTTGGAAATCTTTGCACCCCATAGGGTCTGGAGCAAACAATTGGCCCTGGGTCCTGCCACAGTTATGCATTTCCTATTGTAAAGTAACAAATGAGAGATCTGAGATGTATAAATAAGGCAAGCCAAAACATTCTCCTTTGACTCCTTAGAAACAATAGAATTAGTGAGCACTACTCATTGTACCAAAACAGCTAATAATTTTGCAAGTTATGTGCTACTTACCAAAAGGCAGTTTTTGTAGCCTTGTAAACAGCCCCCCGCCAAAGAAAACCTATCTGAAAGATATCTGAGTAATCAATTTGGCTAAAATGTCTCAGTGGAAAAAATGGAGACTTTCATTCACTTCCCACTACTTCTCTGTACTCCCTCTGTTGGGTCTATCTGTTGCACTGATAGCTAAGGAATCAAACTGAAAAGATGAAGGAGCAACAAAATGGCAGCCTATCCATCACTTTTAATTTTGCAGTGATGTGCATCATTGCATTCAATTAGTGACAAATGAACTGAAAAGGTCTTCTTAATTCCGTTTTGTGATATGTTCCCCTAGCAAATTCACACCTGGATGAACTCAGATAATATAACTGCATTATCAGTAAAACTGTGGGTGGAGTTCAGATACTGGATAGAATTCTGTTGGTGACTTACATGGATGTAACCTCTCATTATGGCATTATGGCAATGTATGCGCTTTCATAGTATCTTACTGTACAGATGCTCCATACCTCCTTGTGCAACAACCCATCCCTGAGTGCAATCCCAGTTCACAGGTACTAGGGAGCATAACCACAGCCAACCAGTAGCTAGGGTGTGTTTGCAGTGGGCTCCTGGGCACCATCCAGCCACAGTTTTGCAGCCACAAAAAAAGAATCATCATCACTTTTCCAAACCTGGAAGGACAACAGCACATCCTTTCTCCTGACTGCAAAACTGCAGCTGATGGTACCTAGAAAACCCTTGCTTTCTCCAGCCCTGGATCATCCATAGGGAGGTCATCCCAGCACAGTACTCTGCATTGTGCTTTCAGCAATGACCCCACAGTCCCAAATGACAGAAGGAAGTACACAGATACTTCAAATGATGTAAATGGTGCTGCTGGACAAGCATAGGAAGAATCAGAGAAGGTGATCATTGAGTGTAGGGCTGAGGAATTCATGCCCCTGAAATTCATGATCTCCTACTGCCATAGTTCCCAACCATTACAATGATTTCAGGGACTTATGAAAAGCAGTTCAATAACTTCTGGAGGGTCACATTTTCCCCAGTCCTACTCTAATAGTTTCCCTTTAAATTGTTCCATGCACTTCCCACTTCCTAAGAATATCTTGAACTGCTCAAGGAAATTTCCATCAGTTTCTGCATCATGCTTTGTGTTATGTTCTAGAAAAAAGACATGATGAATTACTAACTGAACGGAATGTATTTAACAGGTAACTGATTTAATAATGTTGCATGGTCTATTCTCTCCCACCCCTTCTCTACTTAAGATATTTGAGCAATTTGTCAAAACGCGGATCAGAGAAGAATACAAGGAAAAGAAAAACAAGCTATTACTAGCCAAAGAGGAGTTTAAAAAGCTGCTGGAAGAATCTAAATTATCACCAAGGTATGGAGCTGGTTTCTGACATAAATTCCATCCTTCTGATGGAAGATGCTGGCCAGAATTGAATGTTGCTCAAGTAAAACCTACAGGCTGTCAAATGTTGCTTTGTAGTTAAAGTAATTAATTGATTAATACTTAATTCCATTAATATCCCACCTTTTCTCTAATGAGCTCTAGTCACAGCTCTGATCCTTCCTACTCTACCTCACAATAATACTTTGAGTTAGGACTGAGAGAACATATCTATCCCATGATCAACCAGTGAGATTCAACCAGATCAACCAGAAACCAGATTTCTCAAGACTCAGTCCATTGCTGTGACCATCGTGCCATGCAGTTCATTAATTTTGCTCTTTGGGCAGATTTGAGGAAGCCCTACTATCAGAGATAGTAATCAAACAGTATTTTATACCTTGATAAAAAACAAAGGCAAATACACTAAAGACTGCTGTACATCTGCAACAGAATGAAGTTTTTGGGTCTTGAGCTAGTTCACTTCTCAGATGAGAAAATACAATTTTTAAAATGCTTTTTCACATGAAAATAAGAAACAAACACACCAGCAAACAAACATTAGCTTCAAGAAGAAATAGGATAGCTGGGAGAATAATACTACTGGTTAGTTGGAAGGCAAATAAGAAAACAGGAATTCAGCCTGTGCTAGATGGGGTTACACTCCTCCGGAAGACACATATTCACAGTCTGGGTGTCCTCTTGGACTCAACTTTTAACCTGAAGGCCCATGTTGCTGTGATGGCCTGGAGTGTTTTTGTACCTTAAAAGCTTGTGCACCATCTCTGCCCATTCTGAGTCATCAGATCTGGCTACTGCCTTAGTTACATCCCATGTGGACTACTGTAACACATTCAACCTGGAGCTACCTTTGAAGAATGTTCAGAATCTTCATCTGGTTCAAAAAGCTGAAGCCAGACTGCTAACTGGGGCAGGTTATAGAGACCATACACACCCCTTTTGAAACAGCTTCATTGACTGCCAATTTGTTTCTTCAATGCAATTCAAAGTGCTGCTTATGACATATAGTCCAGGAAGATCATATAGCCCTCTATTAACCAGCCCAGGCCCTAAGATCATCAGGAGAGGTCCTTCTCTCAGTCACACCACTATCACAAGCACAATTGGTGGGGATGTGAGAGACGATCTTTTCAGTGGCTGCCTCTAGACTCTGGAACTCTCTTCTCAGGTAATCCAGAATGGCCCTTCCTCGTTGACCATAAGGCATCAGGCAAAAACCCTTTTATTCAGGCAGGCATTTTAATACAGAAAGTTTTTAAAGAATGGGCTAGGAAGTGCATTACTGTTTTAATTTTAATTGCTTCTTTTAATCTCTTTTTAGCTTAATTCTGTTTTAATGTCTACTATTTATATGTTTTTAAATTGTTTAAAACATATTGTTTACATATTAAAGCAAGTCTTTTAATACCTATTAATACATTACATCTTAAAACTACTTTAAGACCCAGCGTTGGGCAAAAAGTTGGATACAAATAAAGATAATAATAATGATAATGATAATGATGATGGTAATAATGGTTCTAGTTCAACCAGTTGCCAGGTGTGCTGCTTTTTGTATTCAGATTTTTTTAATTGTGCATTTTTCACTATAAGCAGTAATCAAGGAAAGTACTAGGGTACTACTTGTACAAAGCTGTTCCACAGGCCAGCATTCAGTAAACATTTGAAGGCATTCCAATGAGTTACACCCTGCCTGTGGAAATAAGAAAGAGAGAAATCAGTCTCCCCTACCTCTGCATTTCACCTTTGCCCAGTTCAGACAAAACTTCTGTCAATTCAGTTCACTGCTAGTCTGTTCTATCGCTCTGTTCTACCTTTTGAGATTCCACTTCCCTACTTCTACAAGAAAATCTAAACTCTGTCTAGTATCATTTGTTTATATTAAATATGCACCCAATGTGCATAGATTAAGAGAAGCACCTGATGTCACAGAATTTCCCCATTTTGTAGCATAAAACATATTGGCAGCAGAGCCAATATGTTAACCAAGAACTAATTTGTTGTCATGTGATAAAGTTCCTAGGCTGATCTATATCTGTTGTCTCATTGTATTAAATAGCCTTAGCAGTTAAAAATCCATCACGCTGTTTTATTGTGCTTTTCATTTAAGGATCCAGCTGCAAATGTAATTAGAGTTTGTAAGAAGCTCAAGTACAATAAGTGTTTTTTTAAACATTTCTTGCAATGATGATGCAAAATTGGTAAGCATTTCCTTTGCTGATCTTTTGACATAACTCACATTATATACAAAAAAAAAGTTTATTAGTCTGGTGCTGCAAACAACAGTTATTAAATTGTTCCTTGTTTGCTCTCCTAAGTTCTTTTTTATGAACACTGCTGAGAAGCCCATAGTAAAACACATAATTCTCATTTATGGGTTTGTCAGTTGTGAATCATCAAGATCATTTTCCATATTATAGTTGGAGTTTCATGTTACAGAGAATGAAAAACAACAACACAAAAGTTGTAAGATTGTGAATATTAATACAGGTCTTTCTATACTGATGCAGACCATATTTCAGCTCCTAATATTGGCATAATTATAAATGCTAACTCAGAATCCAACTGTTAACATCAACCTAGTGCAAGTGATGTCAAATTTTTGGACTTCTAGCCATAAGCTATGGGGTGTGGCATTTTAATTCAGTTGTCAGTTGCAGAACCATTTGCACAGATGGTTGTTAAACTGGTTGCACAAAAAGTTCCAGTACTGGTTATGCAACCAGTCATCCCAGTCATAGTATACCAAGAGATGGAATTGCAAGAACAATTGCACTCCCACTTGGACAGCTAGAAAAACCAAGCAAACTCCATTGGTACACAATTAGCCTCTGTTCATATTATACTGGCTGTGGACCTCATGAGAGTATATTGCAGGTTAATGTGATAGCAAGGCAAAAATTACAAAAACAGATTTGTGCTCATTTTATAATACCCAAATTCTCTGAGCCATTGCATCCACAGCTGGAAAATTTATTTATTTGTGGAATAAGGACACAAACTTTATTATAATTAATGTGGCAGATGTGTATACATTCTAACAGATGTGCAAGGATGGCCTTGGCAACCCATCTTGCTTGCTTATTTGAACATGAACTTGCCCTGACCAAAGCCAGAAGTGTACTTGCCTGTTTCTTACCCAAGGAAATTCACTCAGTCTTTTTTAAAGTCATACCCATGGGAAGAGCTGGTAGAGAAGACTGGAACATGCATGGGAAAAGTGAGAAGGGAGGGAAGAGAGAAGTGTAAGAAGAGACACCTTTTTTTCCACTATATTCCACTCACCAACATTTCAATGCCCATAGATATTTTGGTTAAAGAGAGATTTATTTACAGGAATGGAGGCTGCACTAACACAGAGACAGCACAGCAGGAAGTCAGTAGTTACCAGATTAGAAGCTACACTGCCCACTGTCTCCAAAAGCCATGGGTACTTCAAACATGCCATTTCCCTTGAACTCTGAATTGCATACAATTTCATGCCATTTCTGGAAATTAGTATCACATAATTGTATCAAGCACAGTCTAGCATCCTGTTACTCAGTTACAGCGTGGTAAGCTTGACAACTAGACAACTTTGCAACTGCTTCATATTTTCATTTGTAATTGTGGTCCTCCTACCATGATTGCAAATAACCCTGAAACTCACCTTAAAAATCAGTCAGCCATCCAGAGTAACAGAGGTCTGTGCTGCTGCTGAGTAGGCCACTGCAGAGTGATGAGAACAGTCCCCTCTTGCCAATGCGCAATGCTGCAAGGAGCAGAAACAGAGACTTGTTGCAACTCTTCATTGCAGCCACACTTACTAGTGGGAGAAGGATGGTTGCACTCACAAGCAGAACAAACTTCCATTGCTCTGGACAGTTGACTAACTTTTAAAGTGCTTTTCAAGGACTGGATGGGGAGCTAAAGTTATGAGATGGCTACATGTTTGATGCAAGATCTCAGCCAAAATGTCATTTCTGGCTTTTATAACATATGCAAGATCAAACATATATAGTACAAAAATAAGTCAATGTTTCAGTTTATGTATACCCAATAGCACCAATCTGTATTTAATTAGTCAAATTTCCCATTGATCTAGATCAGAAGTCACTAATATGTTTTTTCTAGAGCAATTGAGAGCTACTGACTCTCAGTTGAGGTTCAAAAGACATGTCATTATACCAAGCCTGACCAAAGTGCCTTTATAGTTTTGTCAAAGGGAATAAATCCAACTTAGACTGCAATCATATTGAGCCAAAGGAAGTCCCATTGACTAGACATGCATAGGACTGCAGCCTTGAAGTAACTAGTGTCAGGGATTCCAGGACAACTAGGTCACATTCTGATGACTGGCAAACTTAAGGAGAAATTTACCGTTTCATTTTTGAGGATCTCATCTAACTACTCTGAATTGTCCACGATATACTAATTATTCATCAAGGTTCCTGGAATCAATATATTTGTGAAACTGGAAAAAAATGACTTAGGAGGAGAAGCAAAGGAAATCAATGAACATTTGAAATCTTGATTTTAGTCTTTCATTTTCTGTCATTGCTGATGGCAATGGCAATATGTGCAGTAGCAGTAATTTCATGAGGAAAAATATCACAGAAAAACGGATGTATGGATAATTATGGACCAAACTTTGTAATGATGTGGCTTCTGTTTGATTATTTCCTTTCTCTCTTCTCCCTCTCTTGCAGAACGACGTTTAAAGAGTTTGCAGAGAAATACGGTACAGATCAACGATTTCGACTCGTTCAGAAGAAGAAAGATCAAGAGCATTTTTTCAACCAGTTCATACTTATCCTTAAAAAGAGAGACAAAGAGAACAGGATAAGGCTACGGAAAATGAGATAAAAAGGAAATCTGCCATATGAAGTGAAGTCAAATACTGTGGCATCAACAGTGGAGGAAAGGAATGGCATGCATTTTGTGTCATCTTTTTGAGTTTCAAATCCCAGCACTTTCAACGAAATCTGGATTAACCCCAAGAGTGCACCAGTGCACAGGAAGAGTCTGTGAAAACATGTCCAAGGCTATACTGCAGGAATCTGTAGGATATTTCATTCTCAGAGACTTAATGTTTCATATTGAAGCTCTCTTTTGTACAACATTCGAGTTTGATGCATTTCTAATTACCATGATATGTCAGTCCCTTAATTGTTTTAATTATGCAAATTCCTTGTAATATACACAAATTTGAAATCCAATGTGGTTTGTAATTAAGCAGAAGCAGATGTCATCCATAACAACCTCAAGACTATTTTTTTTAACCATCCAAAGGGGAAAAAATATTCTAAGGCTGTCGTCCTATGCACACTTACTCAGAAGTAAGACCCATTGAAATCATGGGAATTTACTTTTTAGTGAATATGCTTAGGAATGACCTGCACAGCAATGTTTTGGCAGCTTTGTATATTAATGGTTCAAAAGATTCAGTGGTACTGAGGATTTCATTGCTCAATGTTCATAGGTCTAAGTCTAGTTTTCTGAGTAGTAGTAGTAATAGGGTATTAACTGTTAACCATAGTGAAGAGTGTGAAAATCTTGGCATTGTTTCCTGTAGAACAATGTATAAATCTTTTTAAAAAATGCTTTGTAAGTAAATTATTCTGGATGATGGTCCAAGCACACTGAAAAGAGCAGCACTTCTCTATTAAAAGCTACTATACAGAAGTTATTTTGTAAACCCATCCTACTGAAATTTGAGTTATTTTTATTGTATGCGAAGAGTTTGCATGAGATTAGTCTCATCTTTGTATAAACAAATATTTTAACTTTTTTTTAATTAATAAATATTTTAAGACTACGGGTCAGGTTTATTTTCCAAAATGTTTGAAGCTTTGTCAGGAAACATACCTGTTCAGGTGCATTAGATGTCAGAGCTGGCAAATCATGATGAAAAGCAGGAATCTCTACATTTTGCACCAACCTTCCCTAACTTGATACCCACTAGAGGTTTTGAAGTGCAGCTCCCTGTAACCATTGGCCATGCTGGCTAAGGCTGATAGGCATTGTATTCCAGTGAATTTTAAAAGATGAATATGGCTGATCTACATGAATAATACAGATCTAAAATTAACCACTTGGTTTGACAACCTGTGGCAAGTGTGCAGCAGAGATTTTGTAAACTGAAGGACTGATCTTTTGGTTCTTAAGCTGGTTAGTAAACAAAAGGAGTCAGCTAGTAAAAGTAAATTTAGGTGATTCTTAACAACTCCATTTTAAGCTGCATGTTGGGTACCCGTGAATGGAAGTTCCTCCTTGCAACAACAGTTCCCTGCATATAGAAAACTAGCACATTGGGGTGCAGGCTAGACTAAACTATCAGTTTATGTTGTTATATAGAAGCGTGTTCAGTCATATGAGTCTCAAATATCTGCAGCTTGAAGTCCAGTGCAGAAAGAAATGTATCATTTTGTGAGAAAGGTCTAAGCATATACAGATTGATCACATTTATTGTCAATGGATACAGATTACCAAATTTCTAGCTGTTAAAACCATGAAGACAGAGTTAAAGGGATCACTGGGGCAAATGTTACTGGTCAGCCTTCTTGTCACTATGTCTAGCAAATACAGAATGAACAGTATCACTGTGGGGAAACTTTGTTAATTTTTATAATGCCTAAATGACCAAACTTGACCATTTGCTTATTACATGACCCTATAACAGCTACCACTGAAGCCAGTATTAGACACGAGAGACCCTTTCCACATTGTTTGTGTTTGTGTATATATATGTGTATGTGCATGCACACACACACGTGCACGCACACACACAGAGACACTGTAAAATCCATTCCAAACCATGAAGTGTGGTGAAATAGTGTAAAGCTATTAACCATGGAACATACTTAGCAATAGATGTTAAGGAGGGCAGACGCACTATCTGAGCATCCTGGCTGATATCAGCAGTGGGTCCTGTTTGGGCTATATGATGGGCCTGAGAGGCAAAGTACTTAAGTTAATTCCAAATACACAGAGTTTGATTTAAGTATGGTCATCCCATGCTTTAAATTGATCTGGTTTTAGCAGCAACACTTTATAGCTGCTTTCACATGGCAGATCAAGTGCATTCAGCCGTGCTGAATCAAACAGATCAGGCACCATTCAGCAAATCTGTCAAGTTCCATTTCACTCAGGTTCTCATCTTCCCACTGTTCATTTTGTCCTGTTTCCACATGACACTGCAAAATATATTTCTTTTCCAGTCTTCATGGGAGTCCATGTGTACTTTCAGGTATATTTATCAAAATAACACACATTTTTGGGTACATTTTAAAAGTAACTTTTGTGACTCTTCTTAATATGCATTCGCTCTTTCAATAATTTCCCCCCCACTGAATAGCACATTGTACAGTGCATTGTTTCAAATGTATGCATTTTTACATGTTCTCCCCCAGACCATAAACCACACTTAACACAAAGCTGTAAATGTGTTCTGGGTCACATTTAGGTTTGGGAGGTACAGATGTGATACGTTTCCATTGAAAAGCAAACTGAACAAATTCCTCAACCAAATGAGGTGGGCAGTGAACCTGACCTACAATCACACAATTAAGTGGGATACATCACTGAAGGCCATTTACAAGTTGCCATCTTCCTTGGCCTCAAGTTTGCAGGCTGTATGATGGTAATTTGCAAACAAGATTATGTCCCTTGAAGTTTTAAAGCCAAAATAGTTTCTGAAAAGGAAGGGGACGGTGAGCTCACATGTTGTGAAAAAACAATATACTAATGAGCTCCAGAGAATATTGTGAAGAAAGCAATCTTTGCCTCTGAGCTGAAGACATTCTGTTGCCATGTCCTTAGATCTCATTTTACCAGCTGAAGCAAAACAGCTTTTGTAGTTGTTTCTTCCTTTCTTCCTTTGAAGAAATAAGCTTTCCTCTGTCACCAAAAAAACCAAACAAAACAGAGCTGCTTTTTCTTGGCTCAAAACGAGCACCTCATAAGAAGCGAGAATATGTTTAACTTTAAAGAGCATTAGCAGGAAAGATGGCGTACATCTGAGGCGGATCCGGCAGTAAAAGCAGGAGGCTTTTGTGTTTCAGGTGGTGTTTTGTTTGTATTAAAATGTATTTCCCTTAAACTGTTATTTTCCTCCCTGAAGAAGGTGGTATTGATTTAATAATAGTAGGAGAACATTATAAGCAGTTGGAGGTTAGATATCAAAAAATGGCATGTCTCCCGTGCATTTTTATGTAGTTATAAAAGGATTTTATGTGTGTGTGTGTGTGTGTGTGCTGCTTTTAAAGCTAAAGAAAATCCTCACTCCACCCCAGAAAGCAAATCTGAGGCATATGCCTGCCAGTCATCAATTGTTCATGAAATATAGATTTACCAGCTATAGTAACTGCTGGCAGACATATATTCTTAAAGCAACTTTTTTGGTGGCATTGCTGTACAACTGTAACAGAGGAGAAAGAAAAATCTGTTGTTTTTTCCCCCTGTAGCGTAAAGAAATAGACTGATTTTTAAAAAGATCAGGAAGAGAAAAGGGCAGATATTTCACACAATCCTATCCATATTTACTCAGATTTAAGTGTGTTTGTGTTCAACTTAATTTATAGCTTCATTGAGTCATCAAGCTTTCCTTCCCCCCTCCAAGCACTTTTTTTCCCCACAAAGTATGTGGTTTTGTCCAAAATACACCTTTGTGTAAGAATTTTGTTTATGTTTTTGTGGTTCATGATTTTTTTAAAAAAACAAACAAACAATAACTCTGATCTTTTCATTCTGATAGAGAATGAAAAATCTTTTAGCAGTTGGCTTTAAAAAAAAAAGAGAGAGCATCTTGACAAGTAATAATGAATGCCCCCAGTGTTTAGTTCCCTAGGTGTCTGGATATAGAAGTGCAGCCTCAACTAGAATACAAGAAGGCTGGTAAGATGAATTCCAAAGGATGTTTCTTAGAACTATTGTTCTCCAAATCTTTGCTTTGAATCCAAATGGTAGTCCCAAACACAGTAGACTCATTGACCTGCTTCTGAATAAAGAGTCAACATTATGCAAATCCTATTTATTCAACAGGATCTTCTTTAGTTGGGACCACCAGTTAGATTCAGGCCTCTGTTAGATTTGGATGGGTCCAGAATCTTACTTTTTCAAACTGTTCAATTTTCAGAAATTTCTTCACCATGACATTGGGGAATCTGTCTCATACACAAACTAGCTCAGTTCATTCAAGAGAGTCCTCCATCATCTGTGTAACATTTCCAGGGACTGGAGGGTTGCTGGGAGGGGTGCACCTAATCTGGACACAATCATTTCTTTTTATTATTTTAAACACATTGACAATCTTCAGAAAATAATTTGTCCTATAAAGGAGTTGTTAGCCTCTTTCCCATGTCAGTAGCTTATTTCCTTCAATCTGAGAGACAAAGCTTTTTGAAGAGAGGTGTCTTTTGTTTTTAGTTGCTAAACATAAAGCAATGCTTGTTAAAACTTCTTCCATAACTTGATTATTAGATATATTTATATCCCATTTTTCCTCCAATGAGATCAAAGACATACACATAGTTCCTGACCTCTCCACTTTAATCTTAGGCCATTTCCACACTACACTGTTATAGTGCTATTATTCCACTTTCAACATCGTATGAAATCCTGGGGTTTGCAGTTTAGGGAGGGGCCTTTAGAATTCTCAGCCAGAGGGCAATTTGGCCTCAGTAAACTACAAACTCCAGAATTCCACAGGATGTTGAAAGTGGAATAATAGCATTATAACAGTGTAGTGCAGAAATGGCCTTAGAACAACAATCTATGAGGTAGGGTAGGCTGAAGTAGAAGCTCCATTCAGGGGGAAAAATTTTTTTTCAAACAGAGAAGCCCTACTCTCACACTTATCACTTTCTTCATGTAGAAAGTTACATATCAGAAGAGCATAACCCCCTCTTCACTTGGAGACTCTCCATATAAGTAACACTGCTGTAAAATCAGAGTTCTCCCTCACATAGCAACTCTCAATGTGAACAGGAATTTCTCTTCAAATCCGTCTATTTTGACATGAAGGTAATAACAGAGGTGGTGTCACCAGGGTTGAAAAACACATTTGTTGAGTGTTAGAAAACCCAGATGAAGTAGAATGTTGGACTGATGAGAATCTTTGCAGTTTGGAACTTCTCTTCTCCACAAAATTTGCATGTGGGTATGTGGGTGTGTTGCTAAGAAAATATTTGTTTCCATGCCAAAAAACAACAACAAAACCTTCATGAGAATAAATCC
Organism: Ctenosaura bakeri; assembly: GCA_948474755.1. Lineage (NCBI taxonomy): Eukaryota > Metazoa > Chordata > Lepidosauria > Squamata > Iguanidae > Ctenosaura > Ctenosaura bakeri. The sequence goes on along the minus strand of CAOLHI010000989.1, from coordinate 373,270 downwards.
TAACTGAGCATAGCCTTTGAAAAAAATGTACATTTGAAGACTATCTTACAGTGGGAAGAAAATTACTAAAATTACCCATTGCTTCCTTCAAAAATGAAGTTAGTAAAGAATTTACATCTTTAATCACTAGGCACACTCCTCTTCATGTGTTGACTCAAACTCACTGAGGCCCAAGGCTACCCAGTAAGTTTCATGCCTCGGGGAGGACTTGAACTTCTATCTTGCACACTGACATTTCACCACTTATTTATTCATTTATTTTATTCATTTATTGAATTTATATCCCACCTTTCTTCCAAGATGTGATTCAAGGCAGTTCTGATTAATACGTCCTCCTAATGAATTCCTTTGAAATAGAAGGCAACAACTTTTCTTCATGATTGTTTAATGTGATTACGTGGTATGCACAGAAGTGCAACACTGCATCTTTTTAAAAAATGTTTTATTTTTCTTCTTTTGATATATTTAACAGATCCATTTTAGCAATGGAAAAAAATGTACTGTCAAATATGCACCCTAAAAAGAGGGGAAGTTGACCTTCTGTCTTTCCATGCATATGGGAAACAATCTAGGCAATGCTAAGTGTTCAAAAGTACAATTCACTTAAGTACATGCTGATGCCCCATTAAAATCAAAAGGACTTAAAACTATTTAGCATCATGCTTACTATTTCCATATAAAGTTAAAGAATGCAACTGTGTGTATATTATTTATACAGGAGCAATTGGCGCTAGCCCAGTTGAGATCCAAAATATGGACACAGAAAAATATAGATCTAGTCATTTGTTTAGATAAGGGGAATTTACAATTCATGACTTGAGTTTGCTGCTATATATTATTATCTATTTTTATATGCATATACAATATATGAAGTAGGATGTGAAAAATATTTTCTAATTTTAGATTAAAAAGTGTTAAGTATTGATATAAGTATGTTTGTATATTCATATCAGAAGTATTTCATATTATATAGAACTATTTTGTTTTATATTATAGAATTAAGACTATGCAACAAATGGTATTTTAGTATTTGGTGCCTATTTTACTAAACTAGTATATATATAGAATACAGTGAGTAGTAGATAATTGAGGCAGGAACCACCTTTTAATTATGCATTTGTATCTTTTTTCTTCTTTTTCTTCTTTTTAGTTAGTTAGTTAGTTAGTTATTCCATTAGTCTATCTAGATAGAATTATAGGTTGGTTTATTGTCGTTGTGTAATCTTTTGCTTGATTATTGTTTCTGTTTTTTCCCCTCTTTTTTTGTAGATATATTATGCTGTGTCTGGCATTATGTTGCTTTCATATATTCCAATAAAATAAAAAAAAATAAAAAATAGTATTTTGTAGGAGCAGGAAGTAAGGAGAGGAAGCCTAGAGTCCCTCGCTCTTCTGTGCTTAGGTATTTTAATATTAAGGAGCCAGCATGGTAGTGGTTTGAGTGTTGGACTTCAGGAGACCAGGGGTCAAATTCCCACTCACATATGGAAACCTACTTGGTGACCTCAGGCAAGTTGTATTCTCTCAGGCTCAGAAGAAGGCAAAGCCAAACCTCCTCTGAGCAAAGAAAATCCTATGATAGGTTTGCCTTAGGGTTGCCATAAGTGAGAAACAACTTGATGGAACACTGCAGCAATGACAAAACATTAAGTGCTACTGTGGGTAAGAATGAAGAACTCCAAGTAAAAATATGAGAGAAAGAAAAGGAGGAATTTTGAACTGACAGTATTAGATTTACATAGTTCCTGGTTGTAAAGGTACATCAGCACTTACTGACTGAGCAGCAATTTTTATGCAGAATCTCTTGGCGGACAGCAACCACAGCTTCTTTGGAAGGGAAATGAAATGAAGCAAAAACATCTCTAATGGTGTTTCCCAGAAAGAGAATGATTGACAAATAAAGTGAAAAAGCCTACATTCAAACAAGACGTTGGGGTTCACCTGCAGGGCATACGGGAGTATTTGGTCCACAGCACAGAAATGGCCTTTTTTCTCAGAAGGGAGGTGTACGTGTAGAGTGAGTTTCCCAGCAGACAGATGTTTAACACTTTGTCATTCATGGGAACTAGAGAAAGAGAAGAGTGTCTCTTAGGTGTTTTAAAAGAGGTTGGGAAGAGATGCTTGTGAAGCGTCTAATTTCTTCCTTTCTTACAGAGAGAAGAATCTGATTTCTTAAAGGGACAAAATGCTATGGGCCTCAGGGATGTCCATGCTTGCATCAGTATGCATTTCAGCTGATCAGGGCAATGAAAATACTTAAAAACCAAAAGCTACTCATAACATTCATTGAATTTGCTTAAGAACAATGAAAGTAAAACACTTTGAGGGCTGCTTAATTTGCTTTCCAATTTCTTTCTGATGTTGGCAGTATATTAGGTTATCGCCAAACCAATAAAGGCTAGAAAAGTACTGCTTTTATTAAAAATGAAAGGACAAAGACTCAGGCTTTGAATTAAAACAAAAACTCATAGGTCACACAACAAGAGTGTCTTTGCATACATTCCCAGGATTCATGATTATTGACCCAGTCCTTTGACTTGACTTGATCTGTAAGAATCTTTCAATGGATAATAAGAAAACTACAAGAATAGAAATGTATAAAACTGTAAGAACTAAATTACACATTTCCCAGAGGTTAGGAAAATGAAGTTTTTCGATACAATGCCCAGAATGTCCAGTGGCTATGCCAGCCAAGGGGGCTAGGAATTGTAATTCAAAAAATGATTTCTAAGCTGTATAGGTTTAAGGAATTCCATCTTATACTAATTCGGTAAGAAATAAGTCTTGCTGAGCAGAATAGGTGTGTTAAGTATGTATTGGACTGCATGACCCAGCCAGCAATTAAAACTGATGTCCATCTTGAGAGAACAAACAGTTGTTGATTGTATGTCTCATATCATTTTGAAAACATGTACTCTTGAGAATTCCATATGCAATTGGAACAGTAATTTGGAGTGAGTACATACAAATTGTGTAATGATCCATATTACCCCTGTTCCTTGACTGATGTGTATTCAAAGATACCACATGTGCCTGGAACCTCTACAAATGCACATAAACTATGCAATTTGTGTAAACATATGGATTTGTGCACAGAAAAAGAAAACATACTGGCCAGACATCTTCTCTAGGCAGCCAAGTCATAGTCAGAAAAAGATACCAGAAGCTTTTAAGTGCTAATGGACTTAAATCTTTTAAGTGCTAATGAATTTCCAGTTAGCCATCACTGAGATGAAAAGTTTTCAGTGTTTTCACCATAGATCAGCATATTTCCATCACCTCCTTCCTTCAACATCTATTTGTATATGCTCTTTCCTACCAAAATGATAAGACTATCAAACTAGCTGGACTCTTTGTCACCTACATGCTAAAATCATCAACATACTCCCTTCATACTTAGGACCATCAATTCATTCTAGCCATCTCCTTCAACTCTGCAACCCTACATTGCTTTGTTTGACCACAGCGCCATCTGCATCCAAGCTCTCGCATCAAAGGCAGGGTTGGGGGACACAAGGTATTTACAACCTGGGACCAGCCTCTAGATCCCCATGCAAATGCAATTTGGATTCCAAACGTTTGCAGCTCTGTAAAAACAATCTCCTGTCTGTCGGTTCTGTGGACCAGTGTTTGATCTTTACCAGGGATATCCATTTCAAGGCACAGAAAAGGTATTTAAACTGTGAAGTTTTCTTTGTTACACACAGTACGTCAGTTGCTTGCACCCACTCCATTGTGCTGACTCCTGACTTGTGCTGTCCTTGGGCATCAGCCTAAGTCATACTTCGTTTCTTCCACTGCTCTCAGGAATGGTAAATATCGCCTGTTTTACTCTGAAATCTCAGCTTTCTGCCTTTCTTCCCTGTCTTTTGGTTAGCGTTGCATGTGTGTGTGTGGGGTGTGTGTGCACATGAGTGTCAATCTTTGTGTGCTTGTTTGACTTTTCCCCAATAAAACACATTCTAGAGGATTTATACATTTTTGGTTGATTTTATTGTAGTTACCCATTAAACATTGGTGAAGAGGTCCTGCCAGTTACCCCTCCCCCCTTGCAGCCTTCTTGAGTTAATTAATTCCCCATCTTTACATCTAATTGCGGTTCTGATAGAGGACCTCATGGGGTCCCATGCATTTGCAGCAACACCAAATGCTTCTTTTATTTGTTTACACACTACATTTAAATTCCTGTTTTCTTCCATTAAGGAATTTAGGACTCATTTGAAAGCAGTCCCAACAATATTTCATTACAATATGCACCTTCAGAGTTGCTGGCAATATATTTAGCATATACATTAATAGTTTTCATATTCAGTGTTAAGAGACAAGAAGCCCTTCATTGTGCTGACATTTTCAAATGAGAATCATTTATGAGGGGAACTTAACAGTCTTGTTAAACACCTTCAAGGGTATTCAGTATAAAATATGTAAGAGCTCTAGTACCATCCTGAATTTGTTGGATGACATATTTAATAAAAAAAAAATCTGGAAATGTGTATATATTAGCCTAATTCGCCTTGTGTGCTGTGTCATTTTAACATATCTGTGCTTTTTGACTGATATTGTCTGCTCTGAATTTTATAAATTCTAGAATGGTTCGTTGTTGTTGTTGTTGTGTTGCTTCAAGTCATTTCCCACTTATGATGACCCTAAGGAAAACATATCACAAGGGTTTCTTGATAGGATTGCTTCAGAGGGGATTTGCCGTTGCTTTCCTCTGAGGCTGAGAGAGTATGGCTTGCCCAGTGTCAACCAGTGGATTTCCGTGGGTGAGTGGGGATTCAAATCCTGGTTTCCTGGAGTACTACTCCAAAAATCAATTCATCCATCTAGACTTAGAGCCTTTAGTGTTTAAATCTTAAAATCTTGGATTTGAATCTGTATGCATTCAACCATATTAATGGTGAATATCTCTTCCCCCCCCTCGAGATATTCCTCTTCTTTAACAGCTGTAAAGCAGTCAGGTGTCCAATATAGTCTTTTCCCTTTTGAGAATATTATTTTCAATAATAATCATTAAAAAATTGATTCAGTTTGGTTTGTTGAAGAATTTGTCAAAAATCAAAAATCATACATTTGGCATGGGGAAAAAAATGGAGGTTTTACAATTTCATTAATGGTGTTCTAAAAGTAGTAATAGGACGAATTCAGAATTTTCTGAATCCGAATCCATGGAAGGCTCTGCGGATCCACAAATCTCACGAATCTTGAATCTTTCAAATCCTGTTTTACAAAAAGGTTTAAAAAGCAAGGGAAACAAAGCACTTCTACTGAAAAATGTTTTGAAGTAGAATTTGACAGCTTTATTTAATTAAAAACAAATTAAATAACAGTTTTCACTTTCACGAAAACATACCCGTATACTTCTCATTAAGAAATACATGTAATTTGGAAGTACCTCCAGATGTTGGAGGATGCTCAAGATGATGCCATCTCCTGGCTTGACTATTAAAAAAAGAAAGAAAAAGAAAAAAGGGCAAGGATAATCTTAGGAAAGACACACTCTCTCAGCCTTAACAAAAGCCTTGGCAAAGGCAAACCTCCCTCTGAAGAAATCTGGACAGGACAATTGTTTTGCCTCAGGATCTTGCCAGATTGAAAATGACATGAAGGCTCTTTCTACACAAGCAGGAAGATGTGGATTATTAATCCCACATTTTCCTGCCTGTATAAATAGGGACGCATACTACAGTACGGAGATAATCCAGGTCAAAACTGGATTTATTTATTTATTTTGCATAGCTCCTTCTGGCATTCTGGGGTTTCTAGTTTGATGATGCAACAGCACACTTTGAAAGAGAAGGCTCTGACACCTTGTCTAACTACAAACCCCAGGATTGTGTATGAAAGAGCTTTGCAAGAGAGCTATGCAAAGGAATCTTCTTCAGCTGTCCTTGAAATCTCAAGAACACTGTACTTTCCAGTCAAGTCTTAAGTCCTCCAACAAGGAAGGCACTTAAAAAAAAAAAAAAACACACAAAAACACCAGCCTCTAGCCCAGTCTCAATTCTCTATCCTGATGTCCAGTCTCATATCCTAAAACAAGGAAGGCACTTAAGAAAAACAAACTAACACCAGCCTCTAGTCCAGTCCCAATTCCTACCCAAAAGAATAGGAAGAAGAGAATAATTACCTTGCAGAGGGAGGCAGCCACAGGGGCAGGCAGCAGGATCAAGCTTGACCCGCAGCTCTCACACTGGCTCAGGCCTCCAGGCATGCAGGAAAGCGGCTCTTGCCACCCCTGCACGCCCACGCAGGCCCGACCAGGGTGCTCAGGCTTGGAGGCATGCAGTATTCAAAAGATTTGATTTGCCTGTTTTGGCCCAGGGATTCGGATTCGTGAATCTTGAATCCTTCTCGAGGATTCGAGGATTCGCAGATTTGGTTGGCCCATCCCTATCTAAGAGCATTTCTTAGATTTCTGTTTTTTTCTCACGTGTCCTATAAGGTCACTGTTGGAGAATTTGTGGTGGCAGCTGCCCTCCCCCCACTTATTCACCAAAATAATGCTAGACTTGGGGTATTGTGCCCTGTTCAAAGCAGTGACCAAACTGCCAATACAGATGCTGCTTCTGCCTCTTACTGGAGCAGAAACTGCAGGACTGGGGATGAGATGGAGTCCATGACAGGAAAATTTCTAAAAAATAAATTGGCTGGAAGCCTATTAGGTAGCTACAAATGTTTACCTGGGTCATATATTTCTGACTTCTTCGTATTCACAATCCCTATGTATTCACTTGTTTATGGATATATAGGGACTTTAAAACTCCCTCAATCCCCACTTACCATTCAGCAGCCTCTCTGATTGAGGGGGGACTTTTTCCCTGTTGCCCAGAGAAAACGCTGGCCAATATTCTCACCACCCCCTTGTGATTGATTTCTGCAATGTGGGGGCGGGATTGAGACAGGTATCCTATTTCTGCCTATCACAGCAGAGATTGTTTGTGCAAGTTGGAGGGAGCATTAGCTAACCATTTCCCAAACAAGAAAGGAACAGACCCCCATCAATTGCAGCAGGTGCTGCCCAGTAAGAAAGGATGGTAGGGTAGGATTCGTTGCATAGCTATGCAACTACCAGGGTCACATAGCAACGAAATGCATATTGGATTGTGGTCACCATTACACTGCCATTGTAGGCCACCATGGTAAAGATACGTTGTTTGAGTCCAACAACTGGAAAGATTCTTGGGTTCAGATGTTGAAAGTAAAATAACGATTCAAATATTTATTCTTCTGTGTCTTATTTTACAATCAAAGTATGGCATTTCAGAATCAGACTTCAATAAACTGTCATGAGGGTTATGCTTTTTACAGAGTTGACTGTGGCTAGAAATTAACAAGAACTATTCTTCATCATGCTTGAGTGCTATGCAAGTACTTCTACGGAAGACCACCCTTGCCTATATTTCTCCCTGCTCCTATCTATTATTAGCCAGCCTCAGAAGGATCTGTCTCCATCACATTTGACTCCCAACAAAGCCCTTTCCTCCCCAACCCCATTTCTCTGCTTGTAAATATGTAGCACAAGAGCTGCCCCTGCTGCTCTGAAAGGTCATTTTTTATTAGGAGCATCTGCTCAAATAGCAGAAAGCATGATCTATGAGCATCCATGACTCTGAATCAGTGACAGACTGTATTTTAGCCTGTAGGTACTGTTGTCACTAATGCCCCAAGCAAGTTGCAGAGGAGGAAGAAGAGGAAAGGAAGAACAATGCCTAACATTAAGCAACTGAGCAACAATAATGAACCAACTGTAATTGGTTTTTCAGGCAGCAATTCCTGCAAAATAAAGATAAAGCTAGCCATTTTTATTGGGTTTGCATAGACAGTAAAATGTTAGGAAAGACAGGGATGACAATATTTAAATGGCTCCCCAGTCTCCTTTCTGTGTACTGGAACAGGAATGGAATAAGGATATAAGCAGAAATGCTTCAAATGTTTTTAAAAAGTAGGTGTTCCCCTCCACCACATCTATAACTTAGAGAAGATTGCAGGTAAGCAGGTCCTTCTTCTCCATTGCACAAACTGCATAGAATTGCTGAACCATGAAAGACAAGGAATTACCTTGGGAAGCAGCCAAGGAACGGTGGGTAAAGATAAGAAAAGTCTTACCCAGTGCCTGAAGAGTGGAATGTTAAGTCTTTTTCATACATCCCAAATATCCTAACCATGGATGAAACTTGTCAAGATGCTAAATATCCTGTGGATTCTGCTTATTAGTTTTAGCTGAATCCTGCTTAAGATCAGCATCAGTTTCATGCTAGAATGTATTCGGCAGCATAGTAGACTTTTTTTGATCCATTGATTTCAGTGGACTGCAGCATGCTAAACTGCATTGTCAATCAATCCATCAATTTATTAATGTGTAGACCAAAGGCTATTTGCATACAGAATATTAAAATGCAACACAATACAGTACAATACAAAATGTTAAAATAATGCATTGGATTGACTATTCCTCCACTTCTTCATTAATTAAGATGAGAGGATAATGACCACAACATAGTTAGATATTATTAAGGCCATTTGACCTAATTCTGTGCTGGATTGTGGCCTATATTTGGGGGGTTACCTGTTGGATGTATCAGAGGTAATAATATCAGCACTCTCAGCTAAATGAGCTGAAATGGTTCAGAGCTGCAAACATGATATGTGATGTGCAGGGTTTTTGTTCTTCCTAAGGAACACACAACTCTCAAATACAAAATAAACTTGCAAATGAGTATTTGTTTTGCTCTTCAAATGGCAGCAACCACATTAAATCCCTGATGATGTTATATCCTACTTATGAAATTCAAGTGTCTTATAAGGACTGCAGCTGTTGAAGAGTCAGGTATGCCTTTTGAGATGGTTCATCCACCTGTATCCAATTAAGATGCTACAAACCTATTCAGAAAGGTGAAATCTATCAGCAGATTCTGCATCTTTAATCAGCAGCTCAGGTGTTGGGCGAAACTACCATGGGGAAAGGAATATTCCTAAATTTCAATGTTGCTGTTCCTCTGGTGGATTACATAAATATTGGATGTGGGTGTATAGAAGCAGACACACATGCCAAGTGGAAAACTGATCTTGAATCCTATCACATGGCACCATAGGCTACATTTGCAATATGTCAGATTTTAGACTTGTCTAAATAAAATAACTGGAGATGAACACTAATAAATTGGAGAACATTTGCTTGCATTCATTTATTCCTGCTTTTGTGACATAAAAGACACCTAACAAAACAGGCTTTTTGAAATTCTGGATTAAAACATAACATGGAAACAAATAAGTTAAAAACACAATTGTGAAATACCCAGCCAGCAAGCAATCCCCTTACGAGCATGTCAGTTTACATGTTAAAGAACTGCCTTTACTGCCAGTTCACATATCAAGGGTTTGTTGTGGCGGGGAGAGGGACAACAAAAAGATTTTACCTAAAGAAGGTAGAAACTATCTTCTACACACTCCAAAATAAATTAAATTGAGTAATGCAAATTAATATTTTTGGTCCAGCATGAAGAAGTAATTATACGATGATGAAACAATAATAATAATAAAAATCCAAGTAAATGTTTTCTTTTTTCAGAATGTCATTGAAAAATTTACATGAATGTAATTGAAGACAAGTAAAAAAAAACAAAAACAAAATAAGAACATGAGTTACATAGGATGCAAAGCTGTGCTTTCCCTGTTTATCTTGAAAGGAAAGAAGGAAGAGAGAACACAAAATTGGAGTACATTGACACTTCTATTTTTTGCCAAAAAATTTGTTGTTGTTTTTTCCCGGCAGGAAAAAAAAAACAATGTTGGCATTTTTCTGGCTTCAGTTCTGTTTCTGAATAACAAACTATTCAGAATTTCAAAATGCATATCCTGATTCATTTTGGATCATACTAAAGCCATGTCAGAGAAATTAGGATGTCCTTCCACCATGCAAATAACACATGTTGGGGCCGACATTGGGTATAATATTCCACTTTCATAAACTTTAAAGGAGCTAACCAAAGTGCTGAAGTCTGTCCAAAACCATTGCAGCACCATGGATGGCTCCTTTAACATTTGAATTTTATCATGACCGCAGAACAGATTCACCACCACACTGGCATGGAAGCCACCACCACCCTTCTGACCACTTAGGTTTGCTGTGAGTATAAGTTGGAATTGTTTTGAAAATGTTGTTGGATAGAAATGCTGTGACATTTGCCCCAGTTGAAAATACATTTGATGAGCATGTGGGAAACACCTGGGGAATGACTTGGTAAATCATGATGTAATCCCTAGGGGACATGTAGTAAGGCTGAGTGATGATAATGTGAAATCATGGCAAGGGGTTGCATCAGCCATTGTCCCTAGCTGATGACCTATCAGCAGATGTATAAAAGAGGAGTGGGAAAACTCTCTGACTTTCTGACTTCGAACCTCTGTCTGAGTGAACCTCTGCTTGATGTGTCTATGATGCCGAATCTATGGCTGTGGATCTGCGTATCCTGTGTACAGATGTATATACGGCAACAGTGAAGATTGAAGCCTCCAGGTATTTTGGATGACAAACTCTGTGTGTATGAGTTACTAACCAGTGGGTAGAGGGGTCAGAGTTGATGCTGTATGTTACACTCTGCTGCACACGCTTGTTACTGTTTGGAAACTCTGCTATGTTATGCTTGCCTCTGAGACACCTTTTGTCCAGAGCGCAGTGGTTCCAGGCAGGATTCTGTGCTGGTGTTGTGAATCAATCTCCCAACAAATGTCACCCTGATCTTTTTGGATGTAATAAACCCACTAAGGTAGGCACTGTCAAACATAGAATTTTTTTTTTCTTTTTAATGCCAGTGGTTCAGATACAATTCTCTCTATGCTTATGAAGGACAAACACTTTTTAAAAAATCAGATTATGATTGTGTGTATTCATTCAGACATATGACTGATTAGAGGTAAGCTAGTATGACTCATCAGTAAATTTTCAATGACAAAGAAGATAAAAACAAGCATAACCATACCGAATTTTTTTATCACTGAATGATAGCACATCCATGGGAAACATCATTGACACCACAAGAGATTAGACAAAACCTTATGGAAGACATCTGTGCATGGTCCAAAATCCGTGTTTGCCAAAATAATGCAACTTAAAAGGAAGGAGCAACAATTTTGGGGGGGGGAGTCAATGTGGCTGGATGTCTTCTTTGCTCCCCCCTGCACACCTTCTGACCTTGCAACAGAATAGGTTCCTTCAAGACAGACCTTGAAAAATAACAAGTTATAAATAACTGGCTATGAAACTGCTTGAGGACAAGCGGTTTGCTGACTGGAGAGGGGCAAATGCTTCTTCACTCATTTCCCTACTCCCCAGCATCTTGAAAATCTCTCCTTTATTGGGTCTATCTGGCTTCTTTGGTTTGTTTCGGGGAGCAGGCTCAGTTGTTGCAATGGTGCAACAACAGTAAATGTGAATTCCAAAAGGTATGATGTCCTAAGTCCGGCTTACAACACTGTACATACTGACTAGGAGGCCAGCCAAACAGGTATTTCCAATAGGAACACATTTTTATTATTTTATTGATTTCTCCTCCAATAACTAAGGTGGAATGACATCATATTGTGAATGAGGGATAACTTAACTCCCTGTGCAGTGTAAGAGTATTTTATTTTTAGTGATTAAATCTTCAAGGAGGAATATCACTTGGTTCAAGTACTGGGTTGTGTTGTACCTTATGCTTCTTGATTTGTCATGGGGGGCAGGAAAACAATGGGGTGGGCAGAAGGAAAGTGCATTTTCTACCACAGGCCAGAAGCCTATCACAGATGTGTTTAAGTAACAAAGAGATAACTGTCAGGTTACTGTTTGCAAATAAGAATGCTATGAGTTAAGTTTTGAAGATATTTAACTATATCAGTCATTAACTACTTTGGGTGAGTCATTGGTAATGGCAACCAATTATGCTTTAAAAAATAACTTCCTATCTCTGCCTCAGGCTGATTTTTTTTTTCATACTAACCTTTGCAAGCTTCCTATGGAAAATAGCTTTCTCAATATCATTTACCAGGGAAAATGAGCAGGGAGGTGTATTGTCGGGGCCTCCGCGGCTCCGGACGCAGCGCCCGAGGAGGAGGATGACCCGGTCTCCTCGCGAGTAGCAGCAGAGGCCTCCGGTGCTGGGAACAGCCGCCCGGACGCTGTCGAGGCTACCGCCGCCACGGAGGAGGCCGCGGATCCACTCGCGGTTTCGCGCGGCCGTTCCAAGCCCACCTGCACTGCCGCCGCCGAGGACGAAGGCGGGGAGGCCTCCGCCGCCACGGAAGGCCGCCCGAACCTCGCCTGCCCTGCCGCCGCCACGGAGCCTACCTGGGAGGCTGACGTCGCCGCCGAGGACGCCGACGGAGCCGTCGCCGTGGAGGAGAGTCACCCGGAGGACGCTGGGGCCACCGGCACTGGAGGAGGCCGACCAGGTGTGCGCCCGGGGTGGGCAGGGCCCAGGCGCCACTCTGGGCCACCGCCCACCCGCGGGCCTGATCCGGGGGAGCCCGTCGGCCTCCCTCCCACGTTCCCGCAGTGGCGGCAAGCCAAGGAGGCTGCCCGCCGTTCTCGCTGGCTGCTGGAGCGTCGGCTGCAGGCTGAGGGCTCGCAGCTGGCTGAGGACGCACAGCTGTGAGCCCGGCTAACGGCTCCCAGCTGCGCAGCCACCCCCGCATTGGCCAGAGCCAGCACCAGGCTCCTATTTAGATCCCAGGAGGAGCTAAAGTCCAGCACGGAGCAACAACTAACGACTGTCCGTGAGTTGCCCGTCTGTGCTGCTGCGTTCCTGCCTCGTTCCCACTTCGTTCCTGCCGAGACTCTGCTCAGAAGCCTTGCCAGCCAGCTTAACTCTTCGTTGCCTGGGTGAGGAAAACCCTTTCTTTTTTGTTGCTGTCTTTCGCCTGAAGTAAGGCTTGCTTAAGTTTGCTGCTGGACTGCTTTGGTTTGCTGTTACTCCACTGGCAAAGGCTTCCGGGACGCCAGCCTTGGCCCGAGCTAGACCCGAGCCTGCCCGGCCCCGCCCAGCCACCGACATGTATTACTTTTGGGCTTTTCACAGGCATCGGCTGGCCAATGTGAGCTCAGAATACCAGACTAGACATGACTTTGGTCTGATCTAGAAGGGCTCTTCTTCTGCTTTTAATTAAAATAATAATGGTCCATGGAGGGAAATTTCAGGGATGAATGAGTTCAAGAGGAAATGATTAAATGCACCCTATATCTGCCCATTCTCCTGTGCACATTCTTCAGTTGACACCCATATTAGCTTTATAAGGAGAACAGCCATGGTCTGAGATCTTGCATTGGGCATACAGAGTGTGATATCCCACATATGCAACCCTGTGTCCTCTTCCATCATCTGCCATCAAACTCCTTACTTCCTTTGAATAGAAAACTACAGACACAGTTCCCACAACTTGCTCAACAACCACCCTCCCTATCCTTAGCCATTAAACACCCATAGTGGCCCATGGGGCTTGCCAGCTGCCTGATAGGAAGGATTTGGATGGTGCACAAGTGACTATTGAATAGCGCTTCACTACACACATGTGCAAAATGAAACATACACACATAAACTGACTTACATGCATATGTGTCACCAACAGGATATTTTGAATATTTGGAATCCTCCTAACATGTAATTCTCCTCTCAGTCTCTAACTGAAAGAAGAATGGATTATTTCCCTAAACAGGCATTGCAAATTTATCACTGTGTTCCTCAATTCTGTGACAACCTCACGTTTCTGTCTCGCTACAGGGAAAGAAAACTAGCACAAGTGATTTCAGAGATTGCATATTGATGAATTTGTCTGCTGGAATTTTAATACAAAAAAGAAAGAAAAAGAAAAGAGAAAGATCTGTGGCCATCAGTAAACTAAACAACTCTCAAATAATATTCCCTGTAGCAAAAAAATATGTTTGAGCATGTTGAAATTGTGGTCTCTATGTGCATAATTTTAGGCCATGCCATTGACCTGACACTGGGAGATTTTAGCTATGCAGACAGCTATTCACCTTCTACTACAATCAGAATGTTGCTCCTCTTTCCCAGTATATGGTCTGATCAGTGCTACTGCTGTTAGCATTTGCAAAGTGAATCTGATCAGGATGAAGAAGCAGTGTGAGGGAAGGGTAGCTACATACTGGCCTTTGGGGCAAAAGCACTCTCCAAAAAAAAAGCAGTCAGTACTGCCTGAACTGACAGCATTGATCGTCAGTTTGGCAATCTGCCTTGCAGTTAACTGGAGCAATACATCCACAGATATTCCCCCAGTCTTTTACACTCACAACATCAGGAGTGGGGGAAGAAACCTGTTTGGAAATTTTCCTTCAAAAACCAGGATGGATGAAGGCTACTGCTGATTCTGCCCCAAATGAAGATCACTTCTTAGAAGCCTGCTGGTAAAGATTTGTCCCTATCAATGAGATGTTAGTTTTCCCATCAAAATAAATGTGCAGTCTGTGAGGTCCAAACCTGGTCCCTCCCACCCCTTCAATAAATGCAGCTTTTGTTTAAGGATGAAAATCAATAACTCATATAAAATCCATAGAATAGAGTATGGCTAGTGTGCTATTCAGTAATTATGTCATAAGTCTGCCTTATGCCATCACAATTCACTTTTACAGTCATTGCACATGCAAAACCTTTTCAGCAGTGCAGCCATCCAACATGGCCATTTCCATGCTGCTAGAGAGTAGGGGAATGAGCAGAGATGCATCCAACACTTTTCCTGTAGCTAGATACACTGCAAGAGGCACCTTCAAAGACCCACCCATCCATCCACTGGTTGACAGCCATCTGCAGGAATCAGAAGCTTGTTGCAGTGTGCCTAGCTATAAGGAGAGAGCTGAAAACATCTAGGCTCATACCCCTACTCTGTCAACATGGAAATGGCTGTGGTGGGGAAGGCAGCACTGCTGAAGAATGGTAGATTTGAGGAGCAGCATCAGAAAGATAGCTACTGTGATGTAGATACAGAGATGTAGCTACATCTCCTGATGTAGGATATCAGCTTATTTTTCTGTTGTAATATCATTTAATCAGAATTAAAGACACTTGTTTCCTGTTCTTGAACTTTATTTTTCTGCTTCCCAGTCCTCATTAATCATTCATTCTTGAACTTCATTTTCCAGCTCTTCAACCTCATTAATTGTATAGTCTGACAGAGGGATGGGAATCATGTGACCCTCCAGATGTTTCTGCCATCCCAATGTTCCTATTGAGCATAACAAATGATGGGGAATATAATGAATGTAGTCCAACATTGTTGAGAGGTTTGATGACTCCCACCCTTGGTTTAACTGAAATTAAGAGAAATCATTCAACCAGTGGGGGTAAGGGCATGGAGTGGGGCCAAAACAAAATGAATGAGGCCATAAATCATTCCTATCAATTTGGACATTATTTCACTGAACATATTAGGCATATCACTAATGACACAGGAGTAAATGTAAGCATAACAACTTCTGTATTTCAAGGCATAGCTCAGTTCCATTTAGTTCACTGTTGGGCTTTAAATAATCTTTTGACTGGGTTTTAATGAATTACAATGTTTTTAGTCTGACTCATGTCACTGCAGTTGACTTTTGTGGTTATCACACAGATTGCAGTTCTCTTCTGACCATGCTATGGCCAAAAGTTCCCTCGAACCTTCATTTTAAGCTGTGCTGCCCCTCCAAGGCCCTTTCTGCACATTACCTGCTCACAGAGGTAGGTACCTGCATGAGGCACTCGCATCGCTCCTCCGTTCTCCCGTAGCTGGGTTGCCTGTCACGCGGCTGTCGCACGAAGCCCCTTCCTTCCTTCCGCAGTGCAGCCTGGGAGCTGTAGGCTGCGCTGGGGGAAGCGTGACCGGCCTGGCTCGCCCGATGCACTACAGGGCAGGTAAGTGTGTGAGGACCCCGGAAGCACTGCACGACCGCGCAGCATTTTCGGCTTAGAGCTGAAAATAAAAAAATCCGTGTGCGGCCTGCTTTAGGCTCATGCATTGTACGGACTGCTGCTCCCATTTACGCGACGCTCAAGGGGCCTCTCGCAAAAGAAATTGCTTGCGAAAAGGGCCCTAGAGAGCTATTTCCATGTTGTCAGAGAGTGGAAGTATGAATGGAGATGCATCCAGCTCTTTTCCTATGGTTGGATGTGGTCCAAGAGGACCCAGCAGATGTCTGTCACAGTGGCCCTTTCTGCAGAAAGCTCTTGTCCTGGCATGGGGACAGGAGAGAAACAGGACCATGATGACGCTTCCAGAAGATATTGTCATGGTCCTGCCTTCTTCTGTCACCAGCCGGTGTGATCATGGAGTAAATCATTGATGGGTTTTCTCTTTCAATGACTCCTGATCATGTGACTGCCCTGCACTTACCTGCCCTGCAGAAGGCTCAGAAGTGTAATGGAGGTGTTTCCTGCCCCAGAGCAGCATGGGAAAGTGTCTGGCTGCACTGTGGAAGGAAGAGGTGTGTCCATTGTGGTCAGTTCGATTGGAAGCCAATCCACTTCCTTTCCCAGCAGAGGCACTGCCAGGATCATGACTGGAGGACAACATGAGAAGATAAGGTGTGGAAAGGACCAGTGTATCGAGATACTGGGAAAGAGCTGGACATGTTCCTGCTCACCCTTCTGCTGTCCAGCAACACAGTCATTTTGGGCAGGGGCTGCATTACTTAAAAGGTTGCTATGGGAGAGTAGCATCAGGAAACGTTCCAGTAGCTATCTCTCCACAGCTACATACCCATTTCTTCCATTACTGATCAAAGATAATGGCAGAAGAGGCTTGCAGGCTAGTTTAGATTCTCTGTGGGTCACATCCAGTCTATGGGACAGAGATGTTTCCATCTCTGATGCTGTGCCATGTAAACAGAAACTTCTATATATTATAAAATGCTTTGACATCTTTTAGCTACAGAGAGACTACTAAATGTTTGATGCTGGTGATTCTGATATTAATGGAATGACGTGTCCATTCCCAGAACCTTTGCAGGTATAAACTACTGCTGGTGATGTTCCTATCGGTAGTAAGGCCCAAAACAGAGTGTTCTAGAGACATCTTTGGATTACCACTGGGTTTTTTTTCTGTCTCACTTATTTTCATGGGGGAGGGGGTTAAAACTAAGATTTGTACTTTAAAGCATAGCATTCTTTAGCTAATGTGAGTTGACCACCAGGCTTTCAAAGTGGTAGATGATCCGTTCCTTCATGTTCACCCCAAGCCCATTTATGGTAGCCTGTTATGTTAATTCCATTGAAATAAACAGGACTTAAGTTAGCTGTGACAAACATTGATTTCAGTGGTATCTAAATATAACTAACAAAGTTCAGGAGAGGAATGGGCCAGTCTGTTGCTTCCACCTCCTTCCATTTAGAAATTGTAAATACTTTCCATACTGTTCATGAAGAAATATTCAAATGTCGGTAAGCTGTTTTCAGTAATAAACTGAACAAAGTTTTCAATGATGGGAATTGGCCAACTGTTCCTAGGATAAAGAAAACTATGTTGTAAATAATTGCCATAAACATCAGGACCCAGTCAGGGGGGAAAAAAAGAGGTAGCAACCTTCTTTCATCCTCAGAAACATGGTTATACACTGGGATTCCAAGGCAGACTTCTAATAGCTAACTGTTCCATTTCTTCTCTCTCAGTGAGTAAAGCTCTTGGACATGATATCTTCCACATTTAATTTTTAAAAAAATCTAATTTTTTTGTCTCTTGAATTTGTGAAGAAGCGTGGAGATTTGCGTGGGGGAAAAAATTTACCCACTCTATATCTGGAACATCCAATCTTGTAAATTGTCTAGGTAAAAGGATATGTGGGAAGCTAACCTATATTATTTCAGGTCATTGGTCTGCTTCACTCAGTGCTATCTCATCTTGACTGGATGCAGCTGAGGCACAAATCTTTACTACCATAAAGTAAAGCATCACTGGGGCTGATGCTAGAGTTGAAATTTGGTGAGGAGGGTAGCAGGAGGCTGGATCAAGCAAATTATACCAACAAATCATGTCCTAGTTTACTATTTCTGGGGTCTTAAAAGAGATTTCACTGTTATCTTCTGGAGATGATCTGGTTCTGGATCTTTGCCAATCAGTTATGGGTTGTAATGGAAAGCTGACAAGGCTATTCTCCCCCTTATGTTTCTACAATTCCACTATCCCTTGTTCTTTGGTTAAGCTATCATTTCTACTATCCTCCCTGTTGCTATTAAAATAATCTACTCCCAAGTTTTGAAAGCTATTGTTGAGAGAATGGCAATAATTTTGGCCTTTGCTGGCAGCTGCTCATATTGCTAGTGTTACCTCTGGATCAATAGCTAGACTCCAGCAGAAACATATTCTCTGGGGAAATGTGTTCTTTGACTTAAAGCCAATTCTAATGTAACTCTTTCCAACTCTCCCTCCCTTCCTTTCCTCTGTGTGTTAAAATGGAGGAAAAGGAGGGAGGGTAGAATTCTCTCGTGAAGAAACACTTCTACCTATACAAAGGGGACATATGTAGAACATGCGGAAAAGACTGATGGACTTCTAACAGGAACCTTGATCATATTATTTACACCTCCTTTAAAATGCATATGGATTTTCACATCTAAGGTAAGATTGTTCTTCTAATACTGGAACCATTCTCACATTGTTTCCACACGAGACTAGGTTAGCTTGAACTTGCCCCCTGGACAAGACTTTCAATTTCCGCTTGATTAATTTGCCTACAATAAGTTACCAGAAAATCATTTCCTTCATAATTAGACCAGGCAAAAAGCTCTGCCAGCTCAGTATTTCATTTTACCAAGTGCCACAAATTTTGGCATTGGGTTCTTTCTATCCCCATCTCCACCCCACTCTTACTCTGGATTCAGAGTGTACTATGAAGTAAGACAAAAATGATTTGCTTTGTATGCTTAGTTTCAAAATTCAATTCCTGACAATTTTAGAGGAAGAGCTCTGACATTTTCTGGCCATAGTGAAAGATATATTTACATTTTAGGAAAAATATGGGGGAGGGGCCTTTGTAATACTCAACATGAATTTGTGTGTGTGTGTGTGTGTGTGTATACATGTTTGCATTTAAGAAGTATATCTTTAACATAGGCGTCAGTTAAGAGCCCTGGTGGCACAGTGGTTAAATGATGGTACTGCAGCCACAAGGTTGTAAGTTCGATCCTGCCAGGTTCCAGGTTGACTCAGTCTTCCAACCTTCTGCAGGTCGGTAAACTGAGTACCCAGCTTGTTGGGGGCAATTAGCTAACATATTGTAAACCACTTAGAGAGCATTTAGCTGATAAGCGGTATAGAAATATGCATGCTATCGCTATGAAGGCCTATTTTCAGGAGGATGTTGTACACAACTAGATCTATGTGCTGTACCTGGGTGTAGTGACAGCTGCTGGTTTCCATTTTAGTGGTATGGCAAATCCTCTGTGTTTTAGTTCAGTCTTTAAATGATGTCTAAGATGCTGAACCTGTCTTGCAGTTAGGTTCAGTACATTAAACAACTTTTGGAAAATTCAAGTTAAAACCCAACATAGATTCACCACCCCATTGGCAGGAAAACAACCAGCCATATCTGTTTGGATGTAGGTCTAGATCCAGCTGGACAGCTAGGTTGAAAAGCTATTGTCATCACCATTGTTTCTGTGCCCACCTACTTCAATAGCTTGTACATGGAAAAACAGAGGTGCAAGTCCATTCCACAACTCTAACTGAACTTCTTTGGTTACCTGTTCACCCTTCATCCAATCTGGGTTTCTGTGCTTAGCAGGCAGACTTTATGGTGCATTCTACTAAGCATGATATGATCCAGAAGGGACCAGTTGTTTTGGAACACAGCTCCTGAATGCAAGATTCGGGAAGATGTGGGTCTCCAGATTTTGTTGCATAGGAAATCCAAAAAATTCTAGCTAGCACAGCCAATGAAGTAATATGGGCTTTACAGTCCAGCAACATCTGGAAGGCTACAAGTTGTCCTGACCTACTTCACCACTAAGTCATCTCCCCAGTCTAACCAACATAACTCATAGTACGTCCACACAACGTGTTTTGTCTGCTTAATCCCAAAACCAAAATTAATTTGAATTTGTCTATACCACCTAACTCTGGAGATTTTAATCATCATTTGATTGCACTAAAGCCAGACTCTTACCTGAAACCTGCCTCACAGTTTAACCAGTAAAACCACTGGTGAGGAAAGATGGAAATCACAGTCCAACAGTATTTCAGGAGGACTCTGCACTCAGCACTCATGAAGTAAAGGGGCACTGTGTTGGACACTAACTGAGAATCAATAAACCTTTACTTCCTGTATCTTTTACTTATTTCAGAATATAGTTGAAGGGGGACATTTTTCAAGATTGAGGGCACTCCTTCTGGTAGTGAGTGCAACTAAGGGCATGTGGCAGTGCCAAGTTAAAAAGGGTGGGGTCAGATATAAATCTTGTTAATTTTGATATTTTTACACTAAACAGAAAGTACAGCTCAAATTTATGTAGCTACTCAGGAGTCAGATTCACCATAATAGCTATTAGGCATGCAAAGCACAACTTCATTTATGCATCTGCTCAGCTGTAAGTCTCAGGGCAACAACTTCCTGGGCTACAAGTAAATTTGATGCCACAGCTACTTAGGCTGCAAAGTCCAATTTAATTCCATCATCTTTCAAGGCTGCAAGCCAGAGAGACTGTTCCATGGAAAACCTTAGTCTTCAAACCAGAGATCATTTTCTATGCAAAACCTTCCTGGTCTGCAAACTAGAATTCAATTGCATGCATTAGCTTTCTGGGCTGTAAATCAGAGCTGTTATTCCCCACAAAAAAATTCTCAGGCTGCAAAGAGGAACTCATGCCCATGCAAGACTTGACTTTAAATAGCTTTTCGTCTCTGCTCCTGGATGGGAGATAAGATCAGAAGACACTTGTGGGGCAAGTAGAGAATTTCTGTAGGTTACATGCAGTCTCTAACTCAAAGGTTCCCAACACCTGCATTAGCAGTTTGGATATTAGAATAGGGCTGGCACAACCTAGATTAAAATCCCCACCAGTATAATTATTTATGTGCTCATTTATTTAATTTACAACTTGTATTTGTCTCAGTATGGGACCCATGGAAGCCTGCAACAGATTAAAACAGTATACACACATTAAATCAATGTATAAAAAGTCCTAATCCATGAACCTAAATGAGCAGTCTTAGGCTAGTCACTCTGGTCCTTTCTGCACCTTACCTGTTCTTAAAGCCATTGTGTGGGGTCCAGGGAAAGCCTCTTCATCTGCACTATGATGGCTCCATTGCTCCCTTCCCCAGTAAAGCCCGGCAGTTTCCCAGGCTGCACTGGGGGAGGAAGTGCAACTATTGCACTTCCTGCCACTATGAATGACAGTAAGTTGGGAGGGAGGTGGGAAGACTGTGCAATCACATGTTATTGATGGGAGAAACTCATCAATGATGTAATCTGAAATTGCAATGGGTGGCCACAGGATCGTGACGGGATTGTGACAACATCATACAGAACCATCATCACGATCCTGTGGTCATTGTAGATTGGGGGCAGGGGGCAGAAAGCATCTCTGTGCCTATCTGACCCACCTCACAGGTTGCTGTGTGAATTACAGATGCAATGAATTTGGAATACAATTCCTCACCAATGTTGTTCTCCAAGGAAGTGGTTAGTAAATTGAGTAGTTTTCTTCATGCTAGGGGAAAGTGCTGATGTTGGAGCTTGGATTAAGGATGCATATTTCTGTTTATTTTCCTCTTGAAGAAAGCAACAAGTAAGTTTAGTGTGTTTGAAAACCGCACAGTTTTCAAGTTCTCTTTTCCTGTAGTTTGAATCTATAGCTCTTTGTAACTAGTTTCTGGGGCAGTGGAAAACAAGCCTGTTTCCTCTTCAATGTGACATCCTTTCAAGTATTTAAACATAGCTATCATGTCCCCTTTTAACCTTCTCTTCTGCAGACTAAACATACTCAGCTCCCTAAGCTGTTCTTCATAGGGCATGGCTTCCAGCCCATTCCCCATTTTGGTCATCTTCTTCTGGACACATTCCAGCTTGTCAATATCTTTCTTGAAATGAGATGCCCAGAGCTAGACAGTATTTCAGATGAGATCTGACCAAAGCAGAATGGAGTGGTACTATTACCTTCCTCAATCTAGACACCATACTACTCTTGATGCAACCAAGAATCGTGTTGGCTTTCTTAGTTGCCGCATCACACTGCTAACGCATGTTCAGCTTGTGGCTTCCTAAGACTCCTAGATCCTTTTCATGTGTACTGTTGTCTAGGCAGGTGTCTCCCATCTTAAATTTGTGCATTTCATTTTTTCTGCCTAGGTATATGACCTTACGTTTCTCTCTGTTGTAATTTATTTTGTTAGCTTTGGCCCAGCTCTCTAAACTGTTAATGTCATTTTGAAATTTGATCCTGTCCTCTGGGGTATTAGCAACCCCTCCCAATTTTGTATCATCTGCAAATTTGATCCGCATGCCCTCTATTCCTTTATCCAAATCATTGATAAAGGTGTTAAATAGCACTGGGCCCAAGCCATAACCCTCTGGCACCCCACTAGTCACTTCCGAAGAGAAGCCATTGGTGAGCACCCTTTGGGTTCTTTCAGTTAACCAATTACAAATCCACCTAACATTAGCACTGTCTAGCCCACATTTTACTAGGTTCTTCACAAGAATATTGTAGATGAAAAAGTGATAGATGGATGCATAGATAAGCTAAAGTGCGTTTTTCTTTTCGTACAGTTCCTAGAGCAGAAAGAAGCTAAGAAAAATGTTTCCAAAAGATCTGTAGATGTTGAACTGCTGAGTTTTCATGGCTCTAGTCTATGTTTTTTCATGGAGAAGAGTGTCAAGGTAAATTAAACACACATTATGCAGAGTATCTAGATTATCCACAAATTGCCTGAGAGATGGTAGCAGGGTAGCTGTATAAGCAGGGCAAACAGCAAGTTCATTTAATACACACTTTAAAAAGCACCACTAAGGGAGATAAGCATCCATTTGCAAAAATTAATTCCAAAAAATAAAAGACTCCAGAGAGCCTACTGAGTTGGAGAACAGCACATTTGACTGGGGACATACAGCTATTAATGAAATGATTGGATTACTCAGTGGTATGATGTCAATAAAAGGGGAAATTAGATCAGATTGATCAGAAATTCTTTTTAAAAGACCATAGAATATGTGATACTCACTCCTACGGGTGTGCTGGTCCATCTGTTATTGTGAAATTTGGTTGTACTTATGGTAGAGATATTTCAACTTAAAGTCCTAAACCCAATCGCTCATCCCATCTAGAGCAGACACAAAACATTTAATGCTGAATGATCTACCAATACTTATGTAAATCCCATAATGGGATTCTATGGACTAGGAATTGGCTTTAAGCCTAAAAAGCTGGATATATAAGGCTTCAATCCTGCATAATGTATACATACTTATCTGAGAACAAAACCCCCCCAAAACAATGGGACTTACCCTATAACAGGGCTTCAGGAGGAAAGCTGTATAAGTCACCATGGTGGAAGCCCCGGGAACTAGCCAAAGACACCTTTGGATGTTGGCCATCATCTTTTATAGTCATTCTTTAATTGCTGTTATAGCCCGGCTTTCACATTCCTTACAATTTATTACAGTTGCACTTTTATTGTAGTTAGATCCCAGCTTTCTTTCATTCTGTGCCCAAGATGGAAGATGGTCTACAAACCATCTTGCTTTTATCTTGTGCCCACTCTGAAAAGAGTTAATCTTCTTACTTCAAGTTGCCAAATAATATGCCTTCACTTTCTTATGAACCCACATGTCCCCCAAATTTAAACACTCAAAAGGTCACTTCAGGAGAAAAAATAGTCCATATTTACAATATAATCCTAATCTTACATAGTTATACTAATGAGCATGGATATCAGGGTCTTTCCTCCAAGTGTGTGAATCTATAATTTTAGTCCTAGAATGAAATTCTATATGTTTCTGCTCAGAAAGGAGGTCCGCTGAGTTCCATGGGACTTACTCTCAAGCAAATGTGTACAGGATTGCAACGACAAATTGCAGTCCTGTCCATGTTTACTCAGACATATGTCCCACTATGTCCTTTGAGGCTTTTATTCCCAAATATTTGTGGGAAGCAAATTGCACCTCTAATAATTTTTTTATCTATTGAAAACATAGTCAGTCTAGCACTGAATAAATGATGACCTGTCTCTTACACCACTGCATGGAGGAACAGGTTGTGAATATAATAACCCTTTAGGCAGAGACTTTCTATTTTGTCTTAGGCTTTTCTTTCTTTCTTTCTTTCTTTCTTTCTTTCTTTCTTTCTTTCTTTCTTTCTTTCTTTTTTGGGGCGGAAGGGAGCAATGTATCATAAACAATTTCTTGCTTTTCCCCCTGCAATTAATTTCATAAACAAATACCACAGATTCAAGGCTACAATTGGCACCCAAGGCCTACAATTTGATGAAGCAAATGAAATGATGATAGCAAAATACAGTGTTATGGTAGTTTGTATGCTAGCTCTTTTTACCTTTGCAGTTGAATTTTCTTAGTGATCACAGTGACAACAAAATGAAAAACAATTCAAAGGTAATTTATTTCAAAATAGATCACTCGCTTGTGGTGCTTAAGAATTTCTTTCATCCTTGTTTGTTTTCAGAGAGACAAAATTCAATCACAGATTTAAAACTATGCATAAAATACTTTTTTTGAAAACATTCACTATATGACTTCTGTATTTGCTTATTGCTTTAATTATGGTCATTTCTGCACTACACTGTTATAGTGCTATTATTCCACTTTCAACATCCTGTGGAATTCTGGAGTTTGTAGTTTACTGAGGCCATCTAAACCTCAGGTACAATTTCCTGATGGTCAGAACTGTTCCACAGTGGAATCTCCTGCCTCAGTGTGTGGTGGAGTCTCCTTCTTTGGAGGTTTTAAAACAGAGGCTGGATGGCCATCTGTTGGGCATGCTTTGATGTGTGTCCTGCATGGCAGGGGGTGGGACTGGATGGCCTCTGTGGTCTCTTCCAACTCAATTATTATATGATTCTATGATTCTATGAATAAAAAGGTTGCATTCCAGTAGATGGCTTGCTCTTAAAGCATGGTGTAGGTGTGGGGCACCAGTGCAAACGTAACAAACATTGAATTAAAAATGGACACAAAATTCATTTAGCTACAGCTTATAGAGTGTAACGTGACATACAGCAAGGAACTGGACACCTTCCAGCCTGACTTTTAACCAGTCTCACTTGCCAGTCGGCCTGTTTGAAAAAAGCAGAGCAGGGTCGCAGGAACCTCATACGCTGCAACTGACCCAATTAATTCTCTGTCACCCCACTTTTAAAACTGCTTTTAAAATATTACAGTTTCTCTCTTCTCTTCCAACTTCCAACTTTCCCCCTTTGTTCTCAGCTTACTTCTATTGCTACAAACTGAATTCAAAGAAGTTTTCACTGCATTAACTCAGTGGAAGCTGGGGAGCAGAGTAGAGGTAAAATGGTGCCCAGGCCACAAACTGGAATACAATGAAGTAATGTCTCTGACATTTACTCCAGAGTAAAATCCACTCCTTGAACTGACAGTTCTTTTTCAGAATTACTATCCCAAAATCTACCTCTCTCAATCTCTCCTTTTGCTCCCCTCCCTCCCCCTCTCTCTCCCTCTCCCTCGCTCTCTCTCTCTCCCTCCTCTCTTTCACTAACCAAAAGGTGGACAACTTCAGTTAGTCCAGAAGATGATTTTGTGCCCTTAAATTCTATTGTAGGCCACACTGTACAAGTCGCGTTACTTCTACACAGGTTTGAGAGATAGTCTCTAAAAGTTTCTATAGGAGGCACATGCATATTGTATTTTGCAACTGTGCTGTAACCCTGTTTACTTATTCATTTACTTATTGTGCATCCAACACAATTTATTAATTCTAGTCACTCTTCCCTCCCCATCTTTCAGGAGAAACTGGTATAGTCTCCATTTCTCCTCTTTCTTTCTTTCTTTCTTTCTTTCTTTCTTTCTTTCTTTCTTTCTTTCTTTCTCACACATAAACAAACCAACACAAACTCCCTTTTATTCTACTTACCTTGAGGTTGCTCCACAGGCCTCTAGACAGCCCTCCCCAATTCAATCTTGGTCTTTCTCTTTCCAAGTTGCATTATATATAGGGAAACAATTCTTTTCTAAGGCCTATGTTGCGATAATGATAGGCTTAACAAGCCGTTATCTTATGGTACATTCTTACCTCCCCTTTTACACCGGTGTTATGATACTGCATTATTGCCCTGTACAGCTTGCCCTGCAAGATTTCATCTGCATTCAATACTAGAAGAGAGTTAACATCTTGTAACAAGAAGGCAGTATAGATGTGGTCACTGTCAACAAAGAGTAACCCAATCAGAAATATGTTTGGAAGTCCAATGGAACAACACATGGCAATGCTAATGACTTTTTGTTTGGGAGACTGTAGAGTGATAGAAGGGAATCTATAACATCCCAACCCAGAACACATCGATGTCCATTTGCCTCTTCATGAAAAAATGGTGGCAGCACTATCAAGTTAGTGCTTGATCAATCATTTGGGATGAATGATTGGAAAACCAAACTGGGTGTTCTCCTATTTCCTTCACTGAGAGAACTGAACACATGAGGTTAACGTGTGAGGGGTCTGAATATTCAAAGGCTAAATGAAATATAAGACCAATGAACAGGATAAGACTGCATGTTATCTTGTGAGTTAAATCCCGATAAACATTGTGGGCTTTGCTTCTGAGAAAACATGTATTGTATTGTGCCTTTAGTCTAAATCAATACCCCTCAACTCAGTTACAAAAGCTGTTGCTGTCTTTCATATTCTGCCGTCTTTATTGTGCATGGAAATTCCTTTATAATTTCTTTCTGTATTTAGTTTGGCACTTCCCTCTCCACAGTCTTAATATTTTCATGTGGCTTTTTTAAATCTTTTGTAGCAGTTTTAGAGGAGGCTTTCATCTTGCCATCACCCTGCCTCATGTGCTGAATTTTACAGAGCTTCACACAATTTTCCCACTCATAACCCTCAGTTGTTTTTCTTCTACTTTTTCCACCCTTTTTCTTACCAGAGAAAATCTGTTAAGGTGAAAAAGCCAGAACAGATTAATAATGCCTTCTCTTTAGTAGCAGGAGTAACACTCTGGCTGGAAATTCCCTGAGTGTCATATTGATGACAATGCAAAACAAATAAAAATAACACTCAAAAGCTTACCTGACAGTAAGACCCATTTAATTCAGAGGGACCAATTTCTTCATAGAGATGCATAGAACTGAATTATAAATTACTGAGTCTGAGGCAGATGTTTCCCTAGCCTTTCAAAACACAAGTTATTTTCCCCTTCACTCATCTGGAGATTCAAGAGGAGCTTGTGCCTGCTTTATGGAATCCAGATTGGAAGACTAGTTTCTCCTAACTCCAATTTAAAACTGAAACAGAAGGCTCCATATCTATAGGTGCTTTCCTACAGAACAAGCAAAGTGGCATGACTTGCTTTAGGACACTGAGCAGAGGTGAAGGAAAGGTTGGTCAAATTTGAACACAGGGCACTTTTTGCTTCTAGGAAGACAGTATGGTAGGTTATTCAGCTTTTGTGTGAAACAAAATCAGATACAGATTTTGGAGGCTCTACACAGAATCTACCATTTATACCAGCTGCATGCCTGACTCTATAGAACAAGAATAAAGCTGGCTATAACTGGTCAACTTAAAGGATGGTCAGAAGATGTACTGCTGGTCAGTGGAGGTCATTGAATCTCATGCAGGTAAATGGAATATCGGGTTTTTGAACTTAGGTAAGCATTGGATTTGAACTGGGATGAGATCCAAGGTGGGGCAATTGAATCAAGTTGTTATGTAACGTATAGTGTGTGCTTCTTTGAGGGGGTATTTTGGTTGAAAATCAAAGTTGTGCATATGAGTGGTATACAATAACTTCTATATTATCCTTTTGAATTTGTACATGCTTCTTTCAGAAATTTACTTCAAATGTGAAATTTAGGCTGGTGGGAATGGAAATGGGAATAAGAAGGGTTGCAAACTACTGTGGAGTGGTGATATAACGTTGTCATGACAAAATTAACATTGTGAGGAAGTGATGGTTAAAATTTTCCTTTCCTTTTCCTTCTTATGATCAGACTCCACACAACTACAAAACTCTTCCTTCTACATTCTTTTTCCAGAACTGAAGGGAGAAAAAACCCCAATCCTTTCTACCTAATATATTTCAGTATGTAATTGTTAATTTCAATTAGTTATGGGACAAATCCAGAATTTTCCAAATTCGAATCTAGATCCAAATCCCTGGAAGATTCTGGGAATCAACTAATCTCAGGAAGCTCGAATCTTTTGAATCCTTAAAAAAAAAAAAAGGTTTAAAAAGCAAGGGAAAGAATGATAATCTTGGGCAAGACGTGGTCTCTCAGCCTTAGCAAAAACCTAGGCAAAGGCAAACCTACCTCTGAAGAAATCTGGCCAGGACAATTGCCATAGTTTGGCCTCAGGATCTTCCCAGCCTGGAAATGTCATGAAGGCCCTTTGCACACAGGCAGGAAAATGTGGATTAATCTGACAGGACCACTACGGTACAGAAATAATCCAGGTCAAAACTAGCTTTTCTTTGCATAGCTCCTTCTGGTATCCAGGGGGTTTGTAGTTTGATGATGTATCAGCACACTTTGGCAGAGAAGGCTGTGACACCTTGTAAAACTAGAAACCCCAGAATTGGGTGTGAAAGACCTTTGCAAGGGAGTGATGCAAATAAAATGTTCAGCTGTCCTTGAAATCTCAAGCCTGTAGCTTCCAGTCAAGTGTTGAATTTAAATATGAAATGTTCAATTTAAATATCTTAGAATACAACCCTAGATGTAATTTGTGAAATTGTTAGCAAATGTTATTACTCCAAGGGAAAAATTCACCTACTTGCCATCTCCCCTTGTGTGCCTAGTTTCCCAAATTTTCAAGCATCCTGGTCTCCCAAGTTTTCAGGCATCCTGGTCTCCAAAAAACTGTTTGGGTGGTGGATTCGAAAGATTCAGTTTGCCTATTTTGGCACAGAGATTTGGATTCCCGAATCTCGAATCCCTGCCAAGGATTCGAGGATTCAAGGATTCCGTTAGCCCATCCCTAATTTAAATGCACAGCAGTTGTAACTGAGGGTCTATCAGCCACAGATATCTTATTTGTTAATTTTATAATCTATGGTGTACCAAATAACCATAGTTTTATATATTCAACTGTTTATTTCATATTTCAAAATATATTTTAATTCATTTTGTGAGTGTTTTACTCTGAAATGGGGCTGTTTATTCAAATAATTAAAGAAACAACAATAACCACAGTCTCCTCACAGCTGCCTAGCACTGTTGCAAGTCAATTTCTAGGGATCTACTTGTTTCCCATTCCCTGAAACACCAACTCAATGCACCATGAAAATATATGACATATTGGTCTGTACTGCAAAGTTCTTGTGTACTACCTCCCCAATCCTATTAATATGAGTGTAACTATTGTGGGCTAATTTGTCTATATTTTGCAAGGCGGATTCAAAACATGACTGTCAGCTACAGCAGTCCCCTTGGTGAACTTAGTTTCATTGCCTGTGTAATTCATAAATGCTTAATTTTTAATGAATTTCTCTTAAAAGTGAGATACTGAAGGCACAACTGAAAATTGTGCCAATAAGGAGGAAAAATGGCAGGTGTCTAAAGAAACCAGAATGGTTGATGAAAGAACTCTCAGCTGAGCTAAGTGTTCAAAGAAACATGTACAGGAAATGGAAGAATGGTGAAACCACCAAAGGGGAATTCAAGCAAATAGCCAGGAGATGTAGAGAAAAAGTCAGAGAAGCTAAAGTGCAGAATGAACTCAGGCTTGCCAGAGACATCAAAAACAACAAACAGGGCTTTTTTAGATATGTCTGCAGCAAAAGGAAAAACAAGGAAATGACAGGATCACTATGTAGAGAAGGTGATAAATTAATAATGGGGCGGGGGAGTGAGAAGGCAGAACTACTTAATACCTTCTTTGCCTGAGTTTTCTCCCAAAAAGATAGAAGTACCCAACCTGGGGCGTGGGGAGTAGGTGAGGAAGCGAGGGAAATGCAGCACAGAATAAGTAGAGAAGCAGTACAGGAATATCTGATTAAACTAGATGAATTCAAGTCCCCAGGGCCAGATGAATTACATCCAAGGATAATAAAAGAACTGGCAGAAGTCATTTTTGAACCACTTACTAATCTTTCAGAACTCTTGGAGATTAGGAGAAGTCCCAGCAGACTGGAGGAGGAAAAAGTAGAGGACCCTAATAATTATCACCTGGTAAGCCTGACATCGGTTCCAGGAAAGATCCTAGAGCAAATCATTAAACAGTCAGTTTGTAATTACTTAGAAAGTAATGCCATAATTACTAAAAGCCAGCATGGATTTCTCAGAAATAAGTCATGCCAGACTAATCTTATCTCTTTTTATGATAGGGTTACAAGCTTGACAGACAAAGGGAATGCTATAGATGTAGCATATCTTGACCTCAGTAAGGCCTTTGACAAAGTTCCACATGACATTCTTGCAAAGAAGCTAGTAAAATGTGGGCTGTTCAGGGCTACTGTTAGTTGGATTTGTAATTGGTTGACTGACCGAACCCAAAGGGTGATCACCAATGACTGCTTTTAATCCTCGAGAGAAGTGACTAGTGGGGTGCCACAGGGTTCTGTCCTGGGCCAGTGCTATTCAACATCTTCATCAATGACTTGGAGGGCATGCTGATCAAATTTGCAGATGATACCAAACAGGGAGGAGTTGCTAACACGCCAGAGGATAGGATCAAATTTCAATACGACCTTTACAGATTGGAGAGCTGGGCCAAAGCTAACAAAATGAATTTCAACAGAGAGAAATGTAGGGTCTTGCACTTGGGCAGAAAAAATGAAAGTCACAAGTATAGGATGGAGAACGTGTGGCTGGATAGCAGTACATATGAAAAAGATCTAGGAGTCTTGGTAGATCACAAGCTGAACATGAGTCAGCAGTGTGATGCAGCAGCCAAGAAAGCCAACATGATTCTTGGTTGCATCAATAGGAATATGGTGTCTAGAACGAGGGAGGTAATGGTACCACTCTATTTTGCATTGGTTAGGCCTCATTTGAGATACTGTGTACAGTTCTGGGCACCTCAACTCAAGAAGGATGTCAACCAGCTGGAACATGTCCAGAGGAGGGTGACCAAATTGGTGAAGAGTCTGGAAGCCATGCCCTATGAGGAACGGCTTAGGGGGCTCTGTATGTTTAGTCTGCAGAAGAGAAGGTTAAGAGGAGACATGATAACCATGTTTAAATATTTGAAGGGATGTCATGTTGAGGAGGGAGCAGGCTTGTTCTCTACCACTCCAGAGACTAGGGCAAGGAGCAATGGATTCAAGCTGCAGGAAAGGAGATTCCACTTAAACCTCAGGAAGAATTTCCTGATGGTCAGAGCTGTCCAGCAGTGGAATATGCTGCCTCGGACTGTGGTTGAGTCTCCTTCTTTGGAAGTTTTTAAGCGGAGGCTGGATGGCCATCTGTTGGGAATCCTTTGATGGGTGTTCCTGCATAGCAGGTGGTTGGACTTGATGGCCCCTGGGGTCTCTTCCAACTCTATGATTCTATGATTCTCTGGGAAACAATCAAAATTCCTACAAAATGGAAGGTCAACAGCCGCAACAGCAACTATTGTCTCCCTCATGAGTTTTACTCGGATTTTAGCCATGTGGCCAATGCCAATTTTCACAATTAGCTGGTCCAAATTCCCAAGTTTCTTTTAAATGTCTCTAACTCTGGCAGTCAAAGTGTGCAGATGCAATCCAATAATGTCCAATCTTCTTGTGACAATCATGCCTACTTTACTGATTTGTTAAGAACACTGAAAAGCAGAAGCAAAATGACTGGAAGGGCTTGACTGCAAGGGCTAAAGACATTAAACAAGACCTGGAAATATGGGTCAGCTAAAGATGAAAATTGTCACTAGGTGACCTGGCTAGAACCTTGATATGGAATCTTGATATGACTTAGGCAATATTATAACTCTAATTCAGCTTAGCTAGTGAAACTGATTGTCAGGAGACTCTGGGATAAATCCATCTGTCCTCCCCCCAAAACCACCCCCAAAATTTTGACATAATAATAATGTGATGACTACCACCTCTCTCTTGCACCTTTCTCTCATTTATAAGAATTAAAGTGGGTTATGAGTTAAAACAAAATACAGTACACTCTCTGCTGACACTACCTCAGCACACAGAAATTTGAGGTCTTGCAAAGCCTTGTGCTGAATTATATTGTCAATGGACATGCTCGGTGCACACCCACACCAGCACAGGTGCATGCATGTTGCATCTATTGATGATAATGAGACAGAGCATTCATGTTACTTGTTTTATGTGAGGGTTCCTGGAATGGAATGGTGACATACACAGAGGGTACACTGTATAACTAAATCAATATATAATACACTAGTTTAAAACATGAAACAAATAATTCAATTAAAACATCCAAAATTTATTATGTTAATATGTTTTTAAAAATTCAAAGGCAGTAAAGATAAAAATACAGCACACTTCATTGGGAGATCCTTCTACCACCACCAGTTAGAAGAGAAGAAGAACAGCTTTGCCTCCAACAGAAGGAATTTCTATCTTTACAAGGGGATTTCAAGAATTATTGGACAGGAAAAATAAAATGGAATATTCACATTCATTTCTTTCTTGGAGAGAACAAATTCCTTCCTTCCTTCCTTTTCTTTCTTTCTTTCTTTCTTTCTTTCTTTCTTTCTTTCTTTCTTTCTTTCTTTCTTTCTTTCGTAAAGATCGTCCTTGAATCTGCCTTGCTAACAGAGACCCAAGGGAGTGTGATTTTTCTATTGTTTTATTTCTCCTCCTTGATGAGTGAGAAGAAATTGAAAAATATGCTTTCCACACTAAGCAAAACAGACTGTAAGCAAAGTCACACATCTTCACCGCTGAAAGTAAGAAACACCTTAGGATTTGTTACCATTTCCAAAACATTCCTTCTTTACAAACTGGCAGAAATCCATTTTGAGCCAGGCAGAAATGTCAAGGAGACATTGAGTACAGTTCATAATCACTTCAGGATTTCCAGTTTGAAGGAGTCAATTTCCACTGTATCTACCGTTTTTGAATTGTCCATCACTAGAAATAGCAAGCTGAAATAAACAAAGAGTTGTTCTGTTCTTTCACTTACAGATTCTTGTAGCAGGAAATAGGCCAAGAGTTTTTCTTTTTCTGAAGTTCTAAGGGGAAAGATACAGCAACTTTTATTGAGCATGAAAATCAAAGACATATCCAGGGTGAAAGCGGAAGCTCTTCCCTTGTTTACAGTTTCCCTCCAGAGAACCTATTCCTCTTAAATTGAGTTCCATGGTTCATGGTACAAATGAAGTGATATTATTGTCAAGAGGTTTTGCTTTCAGAATCTGTGAGGCTTCCAAGTCCATGGGAACTCCAAATAGAGTACATACAATTGCTGTGTATTCAGGGAAACAGTGCTCCAATAAAAATCTTCTAGGACCCAGTGTCGATTTCACAAGGAACACTAAGGAATAGCCAGTTACTGTTTTATATCCCAAATTAGACTATGTATTGTTGGCATATGAAGTTTGCTATCTGACATTACTTTGCACTGGTGGGCCAAATATGGAATTGTCCTGACAACAAACTTCAGTCTCCAAAATGAAATATGTTCTCAGTTTGAGATTATGTGAACTGTTTTAGAAATTATGCAGCATCATAGTAATAAAGTCAAACATAATCATGAGTTGGTTGTACAAAATTCAATAATTTGGTTTTATCTTTTTTAAAAATAAGACTCCATTTTCCAAGTTTGTTGTTTTGTACACAAATATTTTTTGTTGTGCAAGATTTCTGTTATTCATTATTTCTGTTGTCCAAGACTGCTGTTTTCTGTACTAAAAATAGCAATCTTTCACAACACAAATCTTACAGAAAAAAATCTGGCGTGCGTGTGCACGCGCGCGCACACACACACAAATAGAAATCTTGCATGATTTCTTTTTGTTGTGCAAGAATCCTATTTTCTGAGCAAATTTCAGTTTTTTGTTTTTTGCCCAAGATTTTTGTTTTATTTTGAAAGAGCAGTCTTGCACCAAAACCACAACTGGCTGTCTTGAAATAGTGTTTCTTGAATACAAACTCACAGTTCTTTCTCACACACAAAAGGTGCATTTCTGCACAGAATAATTTCCCAAAACACCTTTGGATGTGTGTAATCAAGGCAAGAGCTGCAAAGAAATATTAGTTTTCACCACAGTCAGAACAAAAATATGGAAATTATTTTTCTTCACTTTCAAGATGAAAATAGTCAAATATTAACATCCCTAAAATCAGTTAGGTGAAAACTAACTCAATGTAAGTACAGGAAAATAAAGTTGAGGGCCAGAATCCTGTATCAGCTTAGTTAAGTATACTTATCTAAACTATCAGTACAAAAGAGAGAAAGAGAGAGAGAGAGAGAATTAAAAAAAAAATACAGAGAAATACAAAACAAGAACAAAGAAAGTAAATTAATTTTAGTGCTTTAGGTTACAGTAGTAGTGCAGAAAAAAATGGAGATAAAGAGAAAAAAGAGTAAATTTGGTCATAGTAGGTAGGAAAAACTGAGCTCTTTAAAAAATTAAAACAGATTGATTCATTGTGGACTTCTTATAAGAAGACTAGCCTTCCCAAATGGTAGGCCTGGTTTTCTACCAAGTCAGAAAGTGAAAGTGATGTCATTTTTCATTCTTATGTCACAGAATTAAAAATATGGCTGTACTCAGTGCAGTGGAGGCTAAAGGCTATAGTCTTCTCTCCAGATAAGCAAATGGTTAATGATGTGTTGTGTTCAAGTTACAATTATTGAGACCACCATCACAAAGGAGCAACAGAAATAACAGGAGAAAATTGCCCAATAGAAAGGCCAGTTGGGGACAAATGAGGAAATTTCAAGATTCTTCCAAGTAAGAGGTTATAAAACTTCTAGGGGCCACAAGGCTCAGAGAGAGAGAGGAAGAGACTGATGGAAGGATGAAGATGTGCTGCCTGTCTCGCTTAGGAAATTTGGTTGCAGGCTGGACAAAGACGTACAGCTTCCCAGCTTCCCATGTCCATCCAAGACCCAGAACCCTACCTGCATCATGAGCAGAATAGGAATGTTCAGCTAGTAGTGTTAGGATTATGTTCTTTTTTAACCTTGGCTGAATATGGCTTAAGCTGTGTTTGTAACTTTGCAACTATTCCTAAGTAATGCTTGAAGGAAAGTGCCTTCATGTATAAAATACCCTTTTTGGTTATAATAAAAGCTTAAAGACCTCCCCTTTTCATGTTCTCTTCATGTGCCTTTCTCAGTGTACATGTGCATATACGTGCTTGTGCACATACACTCATACAGAGGATTCTCACTCCCCCAAAGAAAGGGGGGAAATGAAACCTCTGCAGAGTCAGTGGTGGAAGAGTAAGTTAAGTTCTTCAGTAACTTCCCACTGAGGTACTGAATCATAGGGGTTAAATCAATGGGTAGTGGCAGCAAGATGATCTTCAGGGATCCTATCTTCTAATTGAGAGCACAAGGTGGGGTCATTTCAGATTGTTACCCAAGGCCTATGCGAATGGGAAGGAGTTGGTACAGTCTGGGAGGGGTCCCAGTGCCCAAATGTGTTGTTTATACTTTTGGCTTTAGGTCAGAGAAACCACAACTGACACATTTTTTTTTATCAGTGAGAGTAGGGAGAGGAGGCCAGCTACAGAACAAAATCAAGGCATTTTTATGTATGCAACAAAATGGCCTCAAAGTACATACCAACTGTTGTGTGAACCCATCTGTTTGTTCTTCTTATACTCAGCGATATGGGCCCGTGAGATTAAGGTGAGTAATGCACGAGAGAGACCTGTATAAAACCTCAAGTTGTTCAAGAGTTTCAGGCTCTGATGAAATGTCTGACCTTTGTAAGAGACCCTCCTCTCATGAGACTTCAGGGTCTGACTCATATGTACCAAACAGTTGTGAGCTGGCCTTGCAACAGAAAGGACTTTCCTGTTTTGCTGATTGAAAAACCGGACAACCTCAGCTAGCAGGGAGGATTGGTTATTGCTGTTTTCAACAGGACCCTAATCTGTTCTTGATAGCTTTTTCCGGGGTCATACTTACTTGTACAGCCAGTGGACACTATGCTGACTCAAGTCACAGAGGCAATTCTATACACAGGCAGATGGATCTTTGATTTGTTGCGGCCCCACAGTTGGCATGGTTTAATTGGCAATATTATTTGATTGGCACTGTATTAATTGGCATTGATATAAATCATACCTGAGGTGACTGGAAGGTCAAGCTGGAAGAAGCAGATTACTGACTAACATAAGATAGCAAGGCAGGTCAACCACACCCACCTCCTGG
Source organism: Ctenosaura bakeri (assembly GCA_948474755.1). Taxonomy (NCBI): domain Eukaryota; kingdom Metazoa; phylum Chordata; class Lepidosauria; order Squamata; family Iguanidae; genus Ctenosaura; species Ctenosaura bakeri. The sequence continues at coordinate 336,822 of CAOLHI010000989.1, read as the reverse complement.
GCAAATGCCAAAGTCATTGTCAGGCTAATAGTGCAGTCACTCTCAAGACAATAGGCTTGTGCTAAAGAACTGGAGAGTCCTTAACTAATTCATTTTCTGATTCTCATAGTAATATCTTATATAATTTAGAAATAACTTTAGTATTTTCTGAAAATAATACTGTATTCAGCGGTCCTTCTTCTTCTTATAAACCATTCAATTTTAGGTGCAGTTTCAATTTTTCCCTAATCTGTCTATATAATAGACAATGACAATTTATCCCTAATTCTTTAAATTCTTCTTGGGTCCTTATTTTAATCTTGTCCTTATGGAATTCTACCAAATCTTTATATCTAATCCATTTATCTAAAAGAATAGTCTCTTTCTTGTAATACACCTCTTGAGGAGATACCCATAACGGTGCTTTAGGGCAGCATCTTAATCTATATTTATATTATACATGTATTAATGCTCTTCTTACAAAATTATTGTAGAATTCTCTATTTGTTTTATTTTTACTATACCATAGATAGAAGCGCCAGCCCAACCATATGCCAACTCCTTCCAGGTCTAATAGCTACTTGTTTTCTAATGTTATCCATTCTTTGATCCAACTTAGACAAGCCGCATGAAAATATAGTTTTAAATAAGGCAATCCCCCCTTTTTTCTGATCATCCTGTAGTATTTTTAATTTAACTCTTGGTTTCTTTCCTTCCCAGATAAAATTAGAAATATCTTTATGCCATTTTTAAAAAATTGTATCTCCACACTTCCTCATAATTGTTTTTGTACAAATTGGATTTTTTTTTTTTGTTAATTGAATTCCCAAATATTTAACTTTCCTTAATATATTATATCCTGATATCTGGGTTAATAATTCCTGAGTCATATTTTTAGTTAATATATTTGTCTTCTCCTCATTTACTCTTAAACCAGAAATGTTCCCAAATTCAACAAGTATCTTTTTCAATTCTTTAATTCCTTCTATTTGATCTTCTAATGAAATTGCCAGATCATCTGTGAACACCTGCACTTTATGATCTCTATCTTGCAGCTTCATCCCTTTAATTTCTTTATTTTCTCTTATATTTGAAATCAATATTTCAATCACTAGTAGGAATAGTAAAGGTGAAAGAGGACATCCCTGTCTTGTTCCTCTTTGAATATTAATTGTTCTAGATTTCCCACCATTTATGATCAGACAAGCTGATTGTTTAATATATATTGCTTTAATATATCGTAAAAATTTCTCTCCTACATCTACCTTTTCTAAAATATCCAACATAAATTCCCATTTCACTGAATCAAAAGCTTTCTCAATATTTAAGAAGACTAAAGCTAACTTTTCCCCAGGATTTCTATAAAAATACTCAATTAAATTAACTACATTCCTTATATTATCTTTTAAATATCTCCCAGGTATAAAGCCACATTGGTCACCTTTTATTGTGTCTTTTAATACTTTTTTCAATCTATCTGCAAGAATAGCTGTAAAAAATTTATAATCCGAATTTAATAACGATATTGGTCTATAGTTCCTTACATCCAGTGGATCCCTATCCTCTTTATGTATCAAAACTATATCTGCTTGTTCCCAAGATTTTGGAAAGTTACCTTTCATAATAATAATAATAATAATAATAATAATAATAATAATAATAATAATAATAATAATAATAATTATTATCCCACCTCTCCCAGTGGATCGAGGCGGCATTACAGGAATATATAAATACATTAAAACATTAAAATGTACCCCATCCTCCCCACTCACCAACCCTTCTATCCCCCTAAAACACATTAATTATTAAAACAGATTAAAAACAAAATTAAAAACAAAAGGACAATTGATGAGAGGTGGTGGAACACTAGTCTGGGAATCTAGTCAATATCTTATTCATCATTTCATGAAGAGGCAAAATTAATTGATCCTGGAATATTTTATAATAGGATGCCGAAAAACCGTCTGGGCCTAGTGCTTTCCCCTTTTTACTATTTCTTATTGCTTCCTTTATTTCAGCAATTGTAATTGAACCATTTACTATATTCTGATGTTCCTCTAAGAATTTCATCCACAGATATTTAGATAAATAATCATCAATCTGTTTTGCATTCAAACTTGTATCTTTATAGAGTTCTGAATAAAAATTTGAAAATACTTTTTTAATTTTCTCCAAATTAGTATATGTTTTACTTTCTTTTCTAATTTTCATAACTAAATATTTTTCTTTTTTCCTCTGAATTCTATATGCTAACCATTTTCCTGCTTTACTTGCCCATTCAAATTTTTTCTGCTTTATATACAATAGCTTATTATTAACTTCCTCATTCATTTGTAATTCTAACTGTTTCTGTAACATAGTTATTTCTTTTAATACAGATTTGTCTGAAAGATTGTCATTTAATTTCTTCTCCTTTAACTTTAATTGTTCATTTATCTTTTGTATACTTTCTCTCTTTCTCTTTACTCTTTGAATATTTTCCTGAATAAAGAAACCACACATTAATGCCTTACTCGTATCCCAAACTGTTTCAATATTAGTTCCTTTATTAAGATTATCCTGAAAGTAACTTTGTAGTGTCTTCTTAGCTTTAAGAACTACATTTTCATCTTGTAACTATCTATCATTTATATACCAGTTCCATATTGGTTTACCCATCTTTATTGTTAGAAGAATTGCATTGTGATCTGAAAGATTTCTTGGTATGATTTTCATTTTTTTCACATTATTAAAGATTGATTTAGAAAATAGGAACATATCAGTTCTGGATAATGATGCATGGCCTTCAGAATAAAAGGTATATTCCCTAGATGCTCCATACATACACTGCCAAACATCTAATAATTCTATACTGTCCATCATTGCTTCAAATGCTTCAAGAAGCTTCCCCTGTGATTTCTTTATAGGTTTGTTTGCTTTCCTGTCCAGTAAAGGGCTAATTGCTCCATTCCAAACCCCTATAATTTTATCATAATTAACTTTAGATATTGTTAAATTTAAGTCCTTGTAGAATTTGATCTGTGAATTCTGTAGAATTGCTGTGAGGTCCATACACTCCCACCAGTAATATCTTTAATCCTTTCCAGATTATTTCCACCACCAAGAATCAATCTTATTCATCACTAAATATTTCTTGTGCCTGTATCTTTATGATTAATGTAAAAAATTACACCTCTTTTATTCTTATTTGGGACCGATAAGAACTCTGAACCAATTTTTTTATTCCGTAATAATCTTACTTTCCCCCTTTTTACCGGAATTTCTTGCAAACATATGACATCATACACTTTCTTACTCAAATAATGAAATATTTTTCTTCTTTTGTGAGGGGTGGCTACACCTTTAACATTCCATGAGAAGATCTTTAAATCCATATAGTTTATTAATTTATATAAAAATTAATTCTCAGAGAGTGACGGTTCTTCCACACTTCTTTCTTCTGCTTCTTCATCCAGTTCTTCAACCTCCTCAAAGCCTTGAGCACCCATTTGTTCTTCTTCCTGATTTGGTAATTTCTTTTGTTTCTCCTCTATTGGTTCATTAGATCTGTTCTGTTCCATTCTTTCTCTATTAACACAATATGTATTCGGCTCTTTACCATGTCTTTTCAGAAATTCTTGAGCTTCTTCAATCAAACTTATTTTGACAATCTTCCCTCTTATATGAAAGCTTAATCCTTCTAATTTTGCCCATCAATAAGAGACACCCTTTCTCCTCAATCGTGATGTCAAAAATTTGTAGTCTTTCCTTTTCCATAGAATTCTTCCTGGAATATCCTTATAGATAGGTACTGTATCATTCCCTATTATTAAAGTATTTTCCAATTTTGTTGTATGATATCTTCCTTTGTTTTTTTCCTTGTTAGGTATACCACAATGTCACATGGGAGATTCTTTTTTCTTGCTATTTTTGAATCCAATCTGAAAGCTTTATCAATTTCCCACTCAATTTTTTCAGGAGATTGTTTTAATAATCCAGCAAATACTGGAATTAAAATTTTGTATAGATTTTCACCTTTCTGTTCTCTTAAACCTCTGATTTTTAAACAGTTTTCTTGCATTTTCTGGTCCATTAAAGCTTTTTCATCTAATTCCTTCTCATATTCTAGAAATAATTCTTCCATTCTTTCATCCACACTTTTCTCTTTTTCCTCTAGAACTTTCACTCTATTAGCAGTCCCCTTTAAATTTTCTGCTAGTGTTACAAAAGAATTTTTATTTTCTTTGAGATCTGATTTAATGTCTTGTTTAATTTCATTCCTCATTTCTCTAATTTCCTGTTTCATTTCTAACTTCATGCTTTTTATTTCTTCTAAAATTAGTATCTGATTCATTATTTTCTAAGTCATTTCCAAGGATGGCCACCTCCGATCACTCTGATCACTAGCTGCTGCTTGTAGTGTTGTTTGAAGAGTGGTTTTCCTTGTTGTCCTGTACATGCTCATTATACTTATCTTTATATAATTCCCTATTATTTATAATCTACTATAAGATTCCCAAAATTTAAAAAGGTGGGGGGAAGAAAGGAAGAAAAAGGGAAGTCTTCAATATCACCTGAGTTATATACTTCAAGCTCAATTATAGCTTTAACTCTTCCCCCTTCCCAATTTTATAATATCTCTATTTTACCCTCTGTACTCTGTCAATGTAGAAGGAAAAAAAAAAGGGGGGGGGAGATAGGAGAAGAGAAAATATTACCGGTAATTATCTTAAATGTCAGTAGATTAATTAAACTATGTGAATACTTAACGGCCAATCAATCAATCAATCAATTCATCCACTATAATATTTCCCAAGAGAAAATTTTAAGATGCAATATTTAATAATTGATATTAATATACATTTATCTGATTATTCAAAGTTTCTAGTTCTAACCTAAGTCTCAATGTCAATACTTACCTAATATTGACCTATACCTAATATACCTAAAACTACTTACCTATCTTAGTATCCCAATGTTTCTCAAGTATTTACCACTCAGCTATCTATCAATCTATCAATCTATCAAATATAAGTGCAAGTCTAATAGAATATGTTTTAGTTAAATAACACAATTAAATTATGGATATATAAGTAGAAATATATAAATAATGAATAATGTTCTGGTAGTATTAAATGCCAATCTAAGCTTTAGCTATTAGCTATTCAAGTTAACAATATATGTGTGTGTGTGTGTGTGTGTGTATATATATATATATAATATGTATTTTATATTAGTTAGTAATGATTAGCAATATAATATCATATGCTAATGCAATGTAATCTGTATCTTAAATAAGTTATATACAAATTTCAATTTTCAATTTTCAGCTTGTAGAAGTCCACTCTTCAAACCAGCTTAGACTCTATCAAAAACTTCCATTAAACAATCCATTCAGATCTATTAATCTTCCTCTTTGATGTCTTTAACAATCCCCCAATATCAATGATTATAATGCATTTATATAACTGATCTTCATGAAGACTGTCTCATCATTGCATTTAAATCTAGTTCAGCTCAATTCAATTCCCATTATAAGTCCAAAAATATAGTTTTTAAAATATAGTTCAATATTTGTTTTGTCCCAAGTCACAATCAAGCTGAGAATCCATTTCCAAAATCATAGAATCATAGAAATTCAGAGTTGGAAGAGACCACACAGGCCATCCAGTCCAACCCCCTGCCATGCAGGAACACCCTCAAATCAATCCCGACAGATGGCCATCAAGCCTCTGCTTAAAAACCTCCAAGGAAGGAGACTCCACTACACTCTGAGGCAGCAGATTCCACTGCCGGACAGCCCTGACTGTCAGGAAGTTCTTCCTGAGGTTCAGGTGGAATCTCCTTTCCACCTGAACCATATACAGTCCAGTCCAATTTTTTTGTTAACTTTTAATGGCTTAAACTTAAATTTTTCAACACATGGATATACAGAGCTATTAAAAGAGAAAGAAGAGAAGAGGAAAAAAGTGATGAGAGAGATCAATCTCCATTAACAATGTATCTTTAGACATGTAGGCTCAGGGCTGAGCGGCTACTCTGTTGCCAGGTCTCTTAACTAATTTATCAACTGTCTGCAATAAAATCAACAGTTATATCATATCCAAAAAGAAGACAGGAGAGCTTCTTCCCAATATATAGTCAGTCCTTTCCTTTTAAATAGATAAGCAAACTTAAAGAAAGGCAATAGTTGAAAGGGGTAGAGATTCCATCCTCAATCATGACGTTCTCCGCAGAACAGCTCACCAAGTTTCTCCTTCCTCTCACTTCATCGTCAAAACTCTGAGATCTGCCAAGTTCCCCTTAAAAGCAGCAGTTCAGGTATCCTTAATATTCTCTTAAATCGTAACTCAGTCCAATATATTCAGCCTATTAATCCGTCAATGTAGAGAGGAAAGGCAGTAACCAAGCTGTAGTCCTGGTTATCTAAAGATTTTGTCCGCCATGCCCAATCAATTCTGTATCGCCATACTGTAATTCCATTTAATATCAAGGGCAACAATGTTTGAACACCTCTCACCACTATTTCAGCATCCAATGTCAGTGGTCTTTTTCCCGAAATGTAGAAAGCTCTAAATGTAGATAATCAAGCGTTCATACGCCAGAATGGACATTTAAAAGTCCGAAGGCAGAGTTTCTTGCTCAGTTAGTCAGCTGCAGTCTCGCAGCATGGGCTGTCCTGATCTCCTCCGTTCCACCCACTGCTGTCTTCAAAACGTTAAGCAGCAGCTAGGAAGCTGTGATAGATCTCTGGGACCCCTCAATTTCCCCCTATTCAAAGGAAGAAAGCAGGTGAGAAGGATCTGATCAATCCTGTTTGACTCCTACCACCAGACGCAAGGATGACCTCTTTGATTGTACAAGGTAATCCACTTCACTCCGCCATTGTTTGGACAGGAAATCCAGGCCTGTGACTCTAACATCATTACTTTACTTTTCTTGTCTGGTTTTTTTTTAATGTTTTTTGGCCTGATGAAGAAGCTAGTGAAGCTTCAAAAGCTCACAGGATGTATTTTGTGCTTTTTACTGTTACTGTTTTGTGGATTTTGTTGTATTAACTGCATGGCAAACACAGCTACTCCTGAATATGCTTCTCTCCATTCAATTACTTTATTCATCAACTGTTAATAAACCAGTAGCTAGTTTGCCTATTAAAATACTAAAATAGAACATTTGTTCCTCTTGTTGCTGAAAGAGTGACCCCACTCCACAGGCATAGAGGCAGGTCCATCTGTGGAGAGGGAGGTTTTCTGGAGAGGTCTTGCCTTTATTATCAATGAAAAGCTCCACCACCATGGGTGCCTTGTAAGTTGATTTTCATGAGGAATCCAAGGTCAAAAGAGAGGCATTGTGAAGACCTGTCAAGGTGTGAGAACCAAAGCCCCCCTGCCTTACCCCATGCCAAAAATATGAAAACAAGAAACCTAGAAAGAGAGAACAACTGTGCCCTCCCTGAAGCTGCTGTAGCCATTTTATGAGAATGGATGGCAGGATGAAAAATATTTCAGGGGAATGAGAAGGAGGTGGTAAAAACCAACAAAGCATACCTTGCATCTAGTGCAAGAGATGAATCTCCATTCTCTAATTTCCATAGGACTGCTGAGCAAATTGGTAACATCTCCTCACTTGCTATTTTTCTTTGGTAATACTGAGTGACAACCAGGAGGTATGTGAGTTTTTTTTAACAACTTTTTTTTTACCTTCACAACAAAGACACACCAAATATTTTGGGAGCTATAACCTACTTTCCAAAGCTCAGCATCCCAGAAAGGAGAACAGATGAGACCTTGTGCTATAAATATTGTGCACATTTCCTGTTATTTTGAAAATGACAAACTAATAAGCAAGGCTATTTTATGGAGCATAGCAAGGACTGGGTGGACCAATCAATCATCAACAATGGAGTAGTAAGCAACAACACCTTTCCTCATTGCAGATCCTAGCAATTCTCCATTGAAATTCTCAGATTATTCTTCAGACTATCCAACCTTAGTTGCAGTTATATTTTCCAGCTCTGCTCAGATCTTAAATCCAAACCAGGAATGATTATTATAATACTGATGAAAATATATTTTCAGAAAGGATGATAAATAGTGCTGCATTGAGAACTGTTCAGATAATACTAGTGTTATTCAAATAATACTAATAGACCATTAAACATTTACTGAATACTGCATTGTTTTGATTATCTTTCCATATTTTTTTCCCCACACACATATGCACATACACACAAAAACACATAGACATTGTACTGATCAGGAAGGTGAGATGTTATTGTAACAGCAATGTAGAAATTTGTTATTGTGTGCCTCCAAGACATTTCCAGCTTATAGTGACCATAAGGGAAACCTATCATGGGCTTTTTCTTGGCAAGATTTGTTCAGAAGGCATTTGCTATTGTCTTCCTTTGAGGCTGAGAGAATGTGACTTGCCCAAGATCACCCAGTAGGCTTCTGTGGCCAAGCAGGTATTCAAACCCTGGTTTTCTGGAGTCTTACTCCAACTCTCATACTATGCTGGCTCTCTCAGAAATTTGCCTGATATAGATATAGATATAGATAGAAGCCCTGGTGGCGCAGTGGTTAAATGCCAGTACTGCAAGCCACAAGGTTGTGAGTTTGAACCTGCTGGGCTCCAAGGTTGACTCAGCCTTCCATCCTTCCGCAGGTTGGTAAAGTGAGTACCCAGCTTGTGGGGGCATGTATAGAAATACATGCTATTTGTAAGTTGTTCACCGCCTCGATCCATATGGAGAGGCGGGATACAAATAAATAAATAAATAAATAAAAATAAATAAAATATATTGCAATCTGCCTTCCTTTATAAAAGTTTCCTTCATTTATATATACTTATCTAATTTATAGAAATTTGATTCCTTTATATATTTAGAGTTTCTTAAGCAAATTTGTGAAATATGGGCTTGTGCAATATGTTTCATACTTTATTTGAATTACTCAGTTATTCATATCAATATCCATCTGTATATCAACCATCTATGCATTTATCCATCTACCTGCATTATGAAAGTCAGTGCCAGCTCTTTTAAGCAAATAGCATGCTTTATTCTCTTTGCTGTGGTAACAATGAAGAAGAAATTTTCTTCTTTTTTTGGTTTTTCTTCTCTAAGTGACATGAATAGAGAAGAGAAATTTCTCAGGAAGATCTGAAAATGGAGATTTGCAAGATTATAATGTAGGCAAGTAGGAAGGCTACCATTAATAGGACAGAGATCATTGACTACCCATTAAAGGAACTTTTTAATGTAATTCATCCTGAAGCTCTTTGAGTCCATCGAGAGTCCAAAGAAACTCTCTTGCCCATCAATAGGGCCTCAGGGAGTACTAATTTATTGGTTGGCAACTGAGTGAGTCTCAAGGTCTGGTCTTAAATATTTAGCTGAGTTCCAATCCATGGGAGACATTTGCCAGGAATGCAGTTATATATTAGTTTAAAAAGCTATTTGAGACTGTCTGCTAATTTATAAATCTTATTTAAAGACTAGTTTTGCATTTTCATTTACAAAGTGCAGAATTTTGTGGGAAATCAAAAAGGGTGCCTAAAAAGAAAATAGGAAAAACAACAAGGCTACACTCAAACATGTAGAAGAGGGTGTATTGATATTCAGTACATGAATCATTTATTCAGATGAGCTAATTCTCTTCATATCATTGATTTCTGAAATTCTGAGAAAGGAGTTGTGACATCAAGATAGGCTATTTACTTTACTTTTCCTCTGGTAGCTAACCTGTAGAAAGAAACCAGGTCAAAGAAAATTGGATTTTGTTATCATAGAAAAAAAGTTCTTACTTTAGCAATGAGCTATCATCATAAATTTCTCTTAATAGCTAAGAAAAATGCTTTTCTGACTAGCCTGTCTGACTGGGCTAAATTCCAGAAAGAGTAACTGATTATGCTTTATGTAAGTAATTTTCTTAATCTTATGAAGCTGCTTCTGGGCTTTAATCTTTGTTGCAAGGATCAGGGAGCAAGATTGTATTACTTCTCTGTGCTATTGCTGATCTGGTTAAGTTATAGCCACCTTAACAGAAATCTTGAATGCCTTCCTCATGTTGATCATATCACTCTCATTATTTCATTTCAAACATAAATCATCCAAAAAAAGATAACATTCAGGTTTCCCCTTTTATTATCCAAGCTTAATAATGCATTTAGAAGTAATTGGCTTGCTCTGTTTTGGAGCTGCCAATTGTGCATTAGCTCCTCAGCTTCAAAACAAGAGTATAAAGTGATTGTTCTATTTTCCTCCACCCACATTTCAACTTCAGGCTAGCTGATCACATTCTATATATCCTGCTGGGCTTCTGGCTGCTCAGACAGAGTCTACATACATACTGTTTATATGACAATGATTGTTCCTCAAATCATGCCAAACAGATATGGGGCAGCGGGTGTTAGAACATGGCTGGGAAACCTCCTGTGTCCTTCAGTGTAACCTCAGAAATCCAGTGCAAACAATCAATGCAAACTGCTGACAACACCAGAGCTATCCATCCATTTTCCAGAAGACTGGGTGTGGGTTCTGTATCAACAGGATACTGTTTTTGCATAAAGTTTAAAGGGGCTACTCAAGATGCTGAACCCTATCCCAACATCACTTCAGCATCTTAATTCCTTCAGAGTTTGGACTAAAACTCAGAGCAGATTCATTGCTCCACTCACATGGAAGCTTTCAGTTGCAAATAGAAGTGTCTGTGTGTGTATGTGTGTGTGTGAGAGAGATCTCTGATAATTTGAAGTGAATGAACATTTTACAGGAAGACTTGGAAAAGGTAGGGGATAGGATTATGAAGACAGAGGTAAAATCAAAGGAAACACAGGTTGGGTTAAGAACTGTTCCAGAAGAGCTGACTGACTTAAAGCAGACAGTTTTAAAAGCTTTTGTAGGCCTTATAAACAAATCTGGTGAAGAACTTAACAATAAGACAGAAGTGATATATAGGCAAAGCTATGCTTATGCATAGAGGAAAAGAAAACTTCCACAAGCTGTGATGATTCGTCTCACACCTAAAAACAAAAGAGATGAAATATTGGGAGCACACTTCAGGAAATGTCTTAAAATAAATGAAAATGAAATAATTTATATTTAAAGAAATCTCACAAAAAATGCTTAAAAAGGTAAGAGAGTATAAATTCTCGGTGAAATATATTCATAGGCCCTTTCCACACCACACTCCCAACCCGCCATGGGGAGATGAGGACATGACTTCTGCATGGCATCATCGCGGTCCCATCCTTCTCCCATCCTGAAGCAGTGCAATCACATTGATGGGTTTTCCCTGTCAATGACCTGCAATCACACCACCATTGTGTGCTTACCTGTCCTGCAGAACCCTGGGAAGCATAATGGCTGAGCTTCCTGCCCCAGCACATCCTGGGAAGGTACCCAGCTGTGCTGCTGAAGGAAAAGGCATGGCCATCGCATTTCCTTCACTACAGAGCTAGCTGATGGTGCAGAGAGGAGTGCTCCTCTTACACTCCTATCCTGGCAGAGCCGATGCTGGGATCCCCACCAGAGGACTCAGTCAAAAGGTATGGTGTAGAAAGGGCCTTTCTCTAAGTAGTCCCCAATGGTTTGATAACCACTTATGTATGTGAAAAATATATGATAGTCTCTTTGGAGAGAATGAAATATCTATTCAAAATGTTGAAGGATGAGGCTGAAGAAACAGATATTTAAACGATTGATATGTCGTTAAGAAGAAATAATAACAACACTATAACAACATATCTTAATAAAAAAACTAAGATGAAAATATGGTCAGAAGTCATGTCATATATTAATCATATGTCCTTTTTCTTTTCTTTCTTTTCTTTTTTTTCCCTCTTGTCTTTTTCTTCTTTCTGTTTTTTGAATACATATTATTTTGATTGTAAATTAGGTTGCTCATGTCAAAAATTAATAAAGAAAATATGATGGGCAGAAGGAAGGAATGAACTGAAGATGTGTAGTGCAGGACCACCCCCCACTCATGAAGTTTGTAAGGATTGTGCTGTGAATCTGGCACAGCTTGCACAAACATACAAACATCTACTTTGGTTTAGGACAGTTGTTCTAAATCTTTGGCCCACAAAATATGTTGAACTTCAACTCACAGAAGCTCTGAGTGTTGCCCATGCTGGCTGGAGTTTTTTGAGACTGAAGTCCAAAAGGTTGAAAACCACTGGTTTAGAAGTTAAGCCATCAAATCTTTAAATCAAAGGCAAGAACTTTGCAACCCACAGCCACATGCAGCCCTCATGTGAAGCAGGGGGGGGCTGCAGCCCTTGAGACTGGTCAAGTATTCCCAAACACCTCTGAGCCCAGACCCTAGCCCTCACATTTCATGAACCTAGATTAGGTCCTTCCAAGCTGTTTGGGGAGACCACTCCAAAGCAGCTATACTTTTACAAACAGTTTAAAGAGAGGCATTTAGAATTCTCAGCCAGAGAGCTCATTGGCAACAGTAAACTACAAATCCCAGAATTCCACAGGATGTTGAAAGTGGAATAACAGCACTATAACAGGATAGTGCGGAAATGGCATGTGTACCAAAAGTTGAGCAGTCAAAGATCAAACCCCAACCAAACAGTAATATTGCCATCTAAGTACAAGTTCATTTGGCCTTACTTAAAGGGATCTAGGAGGGCCCTGCTCTGACCTTCCTTCCTTCCTTCCTTCCTTCCTTCCTTCCTTCCTTCCTTCCATTATATCCTGACTTTCTCCCAGCATAGAACCCAGGGTTTGCTAACAGGAATTGCAGAATATTGCACACTATGTTTACAAGCAGCTACTACTTGTAAACTATGCTGTTATTACAGACAGATGAACAGTGTTGCAATCTAGTTGTCTGAGTTCCTGGTGCTACTGTCTCCCTCTGCTAGATACTAAGACGTGACACAGCCAGCAGTTTACAAAGCTGTTTAGAAGCTTGCTATCAGAAATTCAAATCTATTCATATGCAGACTTTTAGCTCCAGGCCAAAGTATTCAGCCCCCTTTTTCTTTTCTTTTTTTTTCTTTTTTTTTTGCAGTGGGATGAAGTTGATAGGGATGAAGTAAAAAAATTGCCACTGATAGAGGTTTAGAATAATCTTTGATGGTTGGCTGAAATCTAATATTTCCAAGACATGGCTTAGTATTAGTAGAATGGTGAATGTTGGGGAGGGTGTGGCTGTCTTTATTTTAGAAGACAAATTGCTCTCATGATGAAATTAAAACAAACTAAAGCTTCTAGTCAGCAAAATTAAGTTGCCAGCTTCCAAAGTCTTGGGTTCTATTCCCTAAAAGACAGCTGTTACCTTGCCCATTCTCACAGGACATGTGAGTCAGCAAAAATGTGTGTGTGCACACGTGTGCATACTTACATACGTACATGTACTGTGGGACTTCAGCATCTATTAGGGTACGATTCCAGGATGCCTTATGGATACCAACATTCATGGATGCTCAGTTCCATTAGGTACAATAGTGTAGTAAAATTTTATCCCTTATATAAAATGGAAAAAGTAGAGGACTTCTGGTTCAAGCGTGAGTTAGGAAGACACAATCTCCAAACAATCCGCTCAGAAGTCGCTGCTGCTGCAGGCTACTGACAACCTAGAACTAGTCAGTTTGTCTGCACCCCCAATTGCAATCGAGGGGTACACCCAGACTGGGGCCTGTGACATTGTTCAAGCAGTTTCTCCCTAGGTGCCAGTTCCAGTGCCATGGAAGAAGCAGCTGGATGAGCGGTTGTTGCCATTACTCTTGCCTGCCTCAGCGTGACTTGGGGAGGTACCCCACCCAATTCCTGCCACTGAATTTCTTTCCAAAGATAAGAAGACCTGTAGAAGTCTAGAAGAAACAAGAGGTTGGTTCCTTCCCACGATTGTGGTAGCCCTCATGGACTGGAAGTAAGGAAAGAATGCTGAAGGAGCCCAGAACTTCCTACCTGTGGCAAGCAGCTTCCATGGTGGGACGTTGTTTTCTTTTCCCCATATCTCCTACAGGGGTGTAGTGCCTACAATAATTTTGACCTCTGCTATTTCACATAGTGTTTTTCTTTGGGAGTAGCATTTGGATGAACTGCGCATGTGAAAAGACGGAGTTCAACTCTATTATTCTTTTTATTTTTTTCTTTTACTTCTCTCAAAGGTACGAAGGTTCAAAAGTACAAAGAGACTCAAGCGTGAGCTTTTTCTTTTCTCCCTGCATTTTTCTGCCCCTCTCTTTTCCCCTCCTGACTTGACAGTATCTCCAGAGACTTGTAGTATGCTAGGTTAATGAATTTGGATGTCCTTTGCTGATGAATTACTCTGCAGTTTGATTAATATTGAGAAGAAAGACTCACGAACTTGCAAACTAAAGGACTTACAAACATGGTGAATTAAAGACTAGTCGGGGTGTGTTCAGAGGTTTCCTCATAGCACTGTTTCTTTATTTATGGACAGCCATACTTACTACACTTACCAATCGACTATCTACTGGTTGGAGAAGTACATTACACAAATAACGACTAGTTTGAGAGACTAAAATAAGCCAAGCCTACACAAAGATACCTGGTCACAGCAACTGACGAACCAGAAGAACTAACTATTGGTTACTGGTGATGTAATTATATATAGAATTCCCAATGAATTGTGATTTCCAAAATAATAGAAATATTTGATGGTTTACTGAGTTATAGATGTACTGGCTCATAAGTTATAAGTCTATATTTATTTAAAATGGATTAAGTGGAAATTAGTTTACATAACTTAAGGGCTATGGTTGTATTATTATAAGGTAAGAAACTCATGAATGAACTTGTGAACTATAGACTGGCGGTGATTACATAGAATTATATAAAATACAAAGCCATTAAAATTATATAAGCTATACAAGCTACATAAGTTATACAAGTTATATAAAGCTAGATAAAAAGGTTGGAGAGGACAATTTAAGTAAGAGATAAAGCTGAGTTGAACATTGATTATTGATATTGATCATTGATATTGAATATTGATTATTGATTGTTGATTATTACTTACTGAAGAGAGAACAACGAAATTGATCATGGGATATTAATTATTGAATATGAAGTGTTGTATATGGATTATTGAATAATACTAAATATTAATACCAAATATTGAATATCGGAGAGGGATTGTTAAACTGTGAATTTTGTCTAATGAATGCTGAATTACCACTGTTACATATAGATTATAGAATACAGATTTAAATGGGATTAGTATGGCAAAACCTTTAAATTGAACTTTAAGGTGATATCTAATAGTGCCTAAAGTTGATATTTAAGCTAAAAGTGGATAGTAGTTAAAAAAACAAAAAGACAATTTGTGCTGGAGATTCATTGATTGTATGTTTTGTAGTTCAAATTTTAGAATATATGATGTCCAAAATGAGGTCAGGGAAAATGAGAGGAGGGGATTCCCAAAGTAGAAAAGACTCAATTGACGCCCCACCAAAATACCATAAGAAATTTATGGATGAAATGAGGATTTTATGAAAGAAATCAAGCAAGATTTGTTCAATCTAAAATCCCAAGTGATTGAAATTCAAAATTAACTTGACCGAGTTAAGAAAGATATGGTGATAAATAGAAAGGATATCAAAATAAATAAGAGAGAAATTCAAGAAATATGACAGAAAACAGATACATCTTCTGATATGATTTAAAAACAGCTTGATAGATTGGCACTTATAGAACAGAGGGAGATGGATTCATGGATTCGCATTAGAGGTTTGGAAGAAGAAAATAATGAGAATATTAGAGAAAGAATGGTAAACATAATAGCGGAATTTATGGACTTAGAAGAAGATATTGTTGATAACGAAATTTATTTGGTCTATAGAGGCCAGTCAGTATTGGCAAAAAATAGGAAACTTCCCAGAGATGTTGTAGTACAGTTTACTAAAAAAATCTATGAAAGACAAGATTATGGAAGATAAATTTCCCCTAACCAATCAGGGTAAACAGCTTTCTGTTATGCAGGAAATCCCCACAAGAATATTAAAGAAGATGAAAGATTATGAATTTCTTTTTTCTAAACTGAAGGCTACTTAAATTCCATTTAAGTGGGACTGTTTGGAAGGAGTGATATTTACTTATCAACAACAACGTTTCAGACTAAATTCAATAGAGAAAGCACAAGATTTCCTTAGAAGACATGGACATAACCTGAGTAGATCCAGATCCATACCTAGTAAATAAGAGTAATACACTAAGGGGGAAGACAAGAATATACTGTTCAAAAGGTGAGATGACTCACCATATACACCATATACATCAGCAGCTGAGAAAAAGAAGATGTCAGACAAAGACCAAAAATCAGACCCAGGAGACTCAAAAAATGGTGCAGGTGTGAGTTTGATTGGTTTAGAAATTGAGGACTTTGTTATAGAAAAAGATAAGGGGAAATAAATCATAAAATTATATCTTGGAATGTGAACGGACTGAACTCAGTGGTGAAACGAAAGAAAATCTTCCGTTATTTCAATAAACTACAACTAGCTGTTTGCAGTTTACAAGAGACCCATATAAAAAGGATGGATGAAAATGTGTTAGGGTTCCCTAGAGTGGGAGAGACTTTAATCTCAGCTACAACAGTTAAAAAAAGAAGCGTTGTTCTATATGTTAACCCATATCTCCTTCCTAAACTAATTTTCAAGGATGATAAAGGAAGATTTCTTGGAGATTAAGTTAAATGGCTTTGTTATCCTACTGGTAGGCATTTATGTTCCCTGCAAAGAAAATCAGAAATTCTATGAAGATTTGTGACAACATTTAAGTAATTTTTCCTACAAACATGTTTGTTTAATGGGGGACTTTAATGGTATTGTAGATCCAGCTTGGGACAGCAATACCATGGCTAGTTCCCATAGTTATGGTAAGCTCCCAAGGGAATGGTTCCAATAGTTAGAAGAACTTCAGCTAGAGGATGTGTGGAAACTTAAACATCCTAGACAGAAGGACTACACCTTTTTTTCTGACAGATACCAATCTTGGTCTAGGATAGATTTGGTATGGATCTCTAAAACTCTACTTTACCTGACTAAAATGGCTGAGATCCTACCCTAAAAGTTTAATGATCACAACTCAGTCCAAATACAATTGGAACCTTTCCCTGCCTGCAAATCCTGAAGACTGAATGAGAATTTACTTTTGCATGAAGATGTCATCTCCTCTGGAAAGACTGATTTGAGAGAATTTTTCAAACACAATTTGGATAATGATGGGAGCACTCTGGTGGTATGGGATACCTCGAAAGCAGTGATAAGGGGAATTTTCACTCAAACATCAATTGAATGGAAAAGAAAAAAGGGCAAGGTTGAACGTGTGCTACTGAAAAAAATTAATGGTCTGGAAAAAAACTCAAGCAGGATCTGGGAAATAAAGCAGTCCAGGAGAAAATAAAGATACTACAGAAATAAGTGACTCTTAATATGACTGAGGAGATGGAAAAGAAGCTCAGATTCATTAAGCAAGCACATTTTGAACATGCAAACAAACCGGGCTGATAGCTGGCTTACAAAATATGTAAAGAAAGGAATAAGCATGTAATTAACTGAATTAAGGAAGGAGCTTGATCTGTCTCGGATAGTAAGGGAAAATTCTAGGTAACTATTTCAAGAACTTGTATTGTCTTCATAGCTCAGAAGAGATTAACAAGATTGAGGAATATCTCCAAGTAAAAACACTTCCGCAACTGGATCAAAAACAGAGAGAGTTCTTAGATAAACCAATATCGACCACAGAAATCGAGGAAGTGATTGACAGACTAAAAATAAACAAATCACTAGGTCTGGATGATCTTTCTGCCAAATATTATAAATGTTTCAAAGATCAGTTAGTTAAGCCATTACAAAAATTATTTAACATAATCAAAGATAATGGGGAAATCCCAAATACATGGAAGGAAGTGAGCATTATACTCATTCCTAAGACAGACTCAGAGAACCCGACACCTGGTGAATTTAGACTCATATCTTTGCTAAATGAAGACTATAAAATCTTTGCTTCAATATTGGCTCAAAGATTAAAGAATTTTCTGTTAACATATATTGGCGAAGACCAAACGGGCTTCCTCCCAGGCTGGCAGATAATGTAAGATTCATGTTGGATATCTTAGAATATCTAGACTGTCCTAATGAAAAGAAAGGTGCTCTTAATGTTCTTAGATGCGGAAAAAGCTTTTGACAATGTGAGATGGGGTTCCTCTTTAAAGTTTTTGAAAAGATGAAGTTTGGTACGGTGTTTATATGCTTGATTAAAGCAATTTATTCGGACCAACAAGCACATTTGATCATAAATGCAGGAAAATCAAAAAGTTTCCCAATAGAAAAGGGCACAAGACAGGGTTGCCCTCTTTGGCTGCTGTTGTTCATTCTGATCCTCAAGGTTTTGCTCAGAGAAATTCAGCAGACCTCCATCCCCGGTGTAAAAATTGGCAAGGAATGCTACAAATACAGAGTATTCACAGATGACATGGTTATTTTCCTGGAAGATTCCCTGTTGCACATGACAAAGTTATATGAAATTCTGAATAGATTTGGTTTATTGGCAGGATTTAAGGTCAATAAATCCAAAACAAAGACTTTGACCAAAAATATGAGGAAAGCAGAACAAGAAAAGTTAAAATCAATATTGGTAATAAAATGTGCTGATAAAGTAAAATATTTAGGGATTTCAATAACCAACAAGAATAACCAACTGTTCAGTAATAATTATGTCCCTGTTTGGAAACAAATTTGTCAAAAGATAAGCATTTGGAAGAAACTGAACCTATCACTTATGAGAAGTTTGTCTTTAATTAAAATGAGCATTCCAAAACTGCTCTTTCTGTTCCAAATGATTCAAATTGTAGTCCCTTCAAAGTAGTTTAAGGATTGAACTAAAGATCTGTCAGGCTTTTTTATTTTTTTATTTTTGTGGTTGGGTAAAAAACCAAGGTTCAAACTAAAACCAATAACAGATTTTAGAAAAAGAGGGGGATTTTCGATGCCAAATATGAAAATCTACTATGCTGCGTCCTGCTTAGTTTGGATAAAACCATGAATATGCTTAAACAACCCGAGGCTATTAGCCTTGGAAGGTCATGAACTTTTTTCAGATGGCACTCTTACCTATGGTATCAGAAAGTCAAAGTTCAAAAAGTGTTTAACAATCATGCAATCCGACAATCCCTGTACAAGATATGGATGAAATACAAAAGGTACCTATGCCCAAAAGTCCCATTTTTTCTTTCTCCCACCAAAGCCCGCTCGATTAAAGGTCTCAATTAAAGGTCTCGCGTATAAAGAACTAATATACCTAACAAGTGAGGTACTGTAATTAAAAAGTTGCCAAAAATTACAACAGGAAGGAATGATAGTACACTGGTTTCCATATCTTCGGATCCAAGAAAGATTTTAAAAAGATTTGAAAGAAGGAGGAATTGACACAAACCCAACAGAATTTGAATTAGAGTTAAAGAAAGGAAACCAAAAGTTGTATCAAGAATGTACCAAATGTTGCTTAGACTTGACCTGGAATATGAAACAATTAAAGAATATATGTAAAATGGGCGATGGACATAGGACACAATATTGGACTTACAGAATGGGAAAAAACATGGAAAAGAGTCAGTAGATTTACAAGATCATACAGCTTACAAGAGAAGACCCGGAAGATTATGTTCAGATGGTATCTCCCCCTTGCAAGGATAGCTAAGATGTTGAAAATTACAAATGACAAATGTTGGAGATGTCATAAAGAAAAAGGTACTTTCTTTCACCAATGGTGGGGTTGTAATAGAACACAGAAATTCTGGTTTATGGTTCAAGCAGTAATCCAAAAGGTATTAGAGATAAAGCTCAATTTAGACCTTAAATTGTTCTTATTAGGATTAATGATCTAAAAAGGAAGGAGGTGATTGCAAAGAGAAGCTAATATGGGCATATGGTCACAATAGCCAGAATGGTATTTGCTAGATATTGATGAAAGGAATCAATTCCATCTAAAGGGGAATGGTTGGAGAAACTCCTAGAGGTGACAGAAATGGACAAGCTAACATACTTGTTAAAAGCAGATCTGATCATAAATTTTTCCAAACATGGCAATCACTCACAAATTATCTGCAGAGGGAATTACAAAACAATGTTCAGGTATCAAGTACGTTTAATTGTGTAAAATGTGCTTTAAGAAAAGGGATATATATATATATATTGCAATAATGAGGGAAAGTTATCATTGGAGATAAGGAATAGAAGGGTGAAATTAGAAGTAACCGTGGAAATGGAATTTTCTTAAGTACAAGATTGTTATAATAGGTAATTGATTAGAAAATGAATTAGTTAACTGAAGGTTAATACATAATTGCTATAATGGGATAGAAGGAAGACTCTGAATAACTACTAAAGATTAGCAAACAAGGATGGATTGATGAATAATTAACCCTAGAGTGTACCAAAACTAAATTGATATGAAAACCAAATAGAACTTTGAAGGGTTTAAAATAAGATCTCTATTTGATCCAATCTGTGGCAATGACAGCATGTGAAGTCTAAATGTACTTTTTTTTAATGTTGTGACCTTTTTTTGTCAGGTTTTTTTTGCTGTTTTTTTATGTGATGTTGTGATGTAAATAGCGAACATTTGTCCCTACTATTTTTTCCAATGAATATTTCTGTTTTATATCCTATCATGCAAAATTGTAGAATGTGCTAGAACTGTTATTTTGACTTATACACATACGTTCGCTAACCTTGTTACAATTCAATGAAAATAATAAATATAAATTTGAAAAAAAAATGCAAAAAGCAAAGTTGGCCTTTTGGATTTTTTTTTTTTTTTAACATTTTCAATCCATGGTTGGTTGAATCCATAGATGCAGAATCCATAGATATGGAGAGCTAAATGTATGTTTGAGAAGAAGAAAGAGAGATCTGGACCTGTTGTAAGCATAATCACGCATACTTTTCTTGCATGATTCTCAATAACAGGTTATAAAAGCACTATTGCATTCAAAGACTGATACAAGTGAACATCTTACTGGCTTATGACTTGAATCATCAGGTCATGATGGGGCAATATATTTTCACCTGGAAAAAAAGAACCTATAATCATGGTCATTTTTTCTCCCTGGTTTGCAATCTACATTTTTCATTTCTTCATAAAAGGAAAGTTCTACAGCTTCTTTAAAAAGACATACTTGAGAATGAAAACTGGAGAACTGGAGGAAAAAATGGGTCATAACAGGTCTGTGACCTTTGGGTGTTCAAACCCCCCCACACACACACACACAATAGTGATACTGTGCGTGCTGCAAAATTCTAAAAGGATCTTCGTCTTAGGTTACATGCAGATTCATTAAAAAAAAACACCAGAAAGTCCCAGATTTTATTCTTATTCTTTCTGATTTAATTTAGAGATCTTTACTCATTTTGTTTATCCCAGAATATTTTCTATAAGTTTCCAATACAATCAGAGACTTTTTATACCAGCTCTCCAGATAAATTTATTTTAACTCGGTATAAAACTGGAATGAACAAAATCTGGGACTTTTGAACTAGTTTGTCTCCTAAAATGAGTAAAATAACATTGCTCACGTATCTTATTCGCCTGAATGTGAGTCTGCTCAGAAAGTGAGTCTGCTCAGAAAGTTATCTTCCAACTTTTGTGATCTGTCTAAAGAGGGGTATGAAACTATGCAGCTTCAGGGTTCTTACCAGAAATAGATTGAAAATAGGCATTTTGTTGTTTCCTGCCCATCTGTTTGGTGGCTCGAGTGCAACAGTTTGTACTGGTTGGAATTCTAAACATGCTTTTATAGCTGCTCAACAAGTAGTTGTGAGAATAATATTTGTGAAATTATAATTCCTTTCGGGAAACAGACCAAGGCACCAGGAACCCCAAGAACAAAAGAAAAGGGAGAAAGAATTTTTTGTAGATACAGAGTGAAAAAAGAAGCAGCTACTGCCCAGGCTCAAAGCCAGGATTTTTCCCTAGTGGCTTGCCTATAAGTGTTTGATTTTCAAATGCAGAAAATACAGCCATGGGGGAAAAAAACTATCCCACAAAGCACAGGAAAATAATGGTGCAGAGCATATGTGATTTTAAATTGAAATATAAATGCATACAAACACCAAAGCATTTGGAACAACGAGCTTGGTTATACATATTAAGCAGCTTTGAGGTTCAGGTCTTTTATTCAGATAAAATAAGATCAGTGTTTAAAGCTTGTAGTTGAAGTGTATCTAAATGTCAGGAAAGGATCTCACTATGCTTTGTAATTGTGGAAGAACACAGAACTAGACATCATGTAGTAATGCTCTCAAAGGATGTTATATCCTTTTCAGATGCCATACGTGCTGTGGAAGAACAAATAAGGTTTTAGAAAAGTTTCCAGAATCAAACCCTTATATCAGGGGTGGGAATCCTGTGGGCCTTGAGATGTTAGACAGTAACTTCCAACATTCCTTACCAAACACTGTGCTAGTTAGGTCTGCATGATTCTCAACTCTGCTGTCTATAAACCCCGCATTCTATAAGGGAAGGCTCGAGAACTTGTAGATCTCCAGATGATGTTGAATTGTAGTTCCTATCAGCCCTATCTAACCTGGTCAATGGTGAGGCATGATGAGAGTAGTAGCTCATTAACATCTAGATGGCTGAAGGTTCCCTACCTACACTGTAAAGGCAAAGACAGCCTACATCCAGGATGGGCAACTGTGGCATCAGTCAAGCATGGCTTTTTATGGATAAGTTTCTCACATATTTTGTAGACTAAACCATGAGTTTGGGTGAGTGATCAGAGTAGGGTGGAGAAAATATGATCCTTCAAGAATGTTTCTGTGGTTCTCAACAACTCTATAGTTTCCAAATGAATCTTTTTCTGCACAAAAATAGCATAAGTTACTGCTTCTAGAAGCCTCCAGGTGCAACGAATTAATTTAAAAATAAGTTTCAAGGCCTCCTTATACAGTTTAATATAAAAATACAGAGGTTTTTTTTTTAGAACTAGGAGTAGAATTTATGCCATTTTTAAAATTATATTTTATCTTTACTTGATAGCCTCTGCAGCCCTACAGAGTCCTGGAACATAACAGCATCCCCCCAGACCTCTCACACTTGCCCAACCATTGAATACAGGGTACTGCAAAATTAGACGACTGGAGTAAATATACACTTGTTCAAAAGACAGCCTTTAGAAAGCATATGTTCATCACTAACAGATTCTTAGAGACATCTGTGACCCTCGCTTTCCAAAATCCAAAATGCCTCATGAGATCATTTTATGCCAGATTGCTAATTCTCTTTTAAAAATAGCACAATAGTTAAATAAATGGCACAGTCTTGTTGTTTTGAAATGTGTGAGGGCAAAATATTTCTAAGTCTGCCTTGTAAACCTAAGGTTCTAGAAGTACAACCTATTGTAGCTAAGAGAAGCAAAACCAAAACTATTACTTTAGGAAAGAGTGTGTGCGTGCATGTGTGTGTGTTTGATTCTTCTTTTGCACATTTTTGAGCTCTGCTTCCTCTGGAATGCGATGGAACATTGTTCTGGGGATCAAGTTCTCTGAAGGAGCAGTCTGAAGGGATTTGACATGATATAGCTCTTCTCTAAAATGAACTATAGTAGTGGTATAGATTTTCACTCCTGCTCTGTAGCCTGAGGGAAAGAATTCCATCTGTTTCAATGTGTTACAAAAATCCCTGTGCACAGCCCATTTATTCTGACTGTGTGCAGGGACTAAGATATGGACCAGAAGTAATAAGATATGACAAGATGCTCATTCATCAAGAATGCTGGATTTGCCATATTTCATCAGATCTCAGCAGCATGATTTTCCCCCTAAATATTTTATCACAATAAGAGTTTCTTTGTCTTCCTTAAGAATCTGGAAATCCTGCACTCCATTTAATGGTCTGGTGTCTTTCCAAAGTGATGAAAGCTAGGTTGCTAATGAGAAATTTTGTTAATTTTAATATTATTTTACCTGCTTTGTACATGCTCTGCTGATTTACCATGTTAACTAAGATTTTTTGTGACATTGTAGCATGAGGAGAATTACTAAAGCTGTAATCTCATGCATACTTATGTTATAATGTGTTTGATACTGGTTTTGGAGTTATGGTAGAGGCAGACATGGACACAATTCTTATTTATCTTTACAAGTCTAAAAAAA
This sequence comes from Ctenosaura bakeri, assembly GCA_948474755.1. Taxonomy (NCBI): domain Eukaryota; kingdom Metazoa; phylum Chordata; class Lepidosauria; order Squamata; family Iguanidae; genus Ctenosaura; species Ctenosaura bakeri. The sequence goes on along the minus strand of CAOLHI010000989.1, from coordinate 312,717 downwards.
ATAACTTATCTGTTTTAAATTTTGGGAATTTATTTTAAATGTTGCTTGTATCTACGCTGAAGCACATAGCCCATTTCACTTCTGTTAAAAATCTGATAAGATAAAATACAAAAATAAATAAAGACCTGCATCAGCTACTTAGTTAAGTATAATTAACTAAGCAATCTCTCCTGGCCATACTCTTCCAATCCTGATGGAAACATAATTCACCTATATTCCAATTGCTGGCAGAACATACCTCCTTCTCCTAGTGTAGTTGAAATCCAATAATGTAGGTAAAAAGAAAGTTACAATCATGGCAATAGTGTCACAATCATAGCTAAGTAGCAATCACGAATATGAAACAGTTACTTAGATTTACTTCTCTGTAACGGTTTCGTATTCACAATTGCTATTTAGTCGTGGTTATAACACTATTGCCATGATTGTAACAACCCCCTCCCCCCAAAAACACCCTACTTTACTAGGTATCAGTTGCATGGAGAGAAGAAGATCCATTCTGCCAGCAACCGGAATGCAGGTGAATGATGTTTCTCTTGTATTTGGGGTGGGGGAATGAGGCCAGAAGAGACTGATTCAGACAATGGGTAGATTTTCTCTGGAGCACAACAAAACCAATAAGTTACATATCAATTGGAGATTCAAGATAAAAAAAAATATCATCTTTTATTTAGCCTGGGCCAACAGAAAAATAGACATCCAGGGAGATTTCCACAAATCAGACATGCAGAATAAAGAAAGGCATACACATTTATACTTCTGCATAACAGAATAAATTAGCTTACTAAGTTATATCACTTCTATGTAAAATTTGGCAGGCTTCAGTAATCAGGGCATGCACTTTGGGCCTCTCATGTAGTAGCCTCCCTAATACATCAGTCACTTAGCATTTATCTGTTATTTACCCAAAGTGGTACCTGGTTACATGTTCTGTATTCTGGGAGCCTGGCACTGCTGTCTGCTTTGTTATCAGTAATAAACAATCCATTCTCCACGCCTATATGTCTCCCAGGTCAAGCTGCTTCTTAAGGCTGGTATCCTAATTCCCAGGCACCAGCCAGTTAGCAACTCAAAGGGCACTGGGGGAAAAAACTCTGCAGAGACCTGGTTAATTGATTCCTTTACACTATTCTATGCTACTCTAAATCCCATCCTTCTCAGGCTTCTCTATCAAGGTTACTTAGGTAGGTATACTTAACTAAGTAGTTATTACAGGTTTCTGATGAAATTGATTTAGACTGCAATTCTGTATTGAGGTAAATAAATGATCTCAGTAGAACTTACTTTTGAGTAGACAGGATTGTATTACAAGTATCAGTAATGACGGAATATGATCCATTGATGATGATCCAAACTGTAAACAATTTCAAGCCAACAAAAGGTATCTTTGGCTTCCAAAGATCTGTGGATGATTTCCACAGTCCAGTCCATGCTTAGGCACTGAATTCAACCAAATCATGTCCAATCTGCTTAGAAGACTTTTGGCAGGATAAATGTATCCTTGCATGTCTGTTTTGCTTCCACTGCACACCTGAAATTGTATCTCTCCCTTTCTGCAGTTTACAATAAAATGTTACAATCTCTGCCACTATTTTATTTCATGATGTCAAACTGATCCCTGATGAGTGTACTTCATTCTTCCACTTTAGGCTATGAATATTCATTGGTTAATTTTCCCCCAACTACCTCTTCTTGAGTAGGAGTGTTTAATTTGTGTATCTCAGGTAATTATAGCTTTGGCATGCTTTTGTGGCATCAGATGGCTATTTTGTGCTCAGCTCACAGTGCTGACATCTTACAAGTTCTCAGTAGATTTTTTTAAAAAGGCACCTCTGTTTTACTACATCTCCAGAAGCAAGATCCTCTAATCCTGAAGGCAGCAGATTTTATTTAATTTTTTGCTGGTCCAGTCTTTTCTAGGCTGTATGGGATACGCAGAGAAGGCAACATTCAAGACAAGAAAATATATTCATCAATACTGACAAAGATGATATATTTAGGTATAAAATAGTTTTTTTCCCCCTAAAATCAACCCAGAATAAATCACATTTGATTAAGAAATGAAATAATTTGAACGTGTTTGCAAATATATCAATAAAAGTCATACGAACATCAAAAAGCATTTGTATCCTTAGATGTGGCATTCTTTTGGCAGAGAGGATTTTAGATACTCCTGGATAAATTCTTTGTAATCATCAAGGAATTGTCTTTTATTTCAAGTGTCAATCAGCTTCACCGAAAGATGCATGAACATCAATCTCCTTGCCTTGAAAATTACACTGAAGTCTACTAGAAGCTAAAGGGTTACATTGCCCACCCACCACCTTTGCCATATCCTCCTGATTAACTTCAGCTGATCATATCCTAAATTTATTGCCATATTTTCCTTTCTTAAGAACCATTATATTACTCTGACTTAAGGCAGACTTGAGAAGAAAAACTAGGTGCTAACAAGGTCCTGGTAAAAGAAATGTTTCCCTCTTGAGGATGGAGCTAGGTCTACTAGTGCCAAAATCCCTAGTAGAAAATTGGTGTTATACAAGACTGACAGAAAGAGGTTGTACTGAGATCTGGGAAATGCTTGCTCTAGTCACCTCTCTTTTATGCTTCTAGGGTTTATTGCTTTTGGGATGGGGTAGATGGTTGTGCCACTAGCCTGATCAAGGTAGTCATGGGCTCTGTGCACTTCTGTTGTGTTTGATTGCTTATATTAAACACTTCTACCTGCAGCAGTCCTTTGCTCAGTGCTTTGTACCTCACTACTGCAAATATAATAGCTACAATGAATAGTGAATGAGGGCCTTCTAAGTGGCTGCTCCTGGGCTTGGGTGCTCCTTCTTGAAAGAGATTGGAATGGCTCTGTCCTTGCTGTCCTTTCACTGACAAATGAACACTTATCTTGATCTTTTAGGAACTGACTGCAAGGGCTTTTAATGGTCTGTAGTTAAACTAACTGACTTTGACCTTTTCTCTTTTATGGATTTGTTTTAAATGGCTTTAATTCTATAGATAGATAACTGCACTTTAACTATTTTCTCCTGTGCTTTTATATATAACTTTGTAAGTGCTTTTAAATTTTGCTAAGCTGCTTTGGATCTTAGGACATAAAGGAATAAAATAAGAACAAGAACTACACCAGCAGCAGCAGCAGCAGCAACAACAATTCTTGCGTTACCTAAGACTCTACTCACACACACACACACACATATACGAAGACAGACCCTTTTCTGGAAAATACATTTTTTTAAAAATCAGCCTGCGTCTTTCCAGTTGTTTATAAGAAAATGTTCAGCACAAATGTGTAGGAATTTATTCTCTTCTCTTCAGTATACGCTATGACTTTTCCAAGTAAAAAATAAAGTCAGAAAAAAAATTCTTGCTCTTCAAAAGAGAAATGGGTAACCAGAGCTGGAAGAAGCTCATTTGAAACTGTGGAGAAGAGACTTCACAATAAATTACAGTAAATTCTTGTCCTCAAAACAATATTATGTAGAATCAGATCTGACTTACAGTCCTGGGGCCCATTCACAACACACAAATATAATGCTATTTTCCTCTTTAACTGCCAGGGCTGCATCGCAGGGAATCCTGGGGTAAAGTTTGCTGAGGCACTAGAGGAGCTCTCTGGCTGATAATTCTAAATGTCCTTCCTTAAACCGCCAATTTGCAAGATTCCATGGGATGTTGCCGTGGCAGTTAGAGTGAAATATAGTGCAATAATTGTGTAATGGGCCGTTGTCTGTAAGGCAAGCACAAACCATAGTGTAGTTGACATGCTGTGGATGCAACGGCAAATAATGGATGTAATGTCAAAAAAATAGTTTGCTACCCCTTGCTGTTCTTTTAGGGGTGACCCAAGCTCCCTTGCTTTTAAGGCAAGAAAGAAAATGCTAACCTCCTGACTGGGAGGTAGCAGTACATACCTCCCACTAGAAAAGGAGGCAGTGAATGAGGCAGTAGAAGCAGAACTCTCATTAACCAACCTACCCAGTACATGCATAAAACAAGGTCCATTGTTCATTGGTAACCAGAAGTTACTGTATTATCAATCATGTATCATTTTGAAGACATGGGGATTTTTTTAAACTCTTTTTTCTTGGAAACAAAGTGATAATCATGAGGACAATCTCTGACAACCTACAGGACTTTGCTTGCAACTAGCATCCTAGAAATCAGTCTAAGTAGAAGTATGCCTCATTTAATAAAGGAGATGTATTCAGAGGCAGAATTAACATGGGGAAAATAGAAATAGGTTTCCACACCACCAAAAAGAAGTTCAACATGTTTCAGCAAACTTATTATTCAAAATTAACAATATGTACATATGAAATGAAGCAATTAGGTCAGGTAAATCTTTCATAAGTAAACAAAAATGTTTTGAACCTTCTAAAGACTATCTTGAAAGCTTTACCCAAATTGCATCCAGGGATTAGTTTACTTTCACTAACCTGTAGTTTTCTGATATTTCTAATTTTGGTGGTCAAACGTATACATCTATGCTTTTTGTTTTGTTTTAAACATAGTGGGTAGGAGTGACACAGGAGGCTTGCCTGCCATCCCCTTTTCTTTCTGCTTTGCTCTTCACGCATGTTCAGTAAAGGATGACCTGCTGGAGATGCTCTGGAGATCTTAGGTTGAGCAAAGGATTGGACCATAGTGGCCCATTCGGACCCCTTCAATTCTATGGTTCTGTTATTCCGGGGGCAGGTGCTGTTTACCTTGCCTGTGCTAGGCAGGAACAGACAGCTGCAGTAGGCTTAGGAAGAGTAGAATCCCATTTTTTCCCAGTTCAAGATCTAATGCACTGTTTACTGAAGACAAGCTGCTGCAACTTGACACCAAGTAAATTCAGTGTCAAAAGTTTGTTAACTGAAGTATGCATGTATCAACACCTGGTTTTATCCATCTTTCTAAAAGAAAACATTCCATCATCCATTTTTTTCTCATTTTTCTAGAAAAAAAAGAGCTCCAGAAAGAAGAAAATAGGGGGGGGGACTTTTTTTAAAAAAAATTAGCCCCATTTTCCCCTGGGACTTTCTCTTCTCTGGGTAGGTACCCTTGAGGAGTTCCAAAAAGCAGGCCCCATTTATGTACTCATGTAAGGTATTCAAGGACTCGTTCCTCAAATTTTTTAAAAAATTGTTTTATTATTATTAAGGAGGAGATCTGGACTGGATGGCAACTTTCTGTTTTACTCTTGTAAAAGAGGATTTTTTTCCTCTTTTTTTAGATGGCCTTTATAAATGAGGTAATGTAATCAGAGACAAGATTCAGCTATGCAGACAAACATTGTTTTCAAATGACCTTTTCATTAATCCCATGCCCCCATCTCTGGCCCCTCCTTTCAAATGATCTAAGAAGTAGTGCTGGGAAGGACCGCCATGTCCTAATATTTAGAAAACTAGTAGCAGCAGAATGGATAGATTAGCCTCTCTCAATGTGGTGCCCTTGAAGTGGCTGTGCTGCCTGTGGATGATGGGAGTTGTAATACAACATATATCAAAGGCACCAAGTTGATAAAGGCTGGGCTAGATGAACAGTTGTTTAAGACAGTGTTTTATTTTGAGAAAAGCCCCTTCACTGAATTACACAAATTTGGCCTGCCGTGAAAGGTAGCATATAAATACAGTAAATAAATAGAGTACACAATAAAGGTACCATTAAAGCTGCTTCCCATCATAGGGGTGGGGTGGGTATTTAAGATACAATACGTTAGACATTTTCTTAATTAAAATCTTCTATCTCTACCCCACCAGCCGCATTCTACTACTCTCCACTGAAGATTGATCTATGGATTGACAACTTTATCATGCTACATGGTTGTAGTTTTATATTCCATTCTGTCATGGTAACAAGCTATGGAATCCTGGGGTTTGCAGTTTAGGGAGAGGCATTTAGAATTCTTAGCCAGAGAACTCTAGGGCCTCACTAAGCTACAGACCCCAGAATTCCACAGGAGTTTGCCATGGCAATTACAGTAAGCTACAGTGCTGTAACAGTATAGTGTGATAAGGAAGTGAGTCATAATGGTTAACGTTAGGACTGCCAGCTTTTAAAATTGACCTTGCTCTTATGACTTAGAAGCCTAAAATATCAAACCATACCAATAATCTCTTGTGATAAGGAAAACTTTCTCTTATATTCTTGTATCAAAATTGGATACAAAAAGCTTCAGTAACAGGAATCCCATATGTGGATCTGATGTTACAGTCACAGGATCAGCCCTTGTAAAAAGTTTAAGTATTAAGCTTTAATTTTTCCTAAAATCAAAATGTATGATATTATCTAAATGCTCTTGACTCCCTACTCTTGCTCCACCCTCTTTGCTGTTCCTCATCTCTCATGTATTGTTGTCTTCCTCTTCTCACGTGCTCTCGTATCAATCCCAGCACACTTGTGTTTCCTTCCTTTCTTCCACCTCCACTGATTCTCCCCACCCACTGTCAGCTGCAATTCTGCTTCTTTCAACTTTACTTCAGGCATAATCATATCCAAGTTGCAGCCATACCTGCCATTTTGATTTTCCCCTCATGTCCCTGGGCTCATGTGGCCACCTAGAAGCCACTGGGAGAAATGAAAATGCTAGTTCTAAAAGATGCAAGAAAGAGAGAGAAAAAATCACCTCAGCCTGACCAAAGAGTGGATGTAAGATTGTAAAAAGAGTAGGGGGATAGGGTTGCTAGACTGGATCTGAGCTGGAGCTCCTGTTGTTACTCCAGCTATGGCACTGTGGTGAGGACCCCAGATATCATTTTGATATCAAACAATTTGGCCTTACCTTGACTTTTTCCAGCCACCTCACTCCACGTGTTTGCGAGGTTCTCTGGACAAGCACGGACAGAGTGCGGCCGCTAATGGTTTTACATTCCAGACCCTATTGAGGCCAGCAACTCCAGCCTCACTCTTAGCTTCAGGGAACTTCCAACTGCAAACCTAACAATAGTGGCACGGCTCTGAGCCAAGCCAATCCTTTATGTTGGGCCATCAACGTACCGTCCACGCTATTGTTATCAAGAGCAAATCCAATCATGTAAACTTGACCTTTGCCAAATCCTTTGTCCAGCGCTAAAACTCCCTTTGTTCTCACCTGGCTCACCATAGCCGATAGGCACAAACTCCCCTATAAAAACCCCTCACTTTCAAACGGTCTTCGGACTACTTTGGACTGCCATCCCGCCTTGCTGCTGGTTTGTCTAAGGAATTCCCCTCAGCCAGCCACGCTGAGCTTTCTTCCCCAGAACCCCATCTTTCTCTCCAGGACAATGAGACCAGGTGTCGTATTACCCATCCCTACACTCTCCAATTCTGCTTTCCAGTTAGTTAGTTAGTGTGTGTGTTGTTTTATTTGCTGTTCATCTTTCAATAAAACTGTTATTTGTACTTTTAACCTGCGTGCCTGCTCTCTGACCTGAAGCCGTAGACATTGGATTAAAGATCCTTGCTTACGTTAACCTGCCTCTCGTTTAGCCAAGAGAGTGCTCCAGCTAAATTCCTCTAATTTGTGTTTTATTTGGCAATTTGGGCACCCCTCTGGGACCCCCCAACACACAGGGTAACACTGTAACTTTAAGGGTTAACAGATCTTACAGCAAAGTGAGGTACTGTAAACCCCCAACAAATAGGAGGAAGATACCTGCCCCCTCACCATCCAAACTCTAACTTTTGATTGCAGCTGTCACTACCCAATATGGCTATTGTCTCACCAGTGGAGGATCGAGGGGTACAGACGGGTACCCCAACTCAGTTCTTCTTGCTGAACAATTGGAAAAGCAATATCCACATTGGGAGAGGATGCCTGCTGCCAAAAGTAAGGAAGGACAGGTACTTGTGTCCTGCTTGATAGAGCTTTACAGTATCTCATCTTGCTCTTAGATCTATTAAGAATTGAAGTTACAGGACCCTCATCCCAGATCCAGTCTAGCAGGCCTACAGGAGTGGGGGCATGAAAAAAATGTGAGTGAGTTGTGGGAAAAGCAGAGCAGCAGGTGGTGTGGGAAAGAAAATCCTTTGTGTGTCCGTGTATATGTGTGGCTTCCAAACACACTTGGTCTGGTACATTTGTTTCTTTTGAATCTCAAATCTGACCTTATTCACAAGCACTAGACACCTGCTCAGGAGAGCTTTACGGAGGCAGGGGAACTGCTAAATTTGCTGCTTCAGCTGCAGTGAAGCTCATGACAGGTCACCTTCAATAGAGGAGTTTCCTCTTAGAGACATCCTCATAGAGGCTTGTCCTCTGTAAAGCAGGACACACAATTATACTACAAAAGCCTGACGCTCTTTCCAGACTTATTCTTGTAGTGCCAAACCATAGTTTTGTGGGATTTTCTTAGTGGTTTTTCAGTTTGTCATAGGAAAGGGGGAGACAGCAATGCTCTTCTGCATTATAAACATTTGAATATGCTTGGAGTCTCTTAGAAATCCCTGCCTCCACCATTTCCCAAGAGGATAAAATAACTATTCAAACAGTCTGAGTCTGTTCTGTAGATATACTCCAATCCTTCAAAGTATTCATTCAAACCTGCTCTTGGAGTAATACTTCTGCTGGAAAAGGACAAAAAACATATAAAAAGAACAAACTGAAATCAAAGTGCAATATAGAACAACAGGATGGGAACGACAAATGAGCATTTACATTCCTTCAAAGTATATTTTGTGGCATCTGAAATTGCTCATTCTGTGGTCATGGAAGGTAGTCTTTAAAAAAAAAAAGCTTCTATTGTTCCTGCTGTACACACTCTTCTGTGTTCTAAAGCTGAGCAAGTTTTATCTTTTGTTGCTAAAACATAATTCTCCAGTTCCGATTCATGCAGCACACGGCCTTTTCAGTTTCACACCAAGTCCATTCATACCTCCTAGTATGCTTTAAAAGTGAAAGGCCTCTCCTAGGAGAGTGCAAAACACTTTAGTTAATTGATTCCTAAAGCGCAAAGTATCAACACGGGTGAATCAACCTGGCTCCTTATCAGCAAGCTATGCTTCACCTGTGATCAAAGGTTTTCTCTAAAAAGCCCTGGTGGACTTTGTGCATCATTCACATTAATCCTTCCCCTTAAAATGGGTAATCACAAATGACAACATGAAACAAATGTATATAATTAATAATGGCAAAGGCAGCAACAGTACTGATTCCCATTACAGACTGCACTGGTGTCGAGTGCTAGAGTTTATCTATAGTGGCAGTTTGCAAAAATTAGCACATCTGATTCTGAAGCATAAGAGGTTGTTTAAGAAAACACACAGTAACACAATATGTGCCCTCCTACGTTCGTTGGAGGATCTTCTGCTCTTAAACATAAAAGACAACTTAATAGCTTAATGCGTCAACTTGTCCTTCTCCAGGTCTTCCAATAGACTGCACATTATGTACATTAGAGACAATGAATTCCAAATTAGTTGATTGGGGAGAAGGAGGACTCTTGAGAGGTGACTCAATGAACTTTTGAAGACAGATTCAACAATAGCACATCTTTGTTCCAGTAAATTGCAACGTGCCTACCTGGTAAGCCTTCAGGCTACCAAATCAATGGAAATTGGCTTGGTTCCTCTGACTGAATAAAAGCGCAAAATGAGCTCAGACTAGCTAAACAGGTTGAAAATCATTTTAAAAAGGGCTTGGGGTTCAGAGCAAAAGGAAGAACAAGGAAATGGTAGAGGCACTGCATAGTGAAGGTGGTGAACAGAGGAGACAGAGAAAAAACAGAACAGGTCAACACCATTGTCTCAGTCTCTGCCCAACAAGAAAGCAGTACTCTAACTGGTGCAAACAGAAAAAATGATGCAGTAAGAAGATTGCACCCAGAATAGGTAAAGAGTAGGTAAAAGACTACCAAGCTACTCTAAATGAATTGATGAACTGCATTCAAGTGTACTACAGGAATTGGTAATCTCAGAGCCACTGTTTGATCATCTTGGAGAATACTGTGAGACCAGGTGAGGTATGAGCAGACTGGAGAAGAGCAAATGTCTTGTCATCAAATGTGAAAAAGGGGACCTGAGCAACTATTCACTAGGCGGCTTGATTTCAAAACCAGGAAAGGTTTAACACAGATAATTAAACAGTGAGCCCGTGCACATTTTGAAAGGAGTCCTGTGATAATGTGAGCCAGCAAAGGTTTCACAAAAATAAGTTATGCCATCTTATCTACTTTAGCTCTCATATTGGCAGAAAACTAGGAAAACAACCAATCACTATTTTTTCTGATAGAGTTATAAGTAGGGATGGGACAAATCCAGAATTTTCCAAATCCGAATCCAGATCTGAATCCCTGGAAGGTTCTGAGAATCCACGAATCTCACAAATCTCAAATCTTTTGAATCCTTTTTTAAAAGAGGGTTTAAAAAGCAAGGGAAAGAAGGATAATCTTGGGCAAGACACACTCTCTCAGCCTTAGCAAAAGCCTAGGCAAAGGCAAACCTCCCTCTGAAGAAATCTGGCCAGGACAATTGTCATAGTTTTGCCTCAGGATCTCCCCAGATTGAAATGACATGAAGGCCCTTTGCACACAAGCTGGAAAATGTGGATTAATCCCACATTTTCCTGCCTGTGTAAACAGGGCCACATATTACAGTATAGAGATAATCCAGGTCAAAACTAGCTTTTCTTTGCATAGCTCCTTTTGGTATCCTGGGGTTTGTTGTTTGATGACGCGTCAGCTACACTTTGGCAGAGAAGGCTGTGACACCTTGTAAAACTACAAACTCCAGAATTGTGTGTGAAAGAGGTTTGCAAGTGAGCTATGCAAAGAAATGTGCAACTGTCCTTGAAATCTCAAGAAGACTGTACCTTCCAGTCAAATCTCAAGTCCTGCAACAAGGAAGGCACTTAAACAAACAGCCTCTAGTCCAATCTCAGTTCTGCACTCTGCAGTCTCAAGAGTCAAGTCTCAAGTCCTGCAACAAATAAAGCACTTAAACACACACAAGCAAGCCTCTAGTCCAGTTAATTCTTTACCTTCAAGTCCTGCAAGGGACACTCAAGTCAAATCTGTAGGCCTGTCTCAACAATTCCCAATCCCTACTCTCCAGTCTCACATTAAAAAAATAATACAGATTAATGGACGCTCAATAAACGATTCTGGAGGCAGCTACTATTCAACTTGTTTGTTGTAGACAACACACACTCCTACTATAGAATCAGCTAGAGTAGAATCCCGTTCTTTCCCACCTCAGGTTTTTCGGCATTCATTGTCTACCACAGACATGCTGCTGCAACACAAGACCAAAAGTCTGTGTTTCTCCAGATCTCCTTTGCAACCTTTCCAATGGCAATGCTGCTTATAAACTTGCAGCTAGACAGAGGAAAAAGAGGAAAAGAGGTTGAGAAGCATAAAACGACTTTCTAAAAGGGAGCTTCAAAACAGGTTAACTGAAGTATTAATCTACTCAAGACACAGAAACTAACACCCTTTTCGCACCTTACCTTTTACCGATGCCGGAGTGGGAGGCTCACGCAGGAAGCTTTCGGAGGAACGCTCCCGCATCCCTCCTACTGGGACTCTGCAGCTGCTTCCTGGTCTCATGAGCACCCCACCTCTTCCGTTCTCTGCCTGGGACCTCCCAAGCTGCACTGAGGAGAGGATGCACGACCAGCCTGGCTCCTGGGGCTCTGCACACAAGGTAATGCACGTGGGCCCCCGGAGCAATGCGCAACCATGCAGCATTTTCGGCTTTGAGCCGAAAATGAAAAAATGTGTGCACGGTCCACATCAGGCTCTTGAGTGTCACACAAATGTGAGTGCGTCATGTGGACCATTCCTCACATTTACGCGACGCTCAAGGGCCCCTTTCACTTCAGAAATGCTGTGCAAAAAGGGCCTAAGAGAGGAAGTGGCATCATGACAATCTTAGTCCCAGAATTAACCAAAGAAAGCTGGTAAAGGGGAAAGTATGGCTGGCATGGCTTTCGTGGAATCCCTGAACCCCTTTTTGCAGTCTTTGGAACACCCGGGACATTCTCACAAGCTCCTAGACCCCTACATAAACTCAGTTTTGGTTCTTTGTCCTTCACCTCCCAATCCCTATTTCAAAACTACCTTGCAGAGGGAGAGAGCAGCAGAGAGAGGCAGCACTCATGGCACAAGCAGCAGGAGGGAGAAATGGCAGCCTCCAGTGTGTGTGACGCTCTATGCTGGTCTGCTGGCCAATCACACATGCTCATGTTGGGTGGGGAAACATGTGAGGAGCAGGATCCTGTGTTCCATGCCTTTCTGATAGCCCCCCCCAGCATAATCGTGCCCAGAGTGGGTGGGGAAAGATGTGTCCAGGGCAGGTGAAGAAAGACACCCCGGCAGGATCGTTCCCACATCAGATGGGGAAACACACAAGGAGCGGGTTCTCTCATTCTACGCCTTTCTCACAGCCTGCCTCGGCATGATCATTCCCAGGGCAGGTATGGAAAGGTGCAAGAAGTGGGATCCCATGTTCCAAGCCTTTCTCACAGCCTGCCCCAGCACGATCATTCCCAGAATGGGTGGAGAAAGGTGTGAGGCCTTATAGGCAGTGGATTTGAAAGATTCCACTTGCCTATTTTGGCAGCTGGAATCGGATCTGCAAATCTTGAATCCTTCTCAAGGATTTGTGGATTCGCAGATTTGGTTGGCCCATCCCCAGCTACAAGTTTGATAGACCAGGGAGTAATGTGAATGTAGTGTATCTTGATTTCACTAAAGTTTTTGATGAGGTTCCTCATAATATTCTTTCAGACAAGCTGGTAAAATGTGAGCTAAACAGTGCTGCTGGTAGATCGATTTGTAATTGGTTGAGGGACTGAACTCAAAGAGTGCTCACCAATGGTTCCTCTTCATTGTGGATAGAAATGATTAGTAGGATGCCTTAGAGTTCTGTCCTGGGTGCAATCAATATATTTATAAATGACTTGGATGTTGAAGTGTTTAGGTGTATATATTATTTTGTGTTCTTGAATTACTTATATCCCTCCTTTTTCCCAAGACGAGACCCAAGGTGGCTGAGGGTGGACCCAAGTAGAAGGCATGTTTGCCAAATTTGCAGATGTCAAATTAGCAAGGGTAGCTAATACCCAGAGGACAGAATCAATATTCAAAATGATCTTGACAGATTGGAGAGTTGGCTTGGAAACTATTCCATGTGCCAGCTTGTCAATATTCTTCTCAAAATGAGGTGCCCAGAACTGGACACAGTATTCCAGATGAGGTCTGACCAATCAGAATAGAATGGTACTATTACTTTCCTCGACCTGGACACCATACTCCTACTGATGCAACCAAGAATTGCATTAAATTTTCTGACTGCCACATCATACTACTGACTCATGTTCAGCTTGTGGTCTACTAAGACTCCTAGAGCCCTTTCACACATACTGTTGTCCAGCCAGGTGTTTCCCATCCTATATTTATGCATTTCAATTTTTTTCTGCCTAAGTGTAGGACCTTACATTTTTCTCTGTCGAAATTCATTTTGTTAGCCTTAGCCCAGGTCTCCAATCTGTCAAGGTCATTTTGAATTTTGAACCTGTCCTCTGGGGTATTTGCAACCCCTCCCAATTTGGTATTATCTGCAAATTTGATCAGCATGCTCTCTATTTTTTCATTCAAGTCATTGATAAAAATGTTTAATAGCACTGGGTCCAGGACAGAACCTTGTGGCACCCCACTAGTCACTTCTTTCCAGGATGAAAAGCAGCTATTGGTGAGCACCCTTTGAGTTCAGTCAGGGCAGTTGTACTAATTTTTTTTAAAAAAAATCCCCATGTTCCATCAGACTAACTGTTCACACACACCTATACCTTGAACTTCTTGGCTCTTCGATGTCTCAGGCAGAACAAAGCTTTTTTCCCATTCCTTTCTCTTTCTCTTTTTTTTTAAAAATAATAATTGGATATGGCAGCCATTGAATCAGAGGTTTTCCTCATGGCACTCAGTGAGACATGGTTCAATGGTGCTTTGCAGAAAGAGCAATGGTCTATGCAGGGTGGCCCTCTGATTGGTTAATCTCTCCCTTAGAGACAAAAGCTACCTTGTGATGTGGATGTGTAACACCTGCTTTACTTTCAAATGAACCTATAAATGATAAGACTTGTTAGAGTAGAGCAGGTAGTCTTCAATTTGCTGTCAATACATTCAGCAGCAGTGACAAAATCTTTCATCATCTTCCATTTGATTCTGTTCTGAACATTGGACTCAAAAGCCCTACCTTGATTTTTATTGTAGATTGGCACAGAATGAAAACACAGTTTTCCAGGTGCATTGAAATTAAAATTAGGTGAAATCCTAGTAGACCTATGCAAATTATGAAAGATACAATTGTGAAACCTTTCATGAAATCCAAGTATATATTCTCCAGAGTTAGATAGTCCAATATAATTGAAGCATGATGCCTTTCCACTCCATCACCCTAGTTTTAGAGAAATTAGTTTCAGCTAAGCCACTAAGCAGATTCATTGTGGTGAAAAGTATTCCAAAACGTCAGGGTATTCAAAGTCTGAAAATGAATATATTTCTGAGACTACAAATCCCAGCTTCTCCAGTTTTGGGGGATTGCTTTGATGTCATTGGATTGCTCTACCCACTTTGGATTACTCCACTCACTTTTCAGACTGGAGGAAAAAATCTGATGTTCTAGGAGGTCATATCTTCCAGGAGATACTCTGCTATAAAAAGGAAGGCCCTTTCCACACCTGACCTGCATCCTGCAACATCCTGGCATCATCCCAGCAATGTCTTTGCCAAAAAGGAAGCATGTCCTGAATGCTCCCCTCTGCACCTGGCCAGCTGCTGCCGAATGGTAGCACTTGGGACATGCTTCTTCCTTCCTTCCAGAGTGCAGTCAGACTCTTCCTGTGCTGCACTAAGGAAGGCCACAGCCAACATGATCATCATGCAATAGGGGCTTATTACCAGATTTTTTCTGGTAATAGTATAATGCATAATCAGGAATGGGACCACTATGATGTTGTGTGGTAGCACATTTCACAAACTGACTTCAATGCATGCCCATGCTGGGATGGGGCCATAGTGTGGAAAGGCTGAAGGCAGTCAAAGGATACAGGCAATTGCTTTTATTATTGTCCTTTTGCTTCTTCCTTGTATTGTTTCTCTTAGTTGTTTGCTAAGAAACACATCAGTATCTAAAACTGCTCTAAGTTGTCGTACAGTATATTTAAGGTGATGAGCTGCATATCTTCTAGCATGCTATGCATATCATTGGCCAAAAGATGGTCAGATAGTTGACACTTGGTTAAATTTATGAAGAGCTTCATCTTCATGGGACACCAAGCATAAATTTGGTACATCATTTTAGGACACATTTCATAGAATCATAGAATCATAGAATCATAGAAATGTAGAGTTGGAAGATTTATATTTTGGATTCAGACATTGACTGAATACCCAAGGTGATCAGGAAAGATGATGTAAATCACATTATTAGCGTGATAGTTAGTAATAATTAGCGTATAAGCATATTATTAGCATAATATAATCACACTTAGCAATTCCAGACGGTTTTGCAAAAATACATGTAGAATAAGAATGATGATGATGATGATGATGATGATGATGATGATGATGATGATGATGCAAAAAAACAGGATTTCCTGTGCAGAAATTTTTATTTTCTAGACAAAATACCATTTTTTTTGCAGGAAAATACAGTTTTCTGCATAGAAGTGTTACTTTTTTGCACATATAAACCCCCACATGCATTTTTTTGTGCAGGATAGTCCTTGGACTGTGAAGGCTCCTGCCTGACTAATATTCTCCTCCTTAGTGTTTCCTGAAGTTCAAGAAACCTAGTTATGACCATTTTTGGACTATTTTTTTAACCCCCCCCCCATTCCTGTTGTAGAAACATGAGCAAAAAACACAGGAAGATACAAAGCTTCTTTTCTTGAGAAAGTTCCTCTATTAAACTGAAGCTTCCAGGGTTCTCCAGTCAGCCTTTTCTTGTAATCAAAAAACAAAAAGTCATTGTCCTAAGTGCAGGTCAGATGACTCACCTATCAGGGTCAGATGGTCCGCAAACATCAGCCATGTCCCTCCAGGATTTCAGAGGAGTCTTCCCCAACCCTGTCTGGGACTGAATCTGGGACATTCTACATATAAAGCTTGTGCTCTACCAATGAACTACAGCCCTTCAACTGAATAAAAACAAAAACAATACCCACAACAGTTAAAGCAATTAGTGATGTGCATGGTATGTTGAAAGGGAAAAAAAAAAAGAACCTGATTATGCTGGGTTTCTGGTTGCTTGGAGGATGCTAAGCACATCTAAATGAACAACAAAACAATCTCCCTTCATCCTTTCATCGGCTAAAAGTTTGCAACTGGAGCTGACAGGGGAGGTGGGGAAGATCTATTGTGAGCAGTCCTTCTCTCTTTCCATACATGGTTTGAATATATTAAAGAATAACTCCAGGCAGTGACTACAGTCTCATCACACGACTTGCCGAAAATAAAAATTATAAGAATTTTTGAAGACAGATGGACATAGATCCCATTCGTCTTTAAATTAGCTGGAGTAGTTGCCAAAACATGAAAGAAATGAAATTTCCCTTCTTTGATCATAAATTCCATTGAAGAATACCAACATTCTTTTCTCCAAGGGAAAGTCAACTATAAAACAATAATAGGGTGATATTAACCTTATTAAGTTTCCTGATTCTTAGTTCTCTCCCTTTGGAGAAGCCCTTCTCGCCTGCCATCTATTGCCATTAAAATCCAGAGTAACAAAAAATAAATCATAAAGCAACCTAATGTCTTACATATGAAGATTTATATTCCTGTCAAAAATGAAAATGTGGCCTTGCAAGTCAATACTTCCATAGATCATATTGTTGTCACTGTTGAGTCAGTAGCACTTTAAAAAAAGAAAAGAAATAAATACTTGAAATTTGCCTTTGCATGTTATTCTGAAACTCACCCAGTGCTGTCTTTCCTTGTCAGTGCACAGACATATTGGAACTAGTCAATGATACAGAGAGCATTTTTTGATGTCAAGACTTTCCAATAGACTAGAAAATTTTAGAGTAAATTTTAAACATGCATAAGAAATTCAAAATATAGCCTCAGCAATGGAGGTACCACATGTATGGTAACTGTTTTGTCTAGTAGACAAGACTAGGGATTGATAAATGTTACAGTTTTGCTTTCTCCCATTGTGCCAAGCTAGGAGCAGTACTCTAACTGGGCTCCATTTTTAGGAATATACTCCATATTTATCCACATCGAACCATACAACTGTCTCACTTTGGCAGGGATTGTCCTGATCAATACTTTGTCATCTTACCTTTTCAGCTGTTCTTAAAATGTCCCAGTTCCTCTTTTATCAACCCACTTTCTCCCTGTGAAATCTTGGAGGGTATTGTGATGCAGTGGTTTGAGTTTGGATTATGACCCTGGAGACTAGGGTGTGATTCAGTGCTTGGCCATGGACATTCACTGGATGATCTTGGGTGCATCATATACTCTCGGTTCCAGAAATCCTTGTAGGTTTGCCTTAGGGTCACCATAAGTTGGAAATGACTTGAAGGTACATCACAATAACAACAATGTAACACCAAGACTTATAGTTAAACTTAAATGTATTTCCTTCATGTTTCCCTCACAGAAAACTAGGTTATTTTAACTATGATCAAATTGCCAGCTTGTTCCCTCAGTTAGTTGCATTCAACTTCAACAGGTAACTTATACATTAAATTTTGTCCCAGTCAAACACTGTCTGTCCCTTTAAATACTTCTTTCTCTCCCTTCCATTTCATGCTTCTCCCAGCTTCAAGTACCTCCATCCACATCCTAGGAATTTCCAGGGTAAATTATCAGAAAGGGACTGTCCCCAGAGCAGGTGTCTTATGTCTTGAGCTTCTCGTCCAGGGTTGAGAAGGAAGCTTCTTCCTCAGCAACAAGACCACAAGTGGTGAATAGCTCTTGCGGGTCTTACTGAGGAGAAGCATCATGCTCCAAAGAAGTTTGGTAAGATTCAGACATTCCTCTGGTGTGATCTACAGATTATTGTCCAATCAGTCCTCTGCTTTCTTCAGCTTTCAGAACCTTATTACAATATATCCCAACTCTTTTCTAGCTTCATTCAACTTACTCTTGTCTGTTTTCTTTGTTCTCCTCTCAAGTCCCCCACTTCACTATAGAGATATTCTGTCTTGCTCTTCACCCCCCAACTTCTCTTAGCTTCTTCCTTAAATGTCACACCCTGATTATCCCCAGTCCACTTTCAGCCAATCCTGTCTTCTGGTCATTCTAGATCACCTCATCTTCAAGCATTGTTATCTCCCTTCCACTGTCATGGATTCATTGGGAGGTCAGACATATCTTGCCATCACTCCACAATACCCACATTCATTTTTTAAATATGAGGTTCTTCCTGGTAAAGTTTTGAAATAATGCAAATGTTGATAAATTACTATCAAAAATGTTTTGAATGAGATCCTCAACATCGCTAGTGGCCAAATTCATTAAGATATTCTTAATATGGAGAATATTATGTTACATTTGTCTGCTAGGTAGCTGTTAAAAGATGAGGGGCTTGTCCCCCTCAAAAAAAAGAAAGAAAAAGAAAGAAAGAAAGAAAGAAAGAAAGAAAGAAAGAAAGAAAGAAAGATGGAAAACTTGATTCAGCATCACAAACATGGTTGATCACATAGAGAGGTAAAACAAGACTTTTAACCCTTCCCCCAAAGCAAGAATTTTCTGCTTTCCCGAGGAAATTCTTTTTCTTTACTCAAATTTCTACCATTGCAGAGAGTGAGTGCTTTGTGTGCAATGGGGAATGGATTCCTTCAGTCACAGTGGCTGCTTCCCAGTGTGGGGATTGGGGTGGTTGGGCCAGCAGTCACTGTGTAGTTCCATAACTACAGTGGTTAAACATTCACAACTGTCCAATAGGATGCCAGTTGATTTAAATAAAATTATCAGTCTCTCTTGACACTTTGTGCCAAACGGAGACAGAGAGATCTTTGAGAAGATTTTGAAACCAACTGTTTTCTTGCTGAGCTGGCTTTCTTGAAAGTTGGGGTGGCATGACTGTGGTCAGGCTATTATTATCTCAATAATGATTCAGCTGGGGCCCCGTCCATAAGACTTTGAAATGTGTAAATTGAATTGTGGCCCTCCCCATCGGGGGAGTGTTATCTTGTCTAGGAAAAGCTGAGCACTGTGTCTCGGATGAACCACCTACGGATGGAACTTCAGTTTTGTCAGCATTAATGTTCAGATTTTTGAATTTCATGCAGTCTGTTACTGACTCCAGGTGCTACTTTTATGACTAGCAGTGATGTAAATGTAGGCACCAAGTGCACGAAATTAAAAAATACATACTCCAAACCAATTCATTCTTCCCTTCATTTTCTCAACATGTGAAGGGGGGCACTTTTAAATGAACACAATAATACTGAGTGACACTTAACATACTTTTTCATTGCTTTTTTAAAAAAGGCTTAAAGGTTTTCAATTAAACAACTTAATAATGTTCAGGGAGTTATTTTAATATTCTGATATATTGCAAGTCTATTAACTTATCCAGTGATCAGATTTTTTGACCACATGTTATGATATATGGCTTGATTTCTTTATTGTATTATAGAATATATTAAAAATAAGGGCTTCGTCTTGCAGAGTCATGACACGGTAAGTGTTATTGACGCTTCAAGTATTTGTCTCTACCCAGATGACAGACATTGTTATGCCTCCGGGCAAACCTTGAATAGAGCTTCATCTGCCTTTCAAAAGGAGAGAACACACGCACTGGATTTATAAAAGAACATGATTAATGACTCAAACTTTAAAGTTTGAGTCTTATCTGTGAGTGTTTAAATTTCCTTTTTATATGGATTTTCAAGATCCCCCTGCTTTGCTGAGAAGTAAGTGTTTTATTTGAAAGGGAGACAAATTTGCTTCTTTTACGTCTTTGACTGACTACAGAAGATGGGATTGGAAGGCTATTTTCCGTGTAGAAAATTTGTTTTCAGTCCAGAAATACTGTTTCTCTGCAGGAAAAAAATGCCATTTTTGTGGGAAAAAAACTATTTAAAAAACCCTGCATATTTTTTTAAATGCAGAGTAAGTTCTGAAAGAGAAAGCCATCTAGGACTGTGCTCATCAGGGTTTAAACCCATTTTTAAACCTTTTGGAATATTCTTTCCATTGCTAGTATCAAGCTTTTTCTTCCTCTTTCTGTTTGTCAGTTCTTGTGCATCCCGTGCATCCTGTTACTTTTATATTTACAAGTTTAAAAGACAGTCGGGAACTTCTGAGGGAAGAAAAAAAACTGCAGCTTATTTGGATGACCCCTCTAATGTGAACTTGTGGCTGTCTTATTGCATGGATTCTTTAGGGTTTTTTAATATGTGCCCTGACTCCAGTGCAGACTTGACAGAAAGCCAGAGACAGCTTTAAAACAACAACAATAATACATTTAATGAATACAATTGCAACAAATAAAACAAATGGCAATCTCTCTCTCTCTGTATGTATTTGTGTGTATGTATGTGTGTATGTGTATGTATGTGTATATATATATATATATTTTTCAAGCTTCCCAAAATCACAGGTAGTTCTTCCATCCTGTTCCAATCCCCAGTCTTATCTCTATCAATGTAAAGTCTCTGTCACTTTTGCCCTGTCAGTGCCAGTTAAAAATCCTATATGCTTCATGCCCTGTCTTTCACATCCTAACTCCTTCACACACTGTCTGAATCTCTCTGAGGTAAGCCTCTGCCTTTTCATACATTCTGTTCCCTCGCAGTCTTCTTTACAATCACTCTGAATCATGATTGACTGCCTTCATCCCAGTCTACCTCTTTCACACCAATGCATACAGATTTCCTAGTAGGCATTTTCTCTGAAAGGTCTTGCCACATGAGAAGAGTGCTGGTGAGATGACAGGAAATTCAACCAAATTAAAATAGTTACATTTTCATATTCTTAATGGAGACTCATACCTGCAGTCACTCCATTTGTCCTGTCTTTTTCCTGACATCCCCAAAGCAGAGGAATTATAAGCATTGGGCTATGTATATGAAAGCACACTGTGCATCCTCATTGTATACTGACATTTTTTCATCTACAGATCAAGACACTGAAATAATATCCCTGTTTGGAGCTTGATTATTATGAATAGCAGAGGATAATCCTGGTAAACCTAACTGTGGGCTGGGCTACTTTAGTTCGCTTGAGGGAAACTTAGGACTGAGTGCCTCTTCTACAAAAGATATTCCTTGCACAAAGAAAACTAGATGTCAAGGAGAATTGTTTGAAGCTTGTCTGCCCTCTTTTGATGTACTAGTAAGAATCAGAGTTACCTCTTCCAGTAGGCAGAGAGACATAGCCATCTCAGGTGGCAGACGTTGAGAGAAAAATAGTAGTGGTGAGATGTTGGGATACAGCAACATGAACAATGTGGCCTGGTCTGTGCTTTCTAAGATGGCTTGCTGTCCTTAGGAAAATGTTATAGTCTGACCAGTATCAATACAAAATTCAACTGTAACGTCCCAATTGACTTCTATACATGGAATGGATGGTGCCATCTTGTTCTTCAGTTGAGGCAGCAGGATGTCATGGGCTGGTAGAAATAAAAACATGAGAAGACCCTGATGGATCAGAGTAGAGGCTATATATAATTGGTGGTCCAAACCACAGTAAACTCATCAAGTCAAAGGGCCGTCAATAAGTCCATTAAGAAATCCCACTGATATAATGGATCTATTCTAGTTGGGACGAACAATTTAAACTTAGTAATAGATCTGCTATAGTAGTGGTGGAAACTGTGTGACTTTACAGATATTTTTGTTAGAGATGAGATGAATCCAGAATTTTCTGAATCCGAATCCAGATCCGGATCTGAATTGCTGGGAGGTTCTGCAAATCCAAGAATCTCACAGATCTCAAATCTTTCAAATCCTTTTTTACAAAAGGGTTTAAAAAGCAAGGGAAACAAAGCACTTCTACTGAAAAGTGTTTTGAAGCAGAATTTGACATCTTTGCGTAACAAAAAACAAATTAAATAATAGTTTTCACTTTCATGAAAACATACCCATATACTTCTTATTAATAATTACATGTAATTTGGAAGCAGCTCCAGATGTTGGAGTTGACTCTTGGGTTGACTATTACAAAACAAAACAAAACAAAAAGGGCAAGGATAATCTTGGCTAAGACAAACTCTCTCAGCCTTGGCAAAAGCCTAGGCAAAGGCAAACTTACCTCTGAAGAAATCTCGCCAGGACAATTGTCATAGTTTTGCCTTAGGATCTCACCAGATTAAAAATGACATGAAGGCTCTTTCTACAGTACTACAGTACAGAGATAATCCAGGTCAAAACTGGATTTTAATTTGCATAGCTCCTTATGGCATCCTGGGGTTTGTAGTTTGATGATGCACTAGCACACTTTGGCAGAGAAGGCTGTGACACTTTGTCCAATTACAAACTCCAGAATTGTGTACGAAAAAGCTTTGCAAGGGAGTCATGCAAAAGAATCTTCTTCAGCTGTCCTTGAAATCTCAAGAACACTGTGCTTTCCAGTGAAGTCTCAAGTCCTCCAACAATGAAGGCAAAACAAACGCCAACCTCTAGTCCAGTCTCAATCCCTACCCTCCAGTCTCAAGTCAAAAGAATAGGAAGAAGAGAATAATCACCTTCCAGAGGGAGGCAGCCACAGGGGCAGGCAGCAGGACTGAGCTTGATCCGGGGCTCTTGTGCTGGCTACAGCCTCTTGGCATGCAGGAAAGCAACTCTTGCCAGCCCTGTGCACCCACACGGGCCTGATCGAGGGCTCTCACACCAGCTCAGGCCTCCTGGCATACAGAAAAGCGACTCTCACCAGTCCTGCATGCCTGCACAGGCCTGATCTGGGGCTTTTGTGCCATCTCAGGCCTCTGAGTGTGCAGGAAAGCAGCTCTCACCAGCCCTGCGTGCTCATGCAGGCCTGATCTGGGGCTCTCACATAGGCTCAGGCCTCCTGGTGTGCAGGAAAGTGACTCTCACTGACCCTGCACAACCACACTGGTTTGATCCGGGGCTCTAGCACTGGCTCAGTCCTCTTTGCATGCAGCAAAGCAGCTCTCACTGGCCCTGCATGCCCACACAGGCCTGATCCAGGGCTCTCAGGCCCCGGGGTGTGCAGGGATTTGAAAGATTCCATTTGCCTGTTTTGGCCCAGGGATTCAGATTCACGAATCTTGAATCCTTCTCGAGGATTTGAGGATTCGCGGATTCAGTTGGCCCATCCCTAATTTTTGTTGTGTGTCTTCATTTCATTTCTGACTTATGGCAACCTTAAGGTGAACCTATCATGTTTTCTGAGGCTGAGAGTATATGATGTGTCCAAGGTCACTCAGTGGATTTTCATGGCGGAACAGAGAATCAAACCCTGGTCTCCAGTATTGTAGCCCAATACTCAAACCGCTATACCATGCTGGTTATCCTAGCAGCTTTTGCCGGCAAATTGAATGGTAAAGAAGCTTTGAGCTGCAGTTCATAGAATGATAGAAGAGTTGGAAGGGACCGCAAGAGCCATAGAGTCTAGCCCGCTGCCATGGTCTTAGTCTGTATAAGCTACCTTATACAACTACCTTAGTTTTGCAAGACCTTAAGAAGAGCAGTTGATGACTATGGCTCTTGACTTTGACTTTCAAGAACCACTAGTCCAACCACCTCATCTTGCATTCAGAGATAAGTCATCCAATCTGTTTACCCATCTGTCTGATCAGAAGTGTTGCAAGTTTATTATGTTAGATATAGTTAGGTATAGTTTATGAAAATTGCATTTAAGCGTAAAAAAAATGTTTGACTTGGCTTCTTGAAACTAAGGGTGACAGCTCCTAATCTAAATAAATGCCAGGGTTCATTTCCATGTTTAGAATTCTATATTCAGTGTTCTACTCTTGAATATTTTCTTTGTGCTAATGTCATTGGCTTACTCCAGAGCAAGAAAGCAGTCTATGTCATTATGTTTGGACACTGAGTTGCAACTCTCCTCTCCCTACCTCCATCCTGTTGGGTGCAATTAATAAGCTCCAGCCATTGCTTACCTCCAAATGTGCTGTCTGAACAGCTGGTCTCTGGATGAAGTTGGAAAAGATGTATAATGAGTTGGCCTAGTCTGACGTGTTTGAGGAAGAAAGATATGCATTGCTGTCCTTTTTATATATCAATGGAAATGGCACAAATCTGTCACCGGAAAACAGGTTGTTGGCTGATATTTGCATTTTCTAAGTGTCCAGAATGAATTGGCTTGAATACATGCTGGCATGCTGTGGCCTTGTTCAATGCTGTAAAAGGCAGGACTATTCAAAATAACTTGCTTTTCATATTTTCCCTTGCATTTCATATAATTAAGGTATCAGGCATGTTCCCCCACACACACATAGTTTGGGGGTCTAACGAAAAGTGGCAGAACAGGTTATACTTCCATTCTAATTTACAGAGTTAGAAGCCACATTGTATATTTCACTTGCAGCTAAAAGTAAGGCTGTTACTACATCCAAAGTAAAGCAGATGTGTGGCACGCACCTCCCACACAGTCATACACACACATACATACACACACATTTCAGATTGATTACATAGGCCACTCACATTTCCTCTGGCATCATAGATGGGCAAAGTGTGACCCATCAAGGGTGACTTTTTCAGTTTGAACTTCTAAGACAACCTTTTTTCTGGCCTAAAAAAGGAGGTAAATTTCCTCTCCCAGAAATCATGAAAAGTAGAAACTCACCTTCTGGGAATCCTTATACTGTTAGACATAATCAATCAATCAGTCAATCAATTATAAAAATAATTTTTAAAAAATCAATCAATCAAAAGCACAAATGGGCATTTCCACTTTTTCCCTTCCTTTCCTTTTCTCTCCTCCATTTTTGGTAGCCGGTGTGGCCTCTGGATGATCCAAAGAAGAGATTATTAGCCCTTGGTCCCAGTACAGTTTCCCATTGCTAGAGTAAGGAAAGCTTTCAAATTCATAATCTATCAAGAACGCATTTGTTTCTAGAGATTCTCTATCTTTATCTAGAGATTGCAAATGTTGATTTGTACAGACATTTGAGATAGAACAAGCAAGAGTTTGTGGGGTTTTTTTTAAATTGTTGCTTCCTTGTTACTGTTTTAATAGTATTTTAGCAGATGCTTGTAATTTCAAACATTGTAATTTGTGAAAATCCTAGCTGTGCTGAGACTGAGGCCCTTTCCGCATCCTACCTCTTCTCAGCGCTGGAGTGCGTTGCTCGCACGAGCAGCCTTTTGTGAGAGGCCCTCGTGTCCAGATTTCTTCAGTTCCACATGAGCTTCCTGCTCGCATGAGAGCCCCATCTCTTCCTTTTGCAGTGCAGCCTGGGACCGCTTCCGACCCGGCTTCCAAGGCTCCACACACAAGGCAAGTCTGCACGGGGCCTGAGAGTAATGTGCGACTGCGCACCATTTTTGGCTTAAAGCCTAAAATGAAAAAGTGCATGAGCGGTGCCTGCCTGGCCCTGGAGCATCACACAAATGTGAATGCATCATGTGGACCGCTCCTCACATTTGCATGATGCTCGAGGGGCTTTTTCCCATGGAAAATGCCGTGTGAAAAGGGCCTGAATGACGATGGATCTCAAGCTTGAAGATCTGATACAAGAACAAAATGGGATAAACTCATCTATGGTACTAAGAAGATGGGCAAGATTTTAAAGACTCCAGGAACAAAAATAAGTCAAGTGGGAAAAGATGATTCCATGTCTGAGGAGATCTTCAGCAAAAACACCACTGTGGGCTCCTTTGTCAGGCTTCATCCCTTTTCATGTTTACCTGGTGGTAGGAAGAAACTTGGGAGGAAAGAGAAACTTACTCAGTTTCTAGGCCTTTGTGCCCTGCACTGTTATAGTGCTATTATTCCACTTTCAACATCCTATGGAATCCTGGAGTTTGCTGGTTAGAGAGGGGCATTTAGGATTCTCAGCCAGAATGCTCTTTGGCCTCAGTAAACCGAAAACTCCAGAATTCCACAGGATGTTGAGAGCAGAATAATAACACTGTAATAGTGTAGTGCAGAAAGTCTCCATATTTTAACACCCATTCGCCTAATTTGCCAACTAATTATCACTATACACAGTGATATAGTTACGCCTGAATATTTATTGTTTTCTAAATTTTGTGATGTAAAAATA
Source organism: Ctenosaura bakeri (assembly GCA_948474755.1). Lineage (NCBI taxonomy): Eukaryota > Metazoa > Chordata > Lepidosauria > Squamata > Iguanidae > Ctenosaura > Ctenosaura bakeri. Next base: position 286,587 of record CAOLHI010000989.1, on the reverse strand, counting down.
CACATAGATGTCTGAATCCAATTGCTAATCCAAATTGGAGTAGATACATTGGATTAGTAGGATTTACATAAGTGCTGACTCACCATTCAAAAATTAATAAAAATTGATCTTACCTGTTGGAAAACTGCAATTGGATTTGGGAGAGAAATTAGTGAAATGAGTGAAAAGAATATACAAAAGCATATTACATGGACTTAAAGTACTTGTAAAATTGGAGACAAATGCATATATGAGAAATACACTTTTAAAGTGAGCTTTAAAATCCATATCGACAAAAACCGGCAGAAAAGCTGGAAAAAAATGAACAGATGAGCAAAATGGACAGATTGCTCTAGTCCTTGCTGCCAGAATAATCTGTCAACTGGATATCTCCAAAGAAACTACAATTTGTTGTTTTTCAGAATACTCTGAAATAGTTTTGCTCTGGCATACTTTATAGAATTAAAATGGTGGCACTGGACTAAAGCAATCAGGTAAGGGACAGGACTCCTATACTCCTATACCTTTAATGGTTGTATAGAGATAGATGTAGCTGACATGATAAGTAATGCCCGTTGAAATTCCCTCTTCTCCACAATTATAGGTAGAGGAGCCATGTCCCTTATTTTACTGGAAACCTTAGGTGACACCACGGGGGGGGGGTCCCAACAGCTGTCCATAAAGTCCACATGCTGATGGCAGGCTCATTTGCCATCACAAACAGGAACAGAGAAACACATTACATAATGGCAGTGAGTTCAGCTAAATGATTTGGCAGGCTTGCTAGACTGAGGCTTATTCCAAAGCAAGTGTGACATTAGACCAGACTAGGTTCAAAAAAAAAAAAGAAAAAAGAAAAGATAAGGCAAATTGTTCTTTGAAGAAAGAGCGTGAGGGGAAAAAACCCACTATATCCTCATAATCTTTTCTGACAATTATCAATTTGTTTACAAACATTTTAATTAAGAAAGCTTATAGAAATGCACCGCATTAGTGAGTTTTCCGTCTTAACAACCGTGACAAGAATGATAACATTATTGAAACCATCTCAGCAGTAAACATCTCATCATATATAATATAAACATCTCATCATATGATTTGTTGTCAGTCCAGAAACAGTTGTTTTTTTTTCCTCTGAAGAGCCATTATTGAACAGAGATAGGTACAAATGATAAATATTGGCACTATTTTAAGTTTTTCCGTACTTAACTGCAAGATGTCAAGGAAAGTGATTCCAGAAAGGTAGGGTGGGGTTGAAAGATCTTGGTGGATTAGTGCTGCCTAATTCCTTTCATGGTATGGTCACCATGTATATAATTTTTTAAAAAAAACAACTATTTGGGTTAGTTATGAATTGAAAATATCTTCATATGTTTGTTCTTTAGAGACCTGTTGTTCATCTGTACCTTTAAACTATTTGTTCTTTTGCTAAGAAGTGACTTTATAGGAAAACCAATGCTTCTGATAGAGCCATTTCCTGACAAAGAAGTCCTATTCATTTTAGGGTAGTGATGTATTTGTTAGAGATATTTCTGAATGTTCCCATTTTTTCTGTTCTCAAATGTAAGGATTCTGCTATATGTGAAAGAAGTATTTGAAACTTTACATCAGTGTTTCAGTTGAAGAATGAACCTTTGAAATCAACTGGATTGAACATGTATTAATTATTTATTAAAAGGATGTCCTTGCTCTGTGTAAAATGATGTGTGAGGCAGCTAAGAAAAAATAAGATACAACTTCACAAAAAAAATGCTGTAAATATAAAACAATAGGTAACAGAAACAGACCAAAACAGTTGTTCAATAAAACAGCAATTAACAAAACAGATCAGGTCAATGGGTCAAAATCCCATTTAAATAGTGGTGACTGGTCTTTTTCTTGTCAGTAAAAACTATCCAAGGGGCACTGCAGTTCCTAGAATTCACCCCAGCAAGCCACTGGTCTCAGCAATGCCCTAACGGAAAAGAGGGTCAGCTGCAGCACTCTTGACCTGAAGTTTCTGAACACTTTTCAAAACTGCATTTCTGAAGAGGGTTAACAGTTGGACAAGCATAATGAAACTTAGGCTTGTGCCCTCCTGACAAGATTGGATATTTTCAGGGAGAAGTTTGCCACTGTCAAAACTTTACTTTGATTGGGTCTTAAGATATGATGTGAGAAATAGTTTTGGACCCTTTCCACACGGGGTTAAAAAAATGGTGTAGAGCGACCTCTGACGGAGGTCGTCTACACCGTAACGTGGATTGGGGCAGACTACTTTTGTGTAGTTCCACACCCCAATCCACGCAGGGGCGACTGGAAGTGGCAGAGCCACATGCTTTTTGAAAACCACTTGTCTTGTGGTTTTTAAAAAGCACAGGCGTGCAGCCCCGTGCAGCCCTGTTGCAGCGCCCAGTGTGGATTTGCAGGCGCATGCACGTGCTCGCCTGCAGACCGGCCGGGGGGTGGGCTTCTGACTGGCGAGCTTCTCCTGTTGGCGGAGAGCCTCCGCCAGCTGGAAGCCGCCATTTTGGACATCTCAGGACTCCGCAGGACGCCACCGTGTGTGGAACAGCGGACTCGCACTGCTCCACATTGTGACGGCTCCAGGTAAGCTCCGTTTTGGCGTGTTTTTGGGCGTGGCTTCCTCCATGTGTGGAAAGGGCCTTGCTTTAGTCCATTATGTGATTTTGTAAAGCTTTATGTGGCCAGCACACAGGGTACCTCAGGGACTTCCCTGTCCATCTACCCACGCAAGGAACAAGATGGTATTCATTCCTTCCTTCCTTCCTTCCTTCCTTCCTTCCTTCCTTCCTTCCTTCCTTCCTTCCTTCCCTCCCTCCCTCCCTCCCTCCCTTCCAGTGGAGACTCAGCTGATACAAATGAAAGACAGGGCCTCCTCTATGGTCATACATAGATGGTGGATCTTTTCTTCTCTGAGAATCAGTTAACTCCCCTCATTTATTGTTATTTCAGAGCATTCCAAGCCCGAAGCCCCCCCATCTTTTTTGTTTTGGCATGGATTTGGTTAATCAATTAGTTTTTTTTTTTTAAAAAAAAAAATTGAGTGTTGTTTTTCATGTGGTCTATCAGTCCCCTGCTTTTCTTACATTGTAAGGGTGTGGAAGACAGCAAGAACAGAGGATATATTGTTTTTAATAGTTGGTTTTAATTTAGTTAGCCACCCTGAGCAGTGCACATCCTACCAGAAATAAGTATGGTTTGTGTATGTGAAGGGAATGTATATATCTTCCTTTCACTTTTGTGAAGTGATGGGCTCTTCCTATCCTTCCCTGTTATGGGATGGGCACAACACACACACAAACACACACACACTTACTCTTGTATGCATTACCCCATCCTTTGTTTGTTATGAATGTGTGCACATATATACACACATTCACACATACACACAGTTATTAAAATCTTGCCTACTGTCATTGTTATAATTTAAATAATTTTAGTGGAAGTGCTCTTTGAGATATTCCACATTCACAAAGCACAACGACTAAAACCTAACAAGATACATTGATTAACAGGCTAGGTGCAGTTTTTAGAACTGTATATCAACATTGAACTTTAAATGTGAAAAGTGACCTTCAAAATGAAAAAAATCTAAATTCTGAATTTTGAAAAATATCTTGAATTGGTGGTCTTTAAAGTTCTAAAACTGGAGAGGACATAACATTTAGGAAGACACAACTACGGCATCCAGATCAAGGCACATAATGATACCACCCTAATCTGTTTTGGTCAGTGCCCATATCAAGTGCTACATTCAGTTCTGGGCATCACAGTTTACAACAGGTATCAACAAACAGAAATATGTCCAGATGAGGACAACAAGGAAGGTACAGGGCATGAAAATGAAACATTTTAAGAAATAATTAGCAGTTATGCATATTTAGCTTAGATAAGAGAACACTAGGAGGTCATTTAATACCTATCCTCAAATATCTGAAGATAGAGCAAGATTGTTTTCTTCTGTTCCAAAGGGTAAGGCACACATCAGTGGATTAAAATTCTCAGAACAGAGATTCAATTGAACATTGAGAACAGCTTCTTGGTGGTTAAGACCTGTTCAACAGTGGGACAGACTATGTCAAAAGTTCTTCATTGGATAACAGATGGCTGTCTATCAGGGTTGCTTTAGCTATGGATTTCCTGTATTAGCATGGGACTGGATTAAATGGCCCAGCTTTACAGTTCTATGATTCTATTTTTGTTTTCTGCTAAACTCTATTTAAACATCAATATCAACTCAGACTTAACTTTTGGCAGACAACAATAGGACCTTTTCTTCCTTGACCTGTTGACACTTTTCTGGCCACAGTCGTTAATACAATTATTACCATGGTGCTATTTACCTGGGGGGGAACTTAATTGCAATGCACATGCTTATTATGTATAAGTCTCAGTCCACCCTTTCATCTCCAGTTGAAAAGATTTCACATAGTAGACCTCAAAGGACCTTGGATCAGTGCCAGCATAGAGACAGATGGATTCTTGTTCTGACTTGGCTTCTTACATCCTTTCTAGTTTATGTCTGTTTTAATTATTTCAGAGTTAACTGGTAAGCCAACATTGGTGCTTAAATCAGCTATATTTTCATTAATACAAAATATTGTTCCTTTCCATTATTTTCCTTTATGTATTCTAATGACTTCATTCCATTGTCTAATATATGCTAACAACTTTCACTGACTCCATAGTAGTCCACTAAGCATATGTGAAAGTAGAATTCTTTTCTAATTAGGGAGAATGGTCTTGGATAATAGACTGTGTCAGTTAAAAGTTTGCCATTGATCTGAACTGGCTTTGAATAAAAGGGACAAAAGTGCAACAATGGCTGGAACACATTTTCCTGGAAGAGTCTTGTTGAAACCTAGTCTCATAGGTACAAATGCTCAGGTTCTGTAGACATGAATTTATTCAAAGCTGGCAAGCAAAACAAACAAATAATCATATGCATAAAGGAACCAGTATCTTCTATTATATTCATCAACAGATCTCTTTCATGCTAGGTCATACTTTTCATCAATCTTTTTGATAGAATTTTCAAGAACATTTCAGACAGCATATTTTACTATATTTATTTTTTCATCATCATCATCTTCACCACGATGATGATGATGATGATGATGATGATGATGATGACGACCTGTTACTATTATTATCTTACACAGCTATGGGGAAGGTACATTTTTGATGGTCTCCAAGACAAAGGACACAAAAAGACACAGTGTGCCAGGATGGTGCACTTGATAGGGAGGAGTCAAAGACTATTTAAGGCCCGGCCATTCCTTCATAAGCCTCTTTGGATCTTTGCCGCACGGGAGACAGAATGGTTTGATGGCTGGTTCAGAGCTCTTGTGAGTGGTTCAAAGGGGTATTTTGGTGGTAAATCAGAGCATAGTGTTTCTGCACTGTTCCTGCTTATCCTTTGCCTGGCAGAGGGGAATTTATTACTCTTAATTTCTAGTGCTTGTTACTCTTACGGGGGAGGGGGTGCTTTTTGGAGACAAAAAAAAAAAAGCTGGAAAGTTAAAGCCCTGCCTTCACCTCACCAGAATGGTTTCAGGCCCCATTGGACCTTGATGGGGTAGGATTGTTGTAGGCCTCCATCAGGCCTTGCTGTGGCTGGCTTTGTTGGCCTCATCAGAACTGAAAGTGGGTGGATTTTTTTTTGGCCCTGTTGGATGTTGGACAAGCCTACCTCAATTACATAAGGCTCCATTGGGCCTATCTCTCTGCCTGCAATGAGTATTGCTCATTGGGTTGGTGCATGTCCCCCCATTGTTTTTATATAAGTCCTCTTTGGGCCTTAGGGTGGTCCATTTCAGTTTGCATAGGCCCAGGAGGACTACTGTCTAGGCTCCCTTGGGCAGTCTAGGTTCCAGGCTGTGTCACAGGTCTTGGCCCCATCGGACCATTGTATGGTTTTTCTGTAGGCCTCATTGGGCCTTTGTGTGGCTCACATCAAATGCTAGGGACCCATTGGGCCTTCCTTGTACAGCCTGTGTTGCACAGTCTTCACAGTAGACTCCATCAGACTTTTGTGCAGCCTTCACTGTAAGCCTCATCAGGCCTTCACATGACTTTCACAGCCACATCAAACCTTCATGTGGCCTGTGTCTTGAATTCAGACCCACTGGCACTGTGTGCAGCCTTCATAGTAGGCTCTATCATGCCTTGTGTGGCCTGTGTCTCATGTTCAGGTGCCATCGGGCCTTCATTTGATCTTCATCATAGGCATAATAGGTCATGTTCAGACCCAGAAGGCCTTCATACTGCCTTCACAGTCAACCCATTGGATTTTTGTGTGGTGCTGAATTCTCAGTAGGTCCCATCAGCCTTTCGTGTGGCCTTCATTAGCATTATAGAACCTTCATGAGGGATTTGCACTAGACTTGCCCCTGGTGGAGTCCTACGTAGTCTGTTTTCTTCATTGGCTTCATTGGGCCTCTGCACAGCCCGTGACTTTGCCGTAGGACTCAGTGCAACTTTGCCTGGCCTTTTTTTTTTTTTTCCATTTAGGCCTTAGTGGGTGAAGAAAAGCTGGAGTCAGGCCTGTTTTCACTGTGTAATAAATGGCCATTCACATTGCTACTCTGAGTTAGGGAGTCTCGCTCTTGATTCTCAAATTAGAGGAGATTTATGTATTATTGAACTTTATTATCATAGGCTACATTATTCTAGTTTTCACATAACTGATGCATTATAACTACCAAATGTTTAAAAAAGCAAAAAAAAAGCTACATCATATAGAAGGAAATGGAAAGCAATAAGAATCACATGATTTAGCTAAGCACACAGAGATATCACAGAGGAATGGCTCAACAATTCTTGGTTCAAATATTGTCTTAACCATGAACTCACTAAAATGCTCATTGTTCTTGCTTTAAGGAACACACTTCATTAATAAGCTAAAAGTTAAACCAACAATACAGGCCTCTGGTGTAGATCAATGATACCAGGAAGAAATGTTTAAAATGTGGAGAACACAATGGTAAGTGCTCTTCACATTATAATGAATCTACATTGAAACCACTGAAAGCTGGTAGTAGCAGAAAACCACTACCTTGTGGAAAATCTATGCTGAGCTTCTCTGCGACCCCAACACTACTCCTCCTGGGAAATAAAGCAGTGATGGCTTAGTAAACTGTCTGAACTGTGGGTTTCCAATATTTTCTGGTGACACCACTCACTTCTTCATCTCCATATCAAATATGAGAATATTAAAACTGCTGTTTTTATAAAAAAAGAGTATTACAAAAATTACTGGGATAATGTATGCTGGGGACTGAAAACATCTTATAATGTAAACATTTGTGGGTAGCAGCAATATCAGCCAACAATGAGGCTTTCATATCATAACTATAATCTAGATTTATTGCCTCATAGTTCTTTTGATCAGGCAGACTGCAGGGGCCACTAAGTACAACTAGTTTCTGGGCCCTGCTCAAAATTCTGGGGACCTCTTGTAAAGCATTCAGAACCCTGGTTGTGTATATCTGAAGGATATCTTTTCCTTGCACAACACTCTCTGACTGGGAGAGTCAATGCATACTTCTATAGGTTCCTCTGTTTCAAGAGATTAGACAGAAAGAACCTTGGAAATCGACTTTTGCAGGGGATAATGTTAAACTGGTAGTTTTCCTTCTTACAGGAACCCATCTTTGTTTTCTCCTACTGCCATCTGGTAAACATCCACATACAAGGAATTTTCATGAGTCAAGCATCTTTCCTGCTTGAGCAGGACTTCTATGTTGTTGTTTTTTTTAAAAAAAAAAATTCAAGGCTTGTTTGTATTGCAGAACGACACCAATATGTTTACAGAATTGTTCTATTTTTATTATGACTACCATTATCACTAATAATAACAATTTACAACTCTAATTTGAACAGTTTTGTTGTTTAAACATTATAAATATACAAATGCTATACAAAATACATGAGAAATAAAAAAAAAAAGACAAATTTTGAACATGAAAGCTCTATAGGTTGGAAATTGCAGAATTGCAAACCAAAGTCTTAGACAGAATGCAGTGGCATTTTAAACTTTCTCTCTGAAAGTATTTAACCAAAAGGAAAGGAGGTATCCCAACTACATAGCAAAAGGCTTTGCTGGGGTACTAATGAAAGACTGCTGTTGAAGAGAAAACGTCACCTTCTTAAAAGCATCTACAGAATCTGTAACTATTCCGCACATGATTCTGACATTCTGTGCCTGTGCAAACTTCCTGTCTGTGTCATACCCCTCTGGGAATGAATTTAATCCCTCTTCTACTCCAAGCAGGAACACTAAAACAGAAGGCTTGGGAAAGTGACTCTTTTGAACAGGAACTCCTAAGATTCCCCCAGCCAATTCTGGGGGCTATAATGCCAAAAGAAATTTTTCTCCAGCTCTGCTAAAGGATGTCTTTCCCAGAGTCAACAACTTTGTGTTACAACCTGTGGGTTGAAAACAAAAACAAGTGACTTCTCTCCTTTTGAAAGTTTAGTTCAGGCTGAGTGGCCAAGCCAGAGGAAGTTCTATTGTTCTAAAATGTCATCTGGCACAGTGAAAGTAAAAGATTGATTCTGGCCTAATTTATAGCACAGTATAAATTCACAGCATTTCTGCTAAAGGCATTCACTCTGATCAAATGGCTTCACAGAAAAATCATGCCTTGAGGGCTATGACATTAAATCAGAGCATTTGCTACAATCCTGTGGCTCCAGTGAAGACACCATGTGCTCTTATGTTGGAGGTTCATCATGCCTTGGGCTATGATCCAAAACATTCTTGCTCGGACATATATTCCACTGGCATCAATGGTTTTGATTGCAAATAAAGGTAGGTTTGCCACAGGGGACACACAAAACTCTCATGAGAAATTTCACTTATTGTATTGAAACTCTACTGGTTTCATTGGAAATTTGGCAAAGTTTCTCCTTAAGAAGAAACATGAAATTGCTTTAGCTATCCCTTTAGGTAACAGTGTTTCTGACACTGACATTTGCATAAGAAGCAGACATTTAACAGGTGTAATTTTTCCAATAATGCATAGCCAGGAGGGATGCAAGTTCATAGCTATGACTTGCTGGAGTTGCCAAGTAAGAGCCCGGAGGCACTGTAACAACAAAAATAGTCTTGCATTCCAGTTATAGGGAAAAGGCAGGACATGAATGCATAAACAATACCAACAATAATAACAGTAGCCATAATGTTGGCCAAGGGTGTCCACAGGACACATTGTCTATGTGTATGCACAGAAGGCTGCTGAACACAGTTTGCTTGTTTAACTTAAAGCACCACAGCATACCTGTGTATTTTTCGTGTGTGTGTGTGTGCAAACAAATATATAACTTTTGATCCTTAGCATTAGATGAACGATATTTAGAAGCTTACAAAAAGAATCCTCTGGAGAATATGACAGTACTAATGTAGACCACATGAAGCATCATGAACCTCAATAAAGGGTTATAGAGAGGACTGTTTTTAAAAAAGAGCAAAGAAAAAAAAAGATTAACAAACACATTGAGAATGGTCTAAATATTTTCTGGCATCTTTATAACACTGGCAGCTTCACAAGACGTGTCAAGAAAAGGCTCTCCTTAGTCTAGAAAAATGTTTCCCAAACTGTGGTGTTCCAGGTGCTTTGGACTTCAGCTCCCAGAATCACTGATCATTGGCCAAGGCAGCTGGGACTTCTGGGAACTGCAGTCCAAAACATTTAGAGAACTAGAGTTTGGGAATCACTGTTCTAGAATGATATCCTCCACCTTGGAAGTGCTTTAACGCTTTTGGTGCTGCATCAGGATTCCAACCATACATTCCTAATTTACCCACAGCACTTTTCAGCAACATAACTGGAGAAGAAAGCTTTTGAATTCTTGCTATTATTAGACAATAAAAGTCAGTTATGCTAGTCTACTACAATTCATCCAAAGATATACCACTAGAACCTGAACCATGTTCTATACGGGCTTTTCCGCATTTGGTTTTTAAAATGGGGCGGTGCATCCTCCCACGAGGACGTTTGCATTTGGGGCCGAACTGAGTTCAGACTACTTACTGTTTGTCCGGACTTCAGCCTGCTCCGGAACATCCAGAACTGGTGGTCGCCCGTGCTATTGAAAGACCGATTGAAAGAGGACTTTCAATAGTGCAGCGCGCCCTAGTCTGTCACTCTGCTAAAGTATAGATCTACAGGCTCGCAACAGTGCGAGTCTGCAGATCTTCCGGGGCAGGTTTCTGGCTGGTGAGCTTCTCCAGTTGGTGGAGAGCCTCCACCAACCAGAAGCCTCCATTTTCGTCGCCGGAGAGTGTGTAGCGCGGGCGCACGCTGCTCTGGACTGTCGTGAATCATTGAGGGGGAGCGTGCCAGTCTGGTGAGTAATGAACTGCCCCATTTCCCCCCAAAGTGCGGAAAAGCCCTACATCTCATATTCCTTGATAGTGCTGTATGTAGATATTTTGGGCTACCCCCCTTTTTTTTTGCATCCATTCATGATAAGAATTCTGAAAAGAAATCACCCATTTCATCATCATCATCATCATCATCATCATCATCATCATCTGGAAAAGGAGCAAAGATGGAAGAAATCTATGAAAGTTTCACAGAGCTGGGTAAGGGGGAGGTTATCTCTTCATTTTGCTCTTACCTAAAGATTGGGGAAGTGGTGAGGTGTTTTCCAACCTAGGCTCAGCCCAGGAACTGATTGTGCTACCTGGTGGGGCTTCTGGAAAAGGCAATTCAAAAAGTAACTTTTCTAAACTTGGCTGTTACCTTTTAACTTCTTTTAATCCTCTGGTGCTCTGCAAGTAGTTTCTCAGTTTTGTGTCAGAAATGGGCATTCCTTGGCTCTTGCACTTCTAAGCATTTTATGAATAGGAGTCAGCATGGTGTGGTGGTTTGAGCATCTGGAAACCAGGGCTCAAATCCCCACTTGGCCATGGACACCTACTAGGTGACACTGGGCAAGTCACACTCTCCTTGGGCAAGTCATCATCAGAGGAAGGTGAGGGCAAACCCTCTAAACAAATCTTTCCAGGAAAACTCTGTGATAGGTTCACTTTAAAGATGCCACAAACTGGAAATGACCTGAAGCCACACAACACAAAAACATTTTGTGAAATGCAAGAGATGGAGGAATATTGAAGACCAGTGAAAAGCCTTTTACCTTAAACAACCACCACCACAAGGTGCTGTTGTACCATAACTCATGAATAAAGAGGTGAGACACATATGATAGGATAAACCAAAGCCACATTTTTTTGCACTATTTAACTCAAATCTGCAGTGAGGCCTTCATAGTTCAGAATTCATCTGAGGCATGTGGCTGTCTGAGACCACTTCTAAAATTATAATGAGAGTCTATCCAGACCCTGATTCCAATCTATAATTCTACAGGCTGTCCTTGGGTGGCATTTTCTAACCAGGGAAACACTTTTGGACCAACCCTCTCCCCAAGTATTGCAATTCAGAGTGTGATAGATAATGATGCTGTGATTGAGGAGCAACTGATTGTGCAGGGGGTCAAACCAGTGACTGAGCAAGTCAACCTGCGAACATCCGCTGCACTGGAAGGTCAAACAGAGACTGAGTTGCCCCAGCCAGCTCATGACGGAGAGGAAACCAGCAGTGATGCAGAGGAGTTGCAGCCAGCTGTTCCCATCAGCCTTCAATCATGTAGAAGGCTGAAACAGGCTGCTGAGAGGGAGGCTGCTTGGACTAGGCTGAGGAAACAATAACGAGCAGCACGCTCACTGGGGCTATTTAAGTCTGCCGGCGTGGCTGCTCCTTGCTTGCAGCAAATATTAGCAAGCCTTCACAACCTTGTGTTTCCTGCTTCCTGAAACCCTCTGGATGGATCTCTGCCTCCTGAACCTTTGGACTGGACCTTGACCTGGCTCGGCTTGTGTTTTGCTGGTGTTGGTATATTCGGACTCCCCAAGTGTTCCTGATCTCTCTCCTCCCTTGCTGGCTGCAGCCTGGCAGGGAGAGATTCCTGACACAGAGGGGAGCCAATCCTGTGCTGTTCTCAAAGGCTCTTCCCTTTCCAACACCTAAACTCCATATAACCCAATATACTAGTTCAGGAATTCCTTTTCAAGTAAAGGTGCCAAGTGAGTGCCCATCATCATTTCAATTCCCAGTTTCTATATTACCCAGTCAATGTGACAAAAGCAATGTTCAATATCACCTTAACCAATTTCTCATTGCCTTAAGGCCCACAGTGCAGGGTAGACATAGGCCCTTTTCGCACTAGGCTTTTTGCGCGAGCGGGGGCGGGCGGCTTGCGGGAAAAGCCTAGTTCGGGAGCCTGCCGGTTCCCCGCTGGTTCCTTCCGCAGCCAAAGGAACCAGCTGGGAAACGGCACCGTCCCGGAGGCGGCGGCGGCTCGCGACTCCATCCCCCCCCGCGCGTGCCAGGAGCGAGCGACAGTCGCGCCCGCCCCCCCCGCGCGCGCCAGGAGCGAGCGACAGTCGCGCCCGCCCGCCCCGCGCGCGCCAGGAGCGAGCGACAGTCGCGCCCGCCCCCCGCGCGCGCCAGGAGCGAGCGACAGTCGCGCCCGCCCCCCCGCGTGCGCCAGGAGCGAGCGACAGTCGCGCCCGCCCCCCGCGCTCGCGCGAGCGGGAGGCTGTCGCGAGCAGCCCCCCGCCCGTGCGAAGCAGGATGCTCTCGCATCCGCCGCGCTAGCTCCCCGCCCCGCCCCTTCCTTCCGCACGGGCGGAGGGAAGGAGGTGCGACCCGGCCGCCTCCCCGACGCACCGCACTACAGGTGAGTGCGTGTGGGCGCCGGGAGTGTAGCGCGAGCGCGGGGTGATTTTCGCTTGAAAGCGAAAATCAAAAACCCCGCGCTCGCGCCGCTGCAGCCCCGTGAGAGCGCCGGAAGTGGGAGTGCGTCGTGCGGAGCGACGCTCCCACTCCCGCACGGCTCACGGGGCTATTTCGCCCGGGAAAGCCCGTGCGAAAAGGGCCATAAACTTTCCCACAAGCTTTTCTAAAACCTGCCAGTTAGGTAAAGGGTCCAAAAGCAACCAACCACAGCCTACACTTCATGTTAGGGTGGGAGAGTAGACTGAGTATGTTGACTGACACTGAGGCAGAGTAAGAATAAGCTGTTCTTTCTTTGCTCTCATCCTAAGCCAGCAGTGTGGCAATGGTTGTGCTGCCTCGTAACTCTCCCCTCTTTCTGAAAAGACACAAAACAACCTCAGCTCTGAAGCAAATTGTGGGGAGTATGTGTAAAGTTAAAGAACACCACATCACTCAATCACTTTGTGATGTTATGAAGCTAACAAAAAGAGATGTATTCCATATCACCCACAAACACTTGACAGAATTTCTCTACCCACCTTAACAGCACAGAAATAGAGACACTGAAATGTGAAATAAAATACTCAGATTTGGACAGTAGATTTAAACACTAATTGTTTCAGGTTTAAATAATATCCTAGATCCAGTGGGAATGGATTCTTCTCCCTAGACAGAAAATATTCTACTATCTTGAAACAAAACAAAACAAAACTCCAGATAAATAAATGAAATGTATTGACTCATAGTCTGTAAACAGAAGGCATAAGGCAATGAAATATGCTGATGGCACAAAACCGATCTGGGTTAGTCAAGACTATTCTTATTTATTATTTATACAGTGCTCTGAGTGTGCAGATCCCTATTCTCTTTAATAAAGCAAAAATGGATGTAAGCCTTAACTCATGGAACAGACAAAATAATAACAGAGCAGAGGACATTATATTCTGAACTCAGACAGTTTTGACTCATCATGATGGCGAAAATGAACATCCAGAATTCTGACTAAAGCCAATCATTCCACCATTTCTGAATTTTGGAAAATGAATAATTCACATTTCTTTGATTGTTTTATTTTAAATAGGTGCAGGGGGAGGGTTCATTAAACTACTATAGTGGTTAGGGTTGCCAGGTCTCAGGTTCTGGCCGTCAGTTTCATCGATTGGAACTTTTCCAGCCCTGAGGGTGAGAGGATGAAAACTCAGGGTGATAACATTGTCTTGAAAAGTGTGTGTATATTTTGCTCATTTGTTAATCTTTTTCTTTTTTTTTATTTGGATGTCATATTTTGTGAACAGTGCTTGACCCTAAATGTAATTGTGTTTAATGACATCACCCTTGTAACATTACTAAAGTCCACTTACACAACCGTGGGCATTCTTGGATGCCCCAAAATATTCTGGAATTCTTGGAGTAATCTGCAGCCATCCACAAAAGCATGGCAAATTATAATTGTTCTCTTTTGTGACCTTTTTCCTACTATGCAATTCAATATTAGGATTCCCAGGAAAGCAGCCAGAACTAAAGCTGTGCAAGCATGTTTGTGAAAATATGGGCTTTATCCTTTTGACAATTATGTGTGCATGCCATTTTCCTTTGCATTTTTTTATCAGGGATGAACCAAGGTGAACCAAGATATTTTGCTGCCAAAGAAAAAGCAACAAATGATACCACTATACTCAATCACATCAAGGAGCATAATATCTAAGATATGTAAGATATAGATATATAGAGAGAAGCATATGAGCAAAAAACTCCAAAGTTTCTTTCTCTACCCTTACATTAAAAATATAATAATATCAAATGAAAAAGCTACCAATTTGATCCCTTTTTATGAAGCCTCATAACTGTTGACTGAGGCAGTGGCCTCGCTGTGCCTCCTAGCAAGGCTGGCCATGATTTTCCTCTACATCTAACATGTCCTGCAGACCATCTTGTTGGGAAATATGAAAGAAAGTAGTGAGTCTCTCAATCAAAGTAATCAATTGGCAGGGCTGAATCTGAAACAGTCAGTTCCATGGCCATCCATGCACGCAGGGTCTAGCAGAGAAAGAATTAAAAAACCGGGGGGGGGACAGCAATCAAATATATGCTGCAATGAAGGAAAGAGAGGGAAGAGATAAAATGACTGCAGGCCGCAATGATTCAGGAAAAAAAGGGGTGTAGAGAAATGCATTATCAATACAAGTGCGCTATCAATAGAGAAAGAAGAAGGATATCAGGAGGACAGAGGAAGAACTTGGTAGACTCATTAGTGACAGGATGCTGAGACTTGAGAAATCAAACTAAATTAATCAGCAGTTTTGTAGAGATGACTACTCTGTCCCTTGCCCCATTGGTCTGGAAGCTGTAACATATGCATCTTTGTTATTATGGTGGGACTCAGGGGTATAGCTATGGGAGAGGGAATATGGGGGAATTACTGCCCCCGCCCCCCCCCAAAAAAAAGAATTCTACGCCCTTCCATGAAATTTTCTTTTCCTTTATTATAACACATATGGGTGTTCCTATTTTCTTTCATCAGTAGCATTATTCATATTTTTCTTTCTTTTTTTAGTCTGAAATTGCTTCTCTAGTTTAGGAACCCATTTGCAAATTAAACAAATGTGTTCTTTCTTGGGCTGAATTTTTGGGAGGCTGAAAAATGGCAGAGTAAATGCAATTCAGCTTCAGTCTTTCTGCCACCAGAAAAACAAATTCACTTTTTTTCTTTCTTTTTTTTTTTTATGACATTAGGAATGATAGTGTGGGGATCTGTGCAATGCTTCAGGGCCCTGTCAAGATTCAATCTGACAATCAGCAATCATACTGTGTAGTGAAAGTTTTCTGCCTTCTAATCTGTGGAAAATACATCTGCAGTCGTGCGAAGCAAAAGATTTTAAACCTTAAGACTGAACATCAGACAGTTATTTGATATATACTCCTCAGTGAACACTATGTTTCATAGATATTTCTAGCTATTCTATTGCTGTTATATTTGGTTCAGATGAGTTATCTGGGTAAATAAGTGACTAAGCATGGTACTAGGTATGGAGGGAAAAAAATCATACATACAAGCAAATGTACCTAGGTGTTTTTTTTTACATCCTGGGCATATATAACTTTGGATACAACTCTCCTCCAACTTTGTGAAACAATTCTCAGCTCAAAAGCTGGACACAAAATATTAGGAAAGGTTGAATGCAAAAATGTCACTGTTAAGGGAAATGTCCTACTTCCCAAGTCCTTTATTTCCTTTTGAAAATAAATGTTAATGGGTGTAAGTGTGTGTATGTATATAACTGTCACACTGGTGCAGTAACGGGATATTATGGACTCATGCTTGAATATGTCTGAAATTGATGCAGACCAGAGTTAGATTGATACCTCTCTCTCTCTCACACACACACACACACACACACACATAGAATCTCTCATATATACATACACGGTGATATTATGAAAAGGATGCTTTATAAATAATCAGTCAATCATGTCTATGGCAATTTCCGCACTAGCTTGTTATACAGCGCGATGATTCCACTTTCAACCTCCTCTGGAATCCTGGGGTTTGCAGTTTCGGGAGGGGCCAGCTGGCCCCTCCTGAAACTGCAAACCCCAGGATTCCAGAGGAGGTTGAAAGTGGAATCATCGCGCTATAACAGGCCAGTGCGGAAATGGCCTATGTTTAGACATGTGTATGCACTGGTTGTGATATGGGAAATACAACTGTTGGAGCTTTATTTTTGGGACTAGAATTGGGACTAGAATTCCCAGAATCCTTTTCCAAACTCTGAAGTATCACAGAGTGGGGCTCTGGAGAATGTAATGAAAGATCAGGGCAATCAAACAAAATCTTACCCTCTTTCCTCAAGTGATTGGAGGTAGCATGCCCAGAAAGAATTGGTGTGATCCATTCCTGCTATGTGATGATTTAGAATTAAATTAAATTACTTAGAATCAAATCAAAATGCAGTGGAAATTAATCCCTGGTTAATGGTACAGCCCAAGACGTATAAGATTATATCTCATTTTTATGGTTTACGAAACTACCTATTACTTGTATCATCAGATCTTTATTTATAAAGAAACATCATTTCATATTGGAAGGGGGTTGAATCATCATCATCATCATCATCAACAACAACAACAACAAATACCTAGGATGTACCTACATGTCATTATGAACTACAATATTCGCACTGATACCTTGATGCACTAAATAATTTTTCTGAAGTTTTGAACCAGAGCTGTTGTTCTGGACATATCATTTATAAAAGTTTTTTTCCCCTACAAAATTAATTTTGTTGTAAATAAACATCTGATAAGGCAAGGAAGTGGTAGTTTCATAGACCATAAAAGGAAGAACTAGGACATTTGAAATTAATTTTAGGAATTCCCATGATGAAATCTACCATGAAATCAGAAAGACTGCAAAGAAACTTGAATTGTATAGATTTTCCTTGTCTGCCATTAAAATAGGTTAATAGGCCTAATTGCTTTTTTTGAAGAGAAATGTGTTCCTGTGGGTTACTTAGCAACTAGTGACAATGTGTTGTTCCTTTTTAGTGCAAGAGAACACAATGTAATTTTTATTAAAATCCTTTTCACTTAATATTTATACTTTTCATAAGGCAAACCCCTATCTTCAGCATGATATTGTTAGCAGAGAGAGAGAGAGAGAGAGCATACAATTTTGCTGAAAGTACTGCTAATAATAACCAGCTATATTGAAGGTTTATTTGAACATGATGATACACACAAAGAATGACAGAAAAGGGGAAAAAAATACAGCTTTGCTACTGGTTCACTTTTACAAGAAGAGGAAATGGCAAGGGTAGACTGAAATTAGAACAGACATTCTAAATATTCCAGAACGAGTCTACAGGACAGTTACTGAACTGTGAGAATAGATATTTAAAAAAAAAAAAATCTGCTAGTAGCATACTCAGCTCAATTCCAGTTATCATTCTCTCCTGCGCAACCATCATTGATTTTATTCCCTTTCATCTTCATGAAGCCATCCTGAGGTTTAGAATCCCTCAGATTTTAAGGCTCCTTAAAATTTGGGGACATTTTAAGTATAAAGCAGGAGTTGGAAATTTGTGGCTCTCCGAATGTTGATGGAGTCACTCCTCATCAATAGATAAGTTGAGTAGGGCAGATAGGAATTTTAGTCCAACAGCATTTGAAGGGACATAGGTTGCTCATCTTTAGTTTCAAGTGTTGGTTTGAATATTTTCTTTGTGTGGTCATAAAACTAGTTTAAAAAAAAACCCTCAAACAGGTATAAACAGATTTATAGGAGCACATCATCCAAAGGAAAATTGTGGAAACCAAAGCTCACATCAATGGTATTCATTGAAAGTGAGAGTTCTCATGCTATAAAAACACAAACAAACAAACAAACAATCTTTCTTTTTTGAATGGATGCATTTTTTTTTTAAAGATAAGTTCACAACTGAGGGTTTTGCTCCCAATCTAATGAAGGAGATATGAGGTAAACTCCAAGTGGCTAGTAGCCAGCAATAGTTATTTCCCTGTCTGGGTTGCCACAACTAGAGGGTATTTATTTATTTTACTTAAAATGAACTTATTAACAAGTGGGTATTTAATTTACTTTTACCAATTATCTGTTCTCGATATGATCACATCCATACCTGTTTTCAGTTTCAGTGATTCAGTGACATCAAATGTTTCCACACAATTCACTGGATCTAGGTAGCCTCAAATTCTGTTTAAACATCCATGAAGATGGCCAGTCTCTCCACCTGAAAGCTGGTGGTTTTGAGGTGTGTGTGTGTGTGTGTGTTTGTATAGGGGATCTATGATTGGATTCAGTCTAAAGCAATGTTTCAAAATGCTGTATCCTTGTCCCAAGATAAGTCCTGCTCCTCAGATTGTTATGTGCCTAGTTCAGCATGATATAGTGATTTGAGCATTGAACTGCAACTCTGGAGAACAAGTTCAGTTCCCCACTCAGCCATGGAATCCCACTGGGTGACCTTGGGCTCATCACACACTCTCATCCCCAGAAAACCCCATGGTAGCTTTGCCATAGGGTTGCCATAAGTTGGAAATGATTTGAAGGCACAAAACGCCCATGCTCCTCAGATTCCTTCTTTAAAATCCTGAGTGGATTCATCATCTCAGTAATAATGAAGCCACCAACGGTCAATGCTGTTCCCAACTTGATTTAGATTACCTTGTTATTTATGATCTGGATAGATATTTTAGATCCAGTATTTATGAAGTGAAATAACATCCGTATTTATCCACCAGTGACTTTGGCCTCACTTCAGATTCTTTCTTTAAGATTAAACTCATACAGCCTTCAGCAAGAGGCTACCCTTCTACCTGCCCTAAGTTTCAAATCTTCCCTTTTTTCATTTTTACATATAAGAACAAATAATTTAAAAAATGCTGTCCCTGATGAGTGTGATAGCGAGACGTTCTGTGTATCTTTTTCAGTGATGTTTCATGCTTTAGGCCTTGTTTTTCCTGCAAAAAAAAAAAAAAAAAATCAGTTCCACACATCAAAATGCAACAGATCTTGGTTTTATGGGAAAATGTGCTGTTTTCTGTGAAAAAAAATCTTTTGTGCACAAATGATTTTGTAACCAAACTCATCTAATGACAATTGACTGTGTTTTTTCAACAAGAGATCTTGATGTGTCTCTATTTCAACTCACAATGATCTCTGTTTTGATGAGTATAAGAAAATTTGCCAGTATTCTGCACATGTCCACCCAGAAGTTTAAAACCTTGATTTCTGTGAAGGGGGAAGATTGTACCCCATACACCCTGAATTTCTTGGGTGTGTGTACAAGGGGAATATATGTTACATATTTTATAAAGAATTACATTTATCTTAGAACGACTATCAACAGAGAAGACAGTTCATAGTTCTATGAAAGCAATGACTTTGGGTAGGATTACTGCTTTTTCCAGGCTACATTTCATATCCAAGGCCATTTCTGCACAATGGGGCTCTTGCGAGTCATCTCATTGCAGTCCCGGCAGGGAAGAGAGTGTGACAGGAATGCTCCCTGCTGTACAAGACTGGCTCCCTGCAGAAGGGAGCATGATGGCCATGCCTCTTCCTTCTGCTGCGCAGGCGGGCACTTTCCCAAGCTGCACTAGGGAAGGAAGCATTGCTGTTGTGCTTCCTGCCATTCCGCAGGACAGGTAGTTATGATAGTGTCGTGCAATCATGGGCGCTAAATGGATTTTATCCATTTAGTATACCCTGTGAGCATGATGCATGGGGATAGTGTTACTGCAGGTTAGGCCTCCTTGGAGATAGCATAAAGCTATCATTTTGATATCAATAATTTGACTCTCTTCCACCACCTCTCTCCACATGTTCGTGAGGCCCCCGGACAAGCACAGAACTAGGCTCAGCCATCAAATGCTGCAATATCCCAAGACAATACAGGCAGGCCAGAAATAACCAGATCACTGCTTTAGGAGACCTCTCTGCAAACACCCTTATTATGTATGCATGCTGCTTACAAAGGACTCCCTGCCCCGAGCAGGCAAATTGGCAAGCTGAATACTCAAATGTCAAGCACTGAGCATTTGCACACTGTCTACCTCTTTGTCAATTCGGACTTAACTCAATCATGCTAAATTTTGACCTTTCCAAAGCTTTGTCTCATGCCCGAAACTCATTTTTTCCCCTCAAGTACGGAATAGCCTGCAGCTACATTTCTCCCTATAAAAACTCCTGATTCCAAGACCCTCCTCAGATCGCTCCCGAGTTCCAGACCACCTTGCTGCTGCTTTGCTTGGCGAGCTTCCCCTCAGCTCCACGTGCTGAGCCACATCGAACCCCAGCACCGCTCTCTATTCTTCCAGGCTTCAGGACAGATTTCGTATCACTCAATTCAACAATCCTTCTGAAAAATCCCTCTGTACCACTCCAACCTTTATTTTCCTTAGTTATTTGTGTGATTGTGTGTGTTGCATACACTGTGTGTCTGTATTTAATAAGATCTCAATTATTCTTATAACTTGGTTTGCTCCTTGGCTTGACCTGACCTCGTAGACATTGGGTAAAAGATTCTGCTGCGTTGCCCTGCCTCTCATATTGCTAACTTGTGCTCTAGCTAATTTCCCCAAACTTAGTTAACTGAGAGCGCATATAGGTGTCCCTCCTGGGACCCCCAGTAAACAGGGTAACAATAGGATGGCAGTGGGCTGGCAAAGATGTCATATGGAAGCATGGCTGTCCCCATAGCAGGAGAGCCCCATCGTGTGGAAATGGAACGAGTTTAAGTTGTTTTGCAACTGTTTGTTATGTTTTGTTGCCTGTACCTACCATGAACACACTAGGTATCTGTGGGAAATAACCAGTAAATTGATTAAATATTCCTTGAAATGCTATGATTATGTCACTGTGAATGTGTCAGGACTGCACATTAGCTAGTTATATTTGGGACAATCCTTTACCATTTCTTCAAATCAAACTATTTGTTACATCTAACCTAATTTCTCTGACTGGAAGCATCAACACATTCTTAAGAAGTGGTATTTTGTTCCTTTCACGATAGCTTCCCAAAACCCTTTTATCTTGAAATGTAAAAGATTAAACATGGAAGTGTCTTCATGATCTTTGTTTTAACTATTGGTGTAGTACATTAAGCCGTCTTAAGCCATGAAATTCTTACATCTCTCTCTTATTGGGTCAGACTGTTCTGATGTGAGATAAGGTTTGGGTCATAAGAAACTAACTTTATGGTATTGGCACTGGGGGTAGCAATAACGGTTATTTATCAGTCTGCAGGGCTCAGTCATTTCTGCTTCATTGGGTAAATTCAGAAGAAAATTTGTAGCTCCAGACTGCTGTGTTGATGGCCAGGCATCTGCAAGGACATAAATACTGAACTCCATGCCTTAAATTACATGACAGTGCCCGTGATATATGAAGAGATATATGAAGAGACATAGTCTTGGCAATTTCTACAAACATGATGGACAGTCGTTTTGTTGTTAAATTTCATAAATAGCCTTACAGTAGCATTTAAAACAGTTTTATACAATGCTGAACAACCTTATAATATTTACATTGCTATCATATTTGCACAGAACAAGAAGTTATTTTTTAAAAATGCATCCTGTTCTTCAAGATAATACAAATCAAATATATTTGACTCTTCTCTCTTTCCCTTCCTCCTTCTCTCTCCAGTGAGGTTAGTTTATAAATCTTTTCCCAAAATTCAGATGTGAGTAGGAAAATCCTGTGCAAGGTAGTTGAACAATGAATACAAGAACCATTCATCATGCTTTACCACCGAATGCATTCTAAAAATGGAACAGAAATACTTTCCTTATTCAAATTTCTTGGAACAGATGTTCTAAAAAAATTTAATGTATGCAAATATTATTAGAAAGTTCATTTTCTCTAGCTAAGATGTCACTAAGAATAATCCAAAAGACAGGGGCTTCCTTAAATGTGTAATAACCACACACAAAAAGGTCACAATGATGACAATTGAAAAATAACTACCTTGTCATTGAGTGCTTGTCCATCTCTTTTCTCATGACATTTTGTAGCAATGTCTACCCTATCTTCCATCATTCTTCCATCAGTCTTCCATCACTTAAATACATTGGGGTTTCTGAAAAGCTTACAAATTAAGCTAGGAGAGACGACAAAAAACAACAATATGTTTTGGATGTAGGAGATGGAGTAGATTTTGGAGTAGTAAAGTATGGAAAGGTTGAGTGTGATGTATAAGTAACAAAGTTCACAAAGGACTGCACATTTGACCAAAGAGTCATCCACTAGGACTGATTTCTCAGAAAACCAAGGCAGAGCCAACCATATTTAATTCACATCAGAGTCAGTCCAGGTGATTTTGCTGCCTGAAACAAATAGCATGATGGTGTCTTTCATATACAAAAGCCAACTTGATTGGCATATGTATCTTTTTTCAACATACAAGGTGAGCCAGAGTTTTCACTGTGCCTTAAGATAACTTGGGAGAACTGCATTAATATCATGGCACACATTTCTCCTTCAACATCCTGCTGCCTCTTCCTTGTTATCTGTCTCCTGAACTGACCCCTTCACTCTGCCTAATGCTAGGACTGACTCTGTTTCACATGAATTGAAGCTGCTTCTGAAATTCTCATTTTTGAGATTACAGAAATTGACTTACAATTCTTTTTGAATGGTTCTATTTCAGGAAAACGTTTGCTGTTCAAAGTAACAGTGTACAGGCTCTGTTTTGGAAACTGCCACATTTCTAGAAATGACTTGGTGCTCTCTCCAGGTACAGCACAATGCACACTGAGGGACCTCCATGCACTGCTATGCCCCCCCCCACAAAGAACAGTATGGTAAAAATATGTGATTGGTGTGTATGCATGGATCAGTTCTCTGGCACCCACTTTTATGAGATTTCTGAAACAAAGTTGTTTGCTCATACAGTGAAAATTAAGAAGAAGTTTAATGGTGAGATAGTCTCAGATTTTTTTTTAAAAAAAAATGCATCCCCAATTCAATACAAGCCAGGCCAATTAAGTTGGAAAAATTGATTCCCCACTGCTACCACCACCCCCCATCCCGTTTGCCAGCATCTGCTTGTTTTTTATTGTTAGTAACATTCATTTCCATAATGATAGAAAAAGTAACAGTACTGTCTACTAAGAAGACAACAAAAGACAAATCTATATCAACTGGCTTATTTGATGTAAAAGATAGTATCTGAAAATGGC
Source organism: Ctenosaura bakeri (assembly GCA_948474755.1). Taxonomy (NCBI): domain Eukaryota; kingdom Metazoa; phylum Chordata; class Lepidosauria; order Squamata; family Iguanidae; genus Ctenosaura; species Ctenosaura bakeri. The sequence goes on along the minus strand of CAOLHI010000989.1, from coordinate 263,119 downwards.
TTGCATCTTGGATGAAACACTCACTGCATCTCTCTCCAGAATTAAATGTTAATGAACTGATTTATTTATTTATTTCAGGGTAGATTTCCTTTCACTTGATTTTGTTCCAACTCAGCTGTGTTCTCTTACATCCTCGCCTTGGTTCCCTAGGTTTCCTTTTGATGTGAATCTTGGGAAGCCTACTGTAGATGTCAGAGCCTTGAAAGAGCAAGAAATTACTTTCTGAAATACAAACTATGCTTGTAAAAGAGACCAAAGTACTGAGGAATCATGCAAATACTTCAAGATCAATGCCATCTTTTTTCAAAATACTACCTAATTACATGGACTTTCCATCCTGCTTAGCTGATCTGACCAGACACAAGCATTTATTTATGTCAAAAGTCTCCCTCTGTTATAGGAGGTAGTGGACCTGATTTATGCTAGCATTACAGTGGAGAAACTGTAAGCATGTAAGTATATAATGGGGAGCAAGGAAACATCTGCAAAAATTAAGGAGATTATTGCTTAGGAAGTGTCATTAAGACTATTATATCAATATGTTTTTGAATTACTTAAAATGGAATGTTACAAACAAACCAGTGGGAAATGTGTAAAGAAACTAGCGGTACAGGAAAGTTATAATACATTAGCAGCAAATGTATTACTGAAGCTATAATTTTGTTGGTTACCTTTGTTAAAGTAATTCACAGCCTATAATTATTTAAGTACTTATGGAAGGGGCAGCAAATCCTGGAAGAGAAGGGGAAGATGAAAAGAGTGATTGAATAGAAAGAGAGAAAAGCCTAAGGACGGAGAAAAGGCACATTTGCCACGTTGCCCAGTTGGCTGGATTTTGCATTTTTGGATCACGGTCTCCGTGTCCACAAAGTAGGTCTTCTGGCAAGGGATGGCTTGCACCTCACAACCATCGGCTGGAATATTTTTGCTAACAGTCTCTCAAAACAGATCAGGGGGTCTTTAAACTGAGTTCGACTGCAGAGAGAGACAATATTATTCAGGACAAGGATTCAGTGTGCTGGGATAAATAGCCCAAACGATATAGATAGGGCAGGCCAAGTAGTACTAGACACCAACAGGGGGAGGAAAAGTAACTTTAATACAGGACTTCTAGGAAGGGCACATGGTCTTAAGTGTCTCTACACTAATGCACAGAGCATGGGAAATAAGCAAGATGAACTCAAACTCTTAATATAACAAAATAAAGATGATTTAATAGGCATCACTGAAACCTGGTGGGATGGGTCTCATGGTTGGAATGTAGGAATGGGGGGTATAACCTATTTCGCAGAAATAGACCAAACAAGAAAGGAGGAGTAGCCTTATATGTCAAGGATGTTTTCACTTGTGAAGAGATCCATGACTTAAATCTGAGAAGCCAAATCGAAAGCATCTGGTAAGAATTAAGGAAGCAAGAAACAATAAGGATATGATTGTGGGGCTTTGCTACAGGCCTCCGGGCTAGCCTGAGGACTTGGATGAGGCTTTCCTGGAGCAGATGACCATACATTCAAAAAGGAGAGATGCAGTAATAATGGGAGATTTAAACTATCCTGATATTTGTTGGCAGGCAAACTCTGCCAAGACTGCAAGGTCCAACAGGTTCCTCACTTGCCTTGCAGACAATTTCATGGTCCAGAAGGTGGAAGACATGACAAGGGGATCGACTATTTTAGATCTGATCCTGAACAACAAGGATGACTTTGTTGATGAGGTGGTGGGATCCTTAATGGGGAGTGACCATACTCTTTTGGAGTTTGTTGTTCAGTGGGAAGGAGAAGCCAAGTGTAGCCAGATACACAACCTAGACTTTAAAAAGGCTGATTTCTGTAAACTTAGGGAGTTACTTGCCAAAATCCTGTGGTCAAGAAAACTGAAAGAGAAAGGAGTTCATGATGGATGGGAGTTTCTTAAAAGTGAGATACTGAAGGCACAATTAAAAACTGTGCCAATAAGGAGGAAAAATGGCAAGTGTCTAAAGAAACCGGAATGGTTGACGAAAGAACTCTCAGCTGAGCTAAATGTTAAAAGAAATATGTACAGGAAATGGAAGAATGGTGAAACCACCAAAGAGGAATCCAAGCAAATAGCCAGGATATGTAGGGAGAAGGTCAGAAAAGCTAAAGCACAGAATGAACTCAGGCTTTCCAGAGAGATTAAAAACAATAAAAAGGGCTTTTTTAGATATGTCTACAGCAAAAGGAAAAACAAGGAAATGATAGGGTCACTTCATGGAGAAGATGGCCAGTTACTAACAGGGGGAAGAAAGAAGGCAGAACCACTGAACACCTTCTTTGTCTCAGTTTTCTCCCAAAAGGATAGAAGTACTCAACCTGAAGGATGGGGAGCAGGTGATGAAGGAGGGGGTGGAATGCAGCTCAGAATAAATAGAGAAGTAGTACAGGAATATCTGACTAAACTAGATGAATTGACGTCCCCAGGGCCAGATGAATTACATCCAAAGATATTAAAAGTACTGGCAGGAATTATTTCTGAAGCATTCACAATAATTTTTGAGAACTCTTGGAGAACAGAAGGCCTAGCAGACTCGAGAAGGGCAAATGTTGTCCCTATCTTCAAGAAGGGAAAAAAATAGGACCCAAATAATTAATGCCCAGTCAGCCTGACATCAATACCAGGAAAGATCCTAGAGCAGATCATTAACAGTCAGTTTGTAATTACTTAGAAAGCAATACCATAATCACCAAAAGGCAACATGGATTTCTCAGAAATAAGTCATGCCAGACTAATCTTATCTCTTTTTACGATAGGGCTATAAGCTTGATAGATGAAGGGAATGCTGTAGACATAGCATATCTTGATTTCAGTAAGGCCTTTGACAAAGTTCCCCATGACATTCTTGCAAAGAAGCTAGTAAAGTGCGGGCTGGGCAGGACTACTGTTAGGTGGATTTGTAATTGTTTGAGTGACCGAACCCAAAGGGTGCTCACCAATGGCTGCCTTTCGTCCCGGAGAGAAGTGTCGCAGGGTTCTGTCCTGGGTCCAGTGGTATTCAACATCTTAATCAGTGACTTGGATAAAGGAGTAGAGGGCATGCTGATCAAATTTGCAGATGACACCAAATTTGGAGGGGTTGCTAATACCCCAGAGGACAGGATCAAATTTCAAAATGACCTTGACAGATTGGTTGGATTGGAGAGCGGGGCCAAAGCTAACAAAATACATTTCAACAGAGACAAATGTAGAGTCCTACACTTAGGCAGAAAAAATGGAATGCACAAATGTAGGATGAGGGAGGCATCGCTGGATAGCAGCACTTGTGAAAGGATCTAGGAGTCTTGGTAGGTCACAAGCTGAACATGAGTCAGCAGTGTGATGCTGCAGCCAAGAAAGCCAACGTGATTCTTGGTTGCATCAATAAGTGTACGGTGTCTAGATTGAGGGAGGTAATTGTACCACTCTATTCTACTTTGCTTAGACCTCATCTGAAATACTGTGTCCAGTTCTGGACACCTCAATTCAAGAAGGATATCAACAGGAAAGGAGATTCCACCTGAACCTCAGGAGGAACTTTCTGATGGTTAGAGCTGTCCGGCAGTGGAATATGCTGCCTCGGAGTGTGGCGGAATCTCCTTCTTTGGAGGTTTTTAAGCAGAGGCCGGATGGCCATCTGTTGGGAATGCTTTGATGTGTGTTCCTGCATAGCAGGAGGTTGGACTGGATGTCCCTTGGGGTCTCTTCCAACTCTATGATTCTATTATTCTATGATTCTATGATAGATCCTATGCATACTCAATCCTTCAGCAGGCTAGATTCCATATAGGTTTATCATCTAGTTGGGACAGATCTTATGCTTGATTATCACTCCACTAGCACAAATTCTATCCACACCTACCATCTGTCCCTCTGCATGGATTGGGCAGGAGCACTTACCGTTTTCATCTTTTCTACATACAATTCACATTGATGTAATATATGGGTGAAGTAGAATATAGGAACAACAGTCCTTGAAATTGCTTGATAGTGCTATATAACTGAATACAACTGATGCAATTAGACTGATCAAAAAGATGTAACAGTGTGCAAACTGTGAAATTGACATCATTGGCACATCACATCACATCCCCCCTGCAGCTCCCATCAGTGCCTCCCATCAAATCTGCTCCTGAGGTTTGTGAGACTTTCTGGAGCAGATTTGGGGTGTGCCATGGGATACAGGAGAGGGCATGGAAACTGAAGCTCCCATTGTAAAAGCCAGAAGTCTGTTCACTTAATAATGAGTCCAGACTGTAGGGACCCACCGGGGGAACTTGAGCATGTCACATGCTCTTAGCCTTACAGGAAGGCAATGGCAAACCCCTTCTGAACAAATCTTATCGAGAAACCCCCTTGATAGGGCCACCTTACATGTGTGTATGTGTTTTCAGATCACCTGTCAACTTATGGAGACCCTATGAATTTCATGAGAGCTTGCATGGTACAGTGGACCATTGGACTACAACCCTGAAGACCAGAGTTCGGTTCCCCATTTGGCCATGGAAACCCACTGGCTGACATCAGTTGTGTCACACATTCTCAGCCCCAGAAAATCCTGTGATAGGTTCATCCCAGGGTCACCATGAGTCAGAAATGACTTGAAAGCACACAGCAACAATGATTTTCATAGTTTTCTTAGGCAAGGAATACTAAGAGGTGGTTTTCCCAGGTATTTCCTCTGAAATATAGCCTACAGCAGCTGGTATTCACTGATGGTTCCCATCCAAATACTAATCAGTGCTGACTCTGCTTAACTTTCAAGATCATACCAAATTTGGTGCCTTTAGATTGTTTTGCCATAAGTTGGAAACGATTTGAATGCACAGAACAAAAGCAGCAGCAACAAGAACAGGAACATATAATGGTCAGGCTGAAAATAGAAACAATTAATCAGGTACAGCAGTCTTCATCTTGAACCACATATGCAGTTCTGGCATAAGGACAGAATATATCTTTTATGCCTTACTTTACAAAAATATTGTTGATTAAGTGAGCAGTGAAAAACAGGAAACGATGTATATTTCTAACATCATCAATACATCAGGCTTCACCCTAAAGACAAAAAATAGCTATGGAGAGGGAGAAACACTTGCTTAAAATGAGAACATCTTAATGAGTAAATAACTGCAATGAGCTATGATAAAAATGATGATGCTCAAGAGCATTTGTGTTTAATAGAATGTGCTTGATGAGAAACGCCCTCTTCAACATGAAAAGGCCTGCCTGTTCTGTGACTAGAAACCATAAATCATTTCAATCATATCTTTGCATTGAGAGCTTGTGCTTCAAGATATACTGTTGAATATTGTGAAACCCAGGGAATAACTTAACTCTTCGTCATCAACTCTAAGAGGATGAAGAAACAATAGAAATAGATACCTGCCTTATCATACCAAGAACTTCAGTGCTGGCTCATTGGGGTGGCAGCAATGGCTCAAGAATCAGATTAGATTTGTGCAGAGAAAAGCATCAAGCTCATTTCCGCACGAGACTGCTATAGCGCTATCATTCCACTTTCAACATCCTGTGGAATCCTGGGATTTGCAGTTCAAGGAGGGGCCAACCAGTCCCTCCCTAAACTGCAAATCCCAGGATTCCATAGGATGTTGAAAGTTGAATGATAGGGGGGGAGGAGCCAACTACGATGGCAGAGAGAGGCTAAATATTCGACTCCCGGAACAGATGATTATAAAATAATTCCAGAAGCCTTTTTCAAAACAAAGAAAGAATGTGAGTAATTAATTGAATAATGTGGGAAAGAATGTAAGATAAGATAGTGGATTGGTTTCGATTCTTCTCCAACTGGAGGGAAAATAAAAGACTCTGTTTAAACTGCAAATAACTGTTGAAACGGACTGAAAGCAAAACAGTTTTTTTTTTCCCCCTTTGTGGTCCTTGAGATATATGCCGCCTAAAAAAAGGTCTATAAACACCCTGTTTGGAAGCGACCTACAGCAACAGATAAAACATATAATCGTCTAGTTAGAGATTTTGAAAATATAAACTTAAACTCTAACGGAGACGAAAAAGTCATTAAAATGGCGGCGAAGAAAGCTACGAACGGAGCTAATGAAGAGATAAAAACTTTTATACATAAGCTTATTACAGAGTCTAATCAAGCTCTTGTTACTACAATAACATCTAATATAAGGGCAGAAATGGGGCAATTGCAGGAAAAAATCTCACAGGAGTTAAAAGCATTGGACCTTAAAGTGGATGATATAAAAAAAACCCAAGGGAATCAGCAGACCAGACTAGCAGAACATGATGGCAGGATTTCTTTGTTAGAGAGACAAATTATCCAGCTCCAAGACCAGAACAGAAGAAACAATGTGAGGATTCGTGGATTCACAGAGCAGCCACAACAAAGTCAAAAATCCTTGAAAGAGGAAGTTTTAAAATGGCTAAAAAGCATTGTTCCTGAGATTTTATGGGAAGATCATGACATAGAGAGAATTCATCGTGTGTCAGCTGCAAAAAGAGGAATAATTCCCAGAGATATTATAATGAGAATTGCGAATTTCAACAAGAAAGATGATTTGATGAGAGCTGTTAGAAAGAATCCAGGAATATTGAAGTATCGAGATAACACAGTGGAAATTTATAATGACTTATGCCGCGAAACAATAAATTGGAGAAGGGAAATGAAACCCTGCATCATAGTTCTACAGAGAGTTGGGATAAGATACAGTTGGGGATATCCCATCTTTCTGAAATTCCAATATGCTGGCAAATACCACAGAATAAATTCTCTTGAACAAGGATTGCAACTCCTGAGAGAACTGAAACTGATCCAGCAAGAGGAAAAGGAAGAAGAAGGAGCAGCGGGAGGAGCAACTGAGGAAGGAGTAGTGGGAGGAGTAACTGAAGAAGGAGCAGCGGGAGGAGCAACAGGAGGAGCAAAGAAGAAGACTTCGGGAGATAAACGAAAGGACAGAGGCTGAGGAGGACTGGAAGAAACAATATGATATAACAGAAGAAGAAGAAAGAGAACTTCATAGAGTAGGAGAAGGGTAGATGACTAGTGAGTAAAATATATTCTTATAGATTATAAATGCATAGAGATAGATTTATATATATATAAAGCAAGAGGGTAGAGAGAGGGAAGGGAGGGGGAAGAGAGGGAAAAAAATATGGGAGAGAAAATAAATCGGGAGAGGGTATTGGTCTCTATGCCGGGAGTTGGCATACCTTCACCCCCCCCAGGACCATGGCTGGTCGTTTCCAAGGCAGAAGCGCTTTGGAGGAAGAGGGGGGGACAAATGTTTGTGTGGGGAGGGGAGGGGAGGGCGGGAAGGGGGAGGGGAGTGGGAGGGGGGAAAGGAAGGGGAAGGGGAGCACCATCACATTAAAGAGCCAATGGGGAGTGGGATTAGAAAATTCAAAATATGAAAAATGGAGAATAGATTGAGAATATCAACATTGAATGTGAAAGGTTTGGGGTCAATAATAAAGAGAAAAAGGATAGAATCGATATTAAAAAAAGATAAGGCCGATATAATTTTTTTACAAGAAACACATGGAAAAAGAGATAAAAAAATGAGCTTAGATTGAACTGGGTAGCCATTTATGAGGAAGCATTTGGTACATCCAAATCAAGAGGAGTTGCAATAATAATTTCCAAAAGATGCAATTTCATTGTAACAAGTGTGGAGTTAGATGAAAAAGGTAGATATGTAATTATACAAGGTGAAATAGATGGAGAAACATATGGCATAATGAATATTTACGCACCTAATGAAAAGCAAAAAGAGTTTTATGAAGAAATATTTAATAAGATCAAAAAAATGAAAGGAGACTATACAATAATCGCAGGTGATTTTAATATGGTGATGGATAGATGGAAAGATAAATCAGATCCATCAATTAGAGATAGATATAATAATATAACAATTTTGAATAAATTAGTGAGTAGAAATGAACTGATAGATGTTTGGAGGCTAATAAAGGGTGAAGAAAAGAAATATACGTATTATTCATCAGTTCATAAAAATTACTCAAGAATAGATTATATTTTTGTTTCAAAGAATATGATACCTAGATTAATAAATACAGAAATTGAAACAATAAAAGTGACAGATCATGCTCTGATGAACTTGGATATAACTATGAAAAGGAATTATAGAGAAGCAAAAAGGTGGAGACTGGATACTAAGTTATTTAATTATAAGGAGATAGTAAATAAAATAGAGAAGGAGTGGCAAGAAATTTGGGATATAAACAATAAGGAAGTAACACAAGATGTATTGTGGGATACAATGAAGGCAGTGGTAAGAGGATTATGCATTAAAGAATCAAGCAAATTAAAGAGACAATTAGGAGAGAAAAAATTAAAATTAGAAAAAGAAATAAAGGAACTAGAGAATGATTATATAATAGATAGAACTAAACAGAAATTAATAATATTACAAGCAAAAAGAGATGAATTAGAAAAGATAGAAATGGACGAAGTTCAGAAAAATCTAATATACTTGGAAAGGGAATACTTTGAATATAGTAATAAAAATTCTAAAATGCTGGCTAAATCAGTACAATCAAAAAAAACTAGAAATATGATTGGCGTAGTTAAAGATAAATTTGGTAAAGAAAAAAGGTTGATGAAAGAGAAATTAAAAATATTTGAGGAATTTTTTGAGAATTGTATTCAGCAGAAGATAAATCTTTAGAGAACATAGAGGAGTATATTAATGAAAATTGGAAAGTAAGATTAACAGAACAAGATAAAGGATTGATGGAAGAAATGATATCAGAAGAGGAAATAGAAGAAGTAATAAATAATTTAAAAGGAGGAAAATCACCAGGATTGGATGGACTAGGTCCAGAATATTATAAAACATTTAAAAAAGGTTTAATTCCTAAACTAAAAGTGTTATATAATAGTATATTGAGGGGTGAAAAAATTCCATTATCATGGAAGCAGTCACTAATAATATTAATTTTAAAACCAAATAAGGATCCTATGGATCCAGGTTCTTATAGACCAATATCTTTAATAAATCAAGATGCAAAAATCTTGACAGCAATAATGGCGAAGAGGTTAAATAAATTTATTTATAAGTATATACATAAAGATCAATGTGGTTTTATTCAAGGAAGACAGATGGCAAATTTAATAGGGAAAACGATAAATAAAATAAATATAATGGACAGAGATAAACAAAAAGCTGGAATTTTAGCCCTAGATATATTTAAAGCCTTTGATTGTGTGGAATGGCCGGCATTAAAAACAATTTTAAATAAAATAGGATTAGGAGAGAGATTTAAAGGGTTAATAAATCAATTGTATTCACATAATACATCTGTAGTGATGGTAAATGATGGATTTACAGAACAGATTCAAATAACAAGAGGAACGAGACAAGGATGTCCATTATCTCCAGTTTTATTTGCAATAGTTATAGAAATGTTAGCGAATGTGATAAGAAATGATGAGAATTTGGAAGGAATTGGAGTTAAGGAAAAAAATAAAATAAGCTTATTTGCAGATGACACATTGTTGACAATTAAGGATCCAATTGAAAAGATAAATAGGATAGATAAACATTTAATAGAGTTTGGGGAGAAGACGGGACTAGAAATAAATTGGGCCAAATCAGAAATAATGTTATTTAATTATACTAAAGAAGAAGTACAAAAATTTATAAGTAGTAAAAGAGGATTACTTAAAATAAAAGAATCAATTAAATATTTAGGAATAGAGATTACAAAAAATTTACAAGAATTACAGGAAAAAAATTTCAAGAAATTAAGATTAGAAACAAAAAGGAAATTAGAGGACTACAAAAATATAAAGCTATCGTGGTTTGGTAGAATAGCAGTGGTAAAAATGAAAATTTTACCTAAAATTAACTTTTTGTTTAGAATGCTACCAATAAAAATATCAGAGGAAGAATTAAAGGAGTGGCAAAAGATATTAAATAATTTTTGTAATGGAAATAAAAAATCGAGGATTAACAAGAAATATTGGTATAAAAGTCAAAAAGAAGGTGGCCTGGGACTTCCAAATTTAAAATGGTATTATTATGCAAATCAATTGAGATATATCATAGAGGGGGTTTCAGGAAAGGGTGATTTAGATTGGTTAGAGATAGAAGATATGAATATTGAGACAAAATTAGAAAATATATTTTTTAGGAATTTTTCAAAGAAAGAAATGGAGAAGATAGAAAATCCTTTTATAAAAAATATAATAGAAATATGGAAAAAAAATAAAAGAAAATTATTACCGAATATATCAATATTAACTCCGATAGTGATGATGGAAAAATTTCCAATAAGTTTAAGAGAAATAATAGAGAAAGAAATAAAAAAACAAAAAATTTATAGATTAAAAGAATGGATGAAAATAATGATAAATAAAGATAGAATGAAAGAGAGATTGCAGGAAACTAAAATATCCTGGTTAAATTACATACAATTAGAGCAATGGACAAAGAGTATGAAAAGATATGTTAAGGATTTTAAAGAATATACTAAATTTGAACAAATTATTATTCAAAGAGAAAATATGCAAGAAAATGAAATACTAAAAGGTATTACAAGTGAAATATATAAAATATTAGCAAAAGAACAAGAAGAGGATTTTCTTAGAAAAATGTGGGAGGAAGAGATAGTACAAAATATAGATATACAAGAATGGAGAAAAATTTGGAAACAACGTCATTTAAAAAAATTATCAATAAGAATAAAAGAGAATTATTATAAATTAGTGTGGAAATGGTACTTGACTCCAGTGAAATTAAATCAAATAGATGAGAAATATTCAAGATTATGTTGGAGAGGATGTCAAGAAATTGGTACATATATGCATATGTGGTGGAATTGCAATAAGATAATGGAGTTTTGGCAAAAGGTTTTTAAAGAGATAAAAGAGATTATAGGAGCAGATATACCAGTATGTCCAAATATTGCATTGTTATCTATATATGATAAGGTTGAGTGTACTCAAGTAAAGAAAGAATTAATAACAAATTTGTTAACTGCAGCGAGATTAATAATAGCAAAAAAATGGAAAGCAAATGAAAAATTTCAAATAGAGGAATGGTATAACGAAGTGTGGAAAATCGCAATTAATGATAAACTAACATGTAGAATTAGGTTTATGAAAGGTTTGGTTAAAGGGAATGATTTTGAAGAAATTTGGAAAATATTTTTGGATAAAGTTCTGAAAAGAGATAGTAATACTACCCTGTCAAAAGAAGAATGGCAATTTTGGAAAGTGGATTAAATAAAAAGTTGGCTCTGGGGGGTGGGTATTTTTTAGTTTTAGTTTTGTTTTTCTTTTATGTTGTATATTTTGTAATTCTTAGTAGGTGTGTGTGTTAAACTTGTGATTTATAGATTTAAAAGGATAAGTGATGTCAATGTTTTTTTAAAAAAAAAGTTAAAAGAATTAACAATAGAAATAGATTAAAGGGGATGTGAAAAATATTGAATTAAATGTGAAATTATAATAGTTGAACAGATTTATAAATTTAAGGGTAAAGGTGCAAAATAACAATGAAAGTTAGTATTGCTTAAGAGAAGAGAAAAAAAAGAAAAAGAAAAAAAAATTTTTTTTAATTCACTATTATGTATATCACATGGTGTTTAATTTTTTTTTCTTGTTTTGTATTTGTGATTTAGTTATATAATTAATAAAAATTTAAAAAATATATATATAAAAAAAAAAGAAAGTTGAATGATAGCGCTATAACAGTCTCTTGTGGAAATGGCCAAAAGGAACAGCCCTGCAGATTCTAGTCAATCCACTTTGAACTTCTCTATTGCATGATAGTTTTTCTAAACAACTTTTTGCTGTCCTAGGTCAATTATAAAATGCTGCTTTCCAGCACAAGTTCAGATGGCTGCATATACAGGGAGTCTACCACCAAAACTGTGCACTCAAGATATCTGTCACATGGAAGCCATTTTTAATCGCTCCAATAGCATCTATCTTTGTGTACCGGGCCATTTAGTTGTTAGTGAAGTAAAGACTGTCTTTTTTTAAAAAAAAAAATTTGGTGAAAGAACAAGAAGCTGCAGATTTGTTCTCTTCATCTGAGAAACATGGAACATATTTTCGGTCAGTCCCAGGAGTTCTTGCATTTGTTTCAGTGGTGTTATGTATGTATGTATGTATGTATGTATGTAAATAAATAAATAAATAAATAAATAAATAAATAAATAAATAAAGGGAATGATTTTTCATCAAATTCTCTGAAGAGCATGATTTAGCTATAATGATTGCTGCCTTACTGCATGGACTTTTAAAATCAGAAACATCAGATAGCTGGGTCTTTTTGCTCACTCAGCTGGTCTTTCTGTGCTTGCTATGTGTACATGCATTGATTTATAAAGGGAACTGGGCTTTGCACAAAATCTTTTTTTGTTCCAAATTAAAGAAACCTTGATAAGCAAAGTGTTTCTTTTCTCCCACTGGAAACAAGAATATTTGCAGAGGCTGATCATTTCTCAGTGGGCTGTCTTCATGATGTATCAAGACTGCCCTTCCCATGAAGAGTAAGAAATTTTGCAAATCCTCTTCATATCTCTATCACTTGCATTATTAGATGCTGTGCAGGTTAAGCAGTTTTTACTGCATGGCTGCAAACTTTCCAGCAAGGGAAGCGGGGGAAGATACATGGTTTGGAGCACATCGAACAGATCATGTGCCACAAATAACATACTCTGCAGAGACAGCTAACATGGACAATAGTTTACATCAGTGTCTGTCTGTGGACTGGACTGTGTGCACTGAACCATATAAAGAGAATTAAATAGATAAGAATGACAGCACACAGCACAGGAGCAAGGCAAAGGGTGCAATACCTACCCAGGTAAAACAGTGGCTAGGGTGTGTGTGTGTCATGAAGAATATAGTCTACTTAGCCAAACTTTATGGCCATCTCTCCTACCCACGTCTTTCTTTCAAACTGTGTCTGTTTTGAATGGCCATACAATGTAAAAGAGTTACTTGGGTCATGAGACAGCACTGAAATCTATTAAGCAAAGACTATGAGATATTACTTTCTGCCATCTTCAGGCAAATTCTATATCATCCTTCTCACTCAGTGTTTTAAATATTCAATATGTGGGATCCTTCCATTGGGCTACTTATTTAAATAACATGACTGTGCAAAACTATTGTATATTATCCACTAAAGCCAGATGCAATGCTTTTCTCTCAGAATTACTTTTTGGCAGATTTGCTGGATTGCCCACTTCCTTGTCCTTGAGGATCACAAGATCCTCAATCAATGTTGCGTATTTTGCTATCTTTTATTTTCTATAGTCTGAGTTGTCATCATTTGATCTCTCCCTTATTGAGATATATGCTGGGCCATTCAGAAAATTTCCACATCTTTCAATGCATTTTTTTTCATACTTTGAGACTTGTTTTTGCCAAATATTTGTTTATATAAAAAAATTACATACAGAAGAGTGCATTTTATACTTTGCACAAAATACATCTTTCTGTGCAAAACTCAATATTTGTGTACATATTTTTGCAAACAAAACAAAACACCCTAAGTACTGGTGGCCAGCAAAATTATGTTGGCATTTGAGACAAAAAAAAAAGTCTCAGTGCTTTCCCATCCTGAACCTAGAATATGTTATGGTAACTGGCCAACTGGCCACCTCATGCCACCTAATGGGCAATGAGCTCCCCTTTGCTGTATATGTTCTGTTAAGATAGCAATGGCTGATGAAGGGGCTACATCACAGTCAGCTTTTAGTATCTGATTTAAGCTGTTGTAATTTAATTTAATGGCTTTACCCATAGCTGCTGCCATATCATTCTAGTAGATTTAACAGTGCCCTGCATTATGAGCCCGTACTACTGTTCTGTGATGTATATCTCTGCAAATTGAACTCAGATAGTTCCAACTAAGAGGGAACATATGTCTTCCAGTTCAGGACTGTCTTAACGACCTCCAAAGGATTATCAGTTTAATTTTATAATAATAATCCATAGCTGGCTAAAACACTTTCAGCTTGCCTCCACTTAACAATCATGCCTCCTCATCTTGTAAGCCCTCCCATTCCATTTATCATTTTGGCTGGCCTTGTGAAATGGCCATTATGAGTGGCTTTTCAGAGCAGTCCAGGTTAGATAATATACTACAAGGATGGCTCCATAATCAGGCTTTGTAAATGTGCAGCACACACTCTCTGGGTTAGTATAACATATAGCTATCTGAATAGAAATCAGAGTCCCATTAACATTTTAAATCTGCCAAATATTGGCTTGAAAATTAAAATATTATCTAGCTTAATACATCCATACTACTCTCTCTCTTACTCTGACATATTAAGTATAATTGGCTCTGTTTCAGGGGTCAAAAGGGAGTGTGCCTGAGCAGAATTGCATTCATAGATGATTTTTTTTAATTTTTATTACAATACATTTTAAATTAAATAAAGGAAAGGTACTATAGTATTGTAAGTCATTGAGGACACTTCATTTTATAGGCTGCATGGCATAGAAATGCCATTTGCTGTCCAACAATGGAATAACAGGAGCAGACATAGAAAGTTGGGTTAAACAAGGGCCACCTTATTTGACCTAAACGTACTTAACTGTGTTGAATCTGGAAAAGATCAAGAAGGAGCTGTATTTCTGTTTAATGGTGAAATAAGGAGACCAGACACAGACAACTGGGTTTAAAAAGGACCATTTTATTTGGCCTAAACCTGTGTTCAACCTGGAAAGAAGCAAAATGGCAGGAGCAACCTGGTGTGAGATCAGCTGAGGCAGGCATCACCTTTTGACTTTCTCCTTCCTCCTGGGCAAAATATCTGAGCAAATTCTTTATAATCCAAAGAAATAGTATTTTCAGTGTCTGCCTTCTGCATCTAAAGAATGCATTCTGTTACTGAGCTACATTACATTCCTAAATATTGGTGACAATGCACAAGTCAAAACTCGTAGGCACAATTACTACTTCCAGCCCACTACATCTCTTCAACCAGGTAACCCATGATCTATCAATGACACTGTTGTAAATGAGGGTACTTGGGGCTACTGCAACAACTTTTAACTAAATTCCAAATATACGTGGGAAACTGTTGAAAACTGTTGCTAAAAATGTTATTAATCCACTATGACTCATTCATGCCTGCGGTTGGAACAGTAGAAATAAGCAACAAACTATCAAGAGGAAAAGAGAGAGAAACAGCCAGGAGGAAATGCCTTGTTCTTTTCCACCATTTTTTAAAAAATGAAGAGAAGGTAAATAGATAAGAGGTGTGATTTTCTTCTTCCTTGGAGAACAGGGCAAGAAGAGAGATAAAAGGGAAATTTCCAATCATAAGTTTCTATATGAACTGCTAGCACTAACAGCACCTACAAGTGCACAGAGGCTTCTCTGTGGACAAATGGTTGTGTTAACACTCTTGTGATCTGCATTTTGATTATTGGGAATTAGACTAGGCACTATCATTCACATACTGTAAATGCCTACCTTTAATACTCAGTCTGACTTGCCATTTTATTTCACAAAATGGTACTTCTCCATATTTGTAGTTTGTATCACAAATGTAAGCCAACATATCACTTTTTTTTAATCTTTGGAAAAGGATGCAACATACAGTGTGTTAGCTGGTTGCAGCTAATTTTCCTGGATCCCTGTGGTGAACAGCACTGCAGGCAAAGGTAGTAATTTGGTGCCCCCATGGTAGAGACCAAAGGACTTTCTAGGTGTCAGATTGCTGCACATGATAGGAGTGGAGCTATAGGTTATTTAAGCCTCCTTGCCCTTGATGTGCCCTCTTTGGACTGTCTCAGTAATGGTGGATAGATCACTATAGGGAGTTTTGCCTTTCATCAGGTGTTGGCCTGGTTTAGGCTGACAGGGATAGAGCAGAGGGCAGCGCTTCCAGATCTATCCCTGCCATTCAGTTCTGGTCTCCTTTGTCTTTTAATTTCCTTTTACTTGCTTTTCATCGAGTGTTGGTGGGTTTAGCTTTACAGGGATACAATGGAGGGCATCGTTTTCTGATACGTTCCTGCCAGTCAGTTTTGTTCTCCTTTGACTTTAATTCCTTCGACATTGAAATTCTGGGAATTTCTGTTTATTTGTTTCCCTCCTATAGTGTTGGGAGGTAAGAGTTCAGTGAAACATGTGTGTACATGTGTGTGTGGTATGCATGTATTTTTAACATGCGTGTTTGGCGTGTCCATAGCTTGGCAGTTGGTCTGTTTGGTTGTGTGTTTTGAGGGTCAGAGGGAAGGAAAGTGATTTGGGGTGGTGATTGGTTTGGGGGCAGCAATTGGGATTGGGCTGGAGCCAACCCACCCCCTTTTAGGTGACTTAATGGGTGCCCCAGTCTCAATTAGGCCTCAGCTGGGTTCCCATAGGGAGTTGATTTAGGTATTGATTTGGATATTCCCTTGCCTGGCTTGTTTTTGGAAATGGCCTGAGATACTGGGCCTAACCATGTGCATATTTAGAAGCTTATTGACTTCTTTGTCCTGTGCTTGATTTCAGACCTATTAGGCCTTTTAAGGCTAAACGTTAGAGGCCTATTGTGCCTAAACTAGACTTTTTGTTGGTGTAGGGCCTATACAGCCTCTTTACTACATAGTCCATTAGAGGCCTAAGGATGCCTTTTAGGCCCTTTCCATACGCAGTTACTAAAGCGGGCCAATGTTTCTTGCCATGGAGGTCTTCTGCACGTTGAAGTGGACTAGGTTCGGTTTATTTACCTTCATTCCACACGTAATTCCGACTAAATGGCCCCCACGTGGTGGTAAAGTGCACTATTTGAAAACCGGATGGAATTGCTTTTCCAATTTTCCAGATTGATCTGATTCGTACTTTCACAGTGGTGCAGACATGTACAGTCACACCAATGCAAATTGGTGGTCGGGGAGGGCTCATGGGAGGGACCAGGGGGTAGTTTGGACTTTCACACGTATGCAATGACATACTAAACCATGCCAAAAAAACAAAACAAAAAACAAAGGGCCAATCACAATCACAGCCAACAGACTGAGGTGAGGGGAGTAACGGGAGTGGCCATGATGGAGGCAGTGTGGATTCATGAACTCACACTCCTCGGAATCAGAATGGAACATACACAGTAGCTGTGTGGAAGGAAATGAGGGAAAGTCCACCTTGTTTCAAGCCCAGAAAATCCGGTAAGAAATGGCACGAACTGATTCACCAGGCTCATGCGGAAAGGGCCTTAGGCTGTTTGGTTCATGTGGCCACATGTCCACTTAGGGGCCTATATGGCCTGGTTGTAGTTGGGGTCTGCTTGGCCTGCCTTGGTGACATTGCAGTTAGAGGCCTCGAAGGAAGAGGGGAATATGTTCTTGCTGGAAGGTTACAGTAGGGGGTGAGGGCTATGTTGGTCAGCTTGGTGGGGGAAAGGGACTAAGCAGAGACTTGTCCTTTGTCTGTGGCAGGTAGCAGGGGGAGAATGTAAGTCTTTGGTGTATAGCTTTGGCACCTTCTTGGTGTAGGGTAGTTTCTGGAACTTCTTCTTTAAGATCCCACCACCCAGGGGTGAGGAAGGAGGCTACCTAGCATCTGGGCTCTCTGTGGCTTGAGTGGTAATCCCCTGGGTTACCTTCCAATTATTGCCAGAAGGGGGGCAACCCAAGTATTTGAATTGCCCTTGGTTCTAAGATGTTTCACCAAAGGGAAGGTTGAGGAGATAGTCACATGCTTGGCTTCAGCTAGATTCACATCAGGTTGCTCCCCCTCTTACTCCATTTCCAGGGCAACACAACTTAAATAAGTTAGATCAAATAAAGTGGCCCTTGTTTAACCCAGTTTTCTATTTCTGGTTTTGTTATTCCATGGTTGGTCATCAAACGGCACTTCTTCATATTTGTAATTTGTATCACAAGTCTAAAGCAACATATAACTTTTTTCATCATTGAAAATAATGCAGCATTCAGTGATCACTTCCACACTACACTGTTATAGTGTTATCATTCCACTTTAACATCCTGTGGAATTCTGGGATTTGTAGTTTACTGAGGTCAAAGAGCAATCTGGCTGAGAATTTGAAATGACCCTCCCTAAACTACAAACTCCAGGATTCCATAGGATGTTGAAAGTGGGATAATAGTGCTATAGCAGTATAGTGCAGCAGTGGCCAATATGTTAGCTGGCTCCAGCTAATTTTCACAGAGGGCAATCTTTCATTTCTTACTAGGCTAATCATGGTACTGGGTGGGTTAACTGACAGACTGAGATGTTTTGACAGTGATTCTTGTAGTTTAACCTACTTCCAATAACTTTCAGATGAAGCTGGTTTGAGGGAAATGTTTGGAGTGGAAATCTAAAGAAAATGAAAAGTGTGCAGTAACAGCAAGATTCTGAGAAAGTAATACTATTCTGTAATTATTGACTTGGTTTGTATCCTTCAGTTACTTTTCCAGGAATGATCTGACAAAGATTTCATTTCTTGATATCTCAGGTGCCACCTGAAACCATTCTCACGCTCCATGAGCAGCATTTCTGCCACTGTTTCCATCTGATTCTATGAAGCCTAAAGGAAATATTCTATCCAAAAGCTTCTGTGGCACCTATTACCATCTTTAGCCACAACAGGCACAATGAGGTTCACTAGATGACAAACAGAAATTATACCATATTATCTAGCACCCATGCCAGAATTATATCAGACTTACCGTATCACATATATCAGTTTTATTTCCATTCTTGGGACTCTGCATCTGGTCACTTACCACATATATAAACTTCATGCAGAGATTCAAAAAGTGGCTAGGAATTATGGCAGCTATAGTCCACAAAGTAAATTTACCTCTCTCTGTCTTTATGATTCCTTTAGACTAAGGCCATTTCCTTACTAGCCTGTTATAGTGCGATTATTCCACTGTCAACATCCTATGGCATCCTGGGGTTTACAGTTTAGGGAGGGGCCAATTGGCCCCTCCCTAAACTGCAAACCCCAGGATGCCATAGGATGTTGACAGTGGAATAATTGCACTATAAGAGTGCAGTGCAGAAATGACCTAAGTTCCATGGAAATACATCATGATACCACGATCATACCTCAGAAGATAGATAGAAATACAATCAGTTTTGCTAACTGTATGGCAGCAGTTATAGCATTTCTCTTAAACATCATAAAGTTTTATCTCTTTGCATAACAACTTGGGGAGGATTGTTTTAAAATTCTAACAAAAATCTCATGGATTTCTCCTAACAAATGACCCAGAAGATGCATGCCATACCTTTCTATTGTGATTATGCTGCAGTCTGATTAATACTTCGCCATTTGTCATCTGCTATACTTTTCTCTCTCGCTATTATTCAGGTCATTGGGCACACAGCCAATACAAAGAAGACAATATCAGTTAGTGAGCTCAGTGACAGAGGGCCTCAACCTCTTCCCTCTTTTATTAGCAGTGTTTAAAAAATCTATTTTTCCTTCCTACATTTTTTTAAACCAACTCAGTTTAGGTATTATCTACAATGCATTTGTAATTGTAAAAACCTCTATTTCATCTGTCCAATGCCAGGACAATCCTAGAGTCATGCCCAGTTGTTTTGTCCCATTGCATACAAAAACACCAGACTACACTGATTCCTTAGAAATACAGAAGTGAATAGTAAGTGGCTATATCCTACACCTGTCCTTGGCTGCTCTTATTTTACAGTTCATCAAGTACTCATTTATTTTATGGGATTTTTTCCTCCATTATTTACGTCATCACTTCTGCACAATCCTAGCACCTGTACTCTCCTATGTCCTAGATGGAACCTTTAGATTGATGGATAAATATCATTCCTCTTTGCAGCATAAAATAATATGACTGATGAAGTGACCTGTTAATGAGTTTGAACTTCTAATATTTCACTGGGTTGCCAGCAAACTCAGACAAAATATACATGATTAAGGTATGTCTTTATGAGGGTTGACACTCCATTCTGTTTCACAGTTTCAAGAAAATGATAACTGCTTTTTAACACACCATAGCCATCAACAGAAATCTGCATATAGATTGTGTGGGACACCTCTGTTTTTGAAACGTGCACAAAGTTATAGATAATCAGTGTTAGTCATTTCAAAAGCCAAGAAAACTTTACTGGGACAGATTCACAAGCATATTACTCTGCCTAAATTTACCCTTGTTGTTGTGTGTCTTCAAGTCATTTCCAATTTATGGCAGCTGTAAGGTGAGTTTTCTTGGCAAGGTTTGCTCAGAGTGGGTTTGCCTCTGGCTTCCTCTAAGGCAGAAAGAGTATGCTTTGTCACTGGGTTTCCATGGCTGAGCGGAGATTCAATCTCTGGTCTCGCTCCAAAGTCATAGTCTAATGCTCAAACCACTACACCATGCTGGTCCTCAGCAGCCTTAATATAAGTTTACATGGACTCAGGAACTGGTTATTTGTAACAACTGGTAACAGTGGACATAGCTTGGAAACATTACTTTTTTGAGCTGCAACTCCCAGAATCCCCCAGGTTACAATGAGGTATAGGGGCAGTTGCAATACAAATACATAACTTACCAAGCTGTAGCCTTGGACAGAACTATTAATCCTAACACCACCTCAGAGTCAAAAAACACATCCAGTTAGTTCAAAGGGAGCAGATTGATGCTGTGATAAAGACGGAGATCACATGAGCTGCAAGTGTGAAGGACTGCGTCCAAGTGGATCTTTTCTGCTGAAGCTGAGAACTTACCATTTGATCATTCACTATCCAAATAGTTACTGAGGGGCATATGAACCTCCAACATAACTTTAAAAAAACAGTAAGTTATTCTTCAAGCCAGAGAAATGCCCACACACACACTCAAAATATTTGTCACGTTGCAAGTGAACTTCTAAAGGCTTTTGGCATCCAAAAAGAGTATATTATGAAGATTTTTTAAAAAGGCTAAATAGGTTTAACAGAATATATCATATATACTAGTAAAATGTCAGTGTTAGCTTTACATTTCAATTATGCAATAGTTAGCACAGGATCACTATTTATAATATTCCCATTCATCTTGATTGTCTAATCTCCTGTGATATTACAGAAGCATCCACCACCTGCAGACTTTTCACATCCTATCTGTCCTTTGCAAACTGCCATTCTGAGTCAGTGTCACCATAATGAAGCTTTTTTCTTTCTTTCTTAAATAGCACTTCTGAAATTGTCATACACCATGGTAACAATTCTTACTTGGTTTACATAATGCACAAGAGAAGCATTATGGAACATTAATGATTAACGACAGTTGCTTTCCCCATGCTGTTATCTGATGCATTTCACGGTGTTCATATTTCAGGAAGTGAAACTGGCAGACCCATGCTGGCACAGTGATTGTAGAAGTTGTATCCCAAAGTGGTAACTATCCCAAACTTTGCTGATGATTGTGTGAGTATGTGCCTTCAAGTTGCTTGTTGACTTATGGCGACCTCATGAATTTCACAGGAAATTCTTAGGCAAGGAATATGCAGAAGTGGTTTGGCCAGTTCCTTCCTCTGAATATAGCCTACAGCACCTGGTATTTGTTGGCAGTATTCCATCCAAGTACTAAACAGAGCTGATCCTGCTTAGTTTACAAGATCAAACAGGATCTGGTGCCTTTACGGTATTTAGGTCCTATTTGCTGATGATTAATGTTGAGGGCTGTGGAAATCTTAAACACTTATCAAAAGCCATAAATGCTCCAAAGAGTAAGTAAGCCTGGTCTGTAGCAACAACCACAAGAAGAATAAATTAATAAGCCATTGCGAAGCTGATGTCTGCAGCAGCCTACTCACCACCTCCATATATACACAAAATCTAAGAGAAAAAAAAAACTAGTCCTGCATGCCTTGATGGACAAGAGACACCTCTTGGTGCTTATTTTGCTGCACTGGTTGGGATGGACAGGATTTAACCTTCATATTCAATTCAAGAAGAACACTGAGTGATGGCTGGTGAGACAGTTCACTGGAAGAACCCATCACACACCTCTGAGGAACAGCAACAAAGCAGTGATCTGGAAGCAGTCATGAAGACAGTATCTCAGTATGTCTTTCCTCTGAACTGTCTGAAAATACTGTATTTCCCCATAGGAGCCATCCTGAGTTTCCTGATCTTTGGTGGAAGTTTTCTCTCAGTCCCACCACTCTCTCAGGAATGGCTGATGGTGACATGGTAGTGGGGCTTCTTAGTAGTTGTTTCCAAGCTGCGGGACTCATTTCTACTGAATGTAGGCTGACTCCCACCGCAGTTCTCCTTCTGCAGACCTTTTTTTATTTACACAGGGTTTCTAACTAGTTGCTACAAAACACTGAGGAATGTTGTGCTCCCCTACTCTTTCTCATTGCATTTGAAAGTGTTTTGAAAATGTCTTAATTCAGTGCTTGGATTTAATAAGATTGTTCATTTAGTTGTTTTGAATTGCTGTTTAACATTGTTTTGTAGATTTATTTTAATTTATGCTGTGAGCCATCTTGGATCATGCACTGAGAGAAGCAGCAACCAATGGATGGATGTATGGGTGGATAGATAGATAGATAGATAGATAGATAGATAGATAGATAGATAGGCATTTAAGCAGTTGCAGAAAGAGGGCAGCATTCTTATTAGTGATGTGTATGTGCCTTCAGGCTGCCTGTGGACATATGGCAACCCCATGAATTTCATAGGATTTTCTTTGTCAAGGAATAGTCAGAAGTGATTTTGCCAGTTCCTTTCTTTGAAATACAGCCTATTTGTTGGCAGTATTCCATCCAAGTACTAAACAGGGCTGATCTTGCTTAACCTGACAGATCAAACAGGATCTGGTGCCTTTTGGGTAGTTAAAGATAAATCCAAGGTACACTTGTGTATGTATGTGTACGTATAGACATTGCGGAAGCTGGAATTTTCTTCTTCCCTCTGCAGTGACCAAAGGTCTCAACCCTGGCACAGGCTATTTGGTAGCTGGCAGACAGTGACAAAGGAGAAGAACTGGAAATATCTGGCCATTTTCTCATACCCAGACGCAGAATGATTACATCATTCACTGAGACCTCTGGAGGACCTTGGCAGATCTCAGCAGATATTGTCATCAGTCTGCATCTGACTATGGCAGCATAGCCAAATGTTTATCTGCTTCTCAATCTACACCAACCACAGAATATCCATGATGGTGTGGGATAGCACAGCAGAAGCAGGAAGTCTGAAGAGCGGCTGTTAAGAAGTGATATATGGCGTAGTTTTGCTGCAGAACTTCTGTGTTATGCTCTGGAAGACAGGACCTCAGTTGTAGTGTCCTATTATATTGGGTGATGCTAAAGTTCTTGATAGGTGTTGTTATGGATGAGCTAGAATTGGGAAAAAAATACAAAGCCATTGTTATTTCCTCCCTTGGGATGATCATGGTGCGTTCATTACTTTTTCTACATCATTATCCTAAATAATTTCCATACTATTTCCTATATCTAATCATATACGGAAACAAGAAGGTGGGGACAGCTTAGTGATATACAGGTGTTTGCCACTGCAGGTTGCACGGTGATGGGTGCATCTAATATTGTGGTTTAATATTTTTGAGATCTATTTCAGTCCCATGCTACGGTATATGATTATGCCCTAGCCCACTGTTTGGAAATGCTAATCTAGCATATTTATGGAATGCATTGATTATGTGCTTCACTAGTTTCATCCTTTGATCCATTTTTTGTGTGTGTTTTAAAAATTGAATGAATTGAAAACAACAACAAGAACGACAAAGCAGTGGAATGGTAGATTTTAGTCATAATAATCTACATTCTATTCATTCGCTTTATCTTTCAATAGCATCTTTCCATCCATTATTTAAATGTTATTTGCAGTTCTAAAGGGACCTTTCCTGGCACAGCATTACTGTGAGGTACCAGCTGTATTGTACTCAATACCTATCTTGACACAGAAATAGCAGAATTACGAGAGAGATGTTTTTTAAAAAGATAGTTCTGCACAACTCCTATGCTAGTAATCAATTGAATGTCAGCTATAATCAGTGTTTCCTCTTTTAACATGAGTACAGAATATTGCCAGGGTGCAGAAGTTCTTAGTGGTGGACAATTAGAAACACATACGAACTTGCATATCATGAATGGAAAATGAAAACTGCTCACTGGATTTTGGCAGTTTGTAATTATCTATTATTCCTAGTAAAGTGTTTCACAGTTAAATTAATGGAGATGAATATATTCAAGGGTAGCTATATTGGCCATGCAACAAAAACCAACAAAATCCAAAATCTACAAGTAGCAATATTTTTATTGGGCCAACTTCAAACATAAAACACATTATGCAGGATTTCAAAACTTCTCTGACTTCTGCATCAGGCAAAGATATTAAAAATCAACAGGAGAAAAATGATGATGATGTTAGGGTCACAGACCTACATTCTGTCTTAGATGTTGTCAGTTAAGATGGTACTAAGGGATTTTCATGCAGGCAGAGGTCACTTCCCTGTTTGACCATGTGATGGCTAGACACAAAGAGGAATAAAAGAAAGGTAATAGAATTTCAGTCCTATTAGCAACAGAAAAGTAACTTCACTTGAGATCCAAATTTTCCTGTCCTATACGAATGTAAATGTTTCTTTCTTAAGCAAAGAACACCAAATTTCTCAAGAAGTATCTTTCCTGGAAAAACTTTTAGGTGTTGTATAGGTAAAACTTAACAAAGTTGTAATCCCAAATTATAATCCAGTGTGCTTTGTTGAAAGTAGAAAACCTTCATCTTTGGTAGATGAGAACATCTTTTCCTGTTACTGTATTATATGCTTCACAGTTGGCCCAACAAAGATATCACTGCTCATGGATCTTAGAATTTTCTTTGTATTTTGCTGTATGGCAAACATGGCTACCCTGAATATTGTTTGTTTTCCTAGATCTCAATATACCACATTTAGCTGCAACAGGGGAATCCTAAATAAGAGAAACCGTGGGACTGGGACTTAATTCTTTCTATTTTAACTCATGTATTTAATGCTTTGGAGTTTGGCCAGTAGAAGTATCATTGTTTGTGTGTCAACAGAGATGGTTTCTAGGCCACATTAAGAAGATTTTATTTGAAAAAAAAATTCTTAATAGTATCTGTATTTCTCATGCAATATTCTTGGGCCATTTCCCAAACCCTGGGGTTTGCAGTTTAGGAAGGGGCCTTTAGAATTCTCGGCCAGAGAGCCCTTTGGCCTCAGAAAACTACAAACCCCAAAATTCCATAGGATGTTGAAAGTGGAATAATAGCACTATAACAGTGTAGTACAGAAATTGCCTTGAACTAATTGCTAGGAGAAATTATGTCCTTTTCTGCACGAGGCACGTTGAAGCAGTTCATGCTGTTTCTTACCATGTCTTATTGGATCCAAATAACGCAGGCTTTCCCTCATTTGCTTCCGCACAGCTCCTCCATATGTTTTCTTCTTATTTGGAGGAGTGCGAGTTCATGCATCCGCACTACTTCGGCAGTGACCACACCCACTGCTCCCCTCACCCCACCTTGGTGGCTGTGATTGGCTTTTTTTCTCTTTTGGGTTGGTACATTTGTATGTACCTATGTATCTATGTAGGTACATATTTTCCACTGTATAAGAGGTACTCCCCTCCCCAAATGCCTTCTGAAAATGGGGTGCAAATATGGTAACTCCCCCCACCCAGGCAGATCACCTGGCAGAGCAAAGTTGGGAGAGCGATCTCTCACTCCCCGCTCATCTCCGCCTTGCCGCCAGCAGGATTCTACCCCAGAGAGGAATGAGGGGAAGGAGCTTCTTACACTCACTCACACACACACACACACACACACACACTCCCCTTCCAACCTCAGCAGGAAAGTTTCCTCGTAAGTAGGAGAGGAATGGGGGGAGGGAGCTTCTCACACACACACACACACACACACAGCCTCTTCTTGCTGCCTGGGCAGGGAGGTCCCCCTACCCAAGCAGATAGGACAGGAACTGGGAACAGAGTACTAAAATATTTTTTCCTAAATAATATAGTCTGAAAATAGGGTGTTCTTATAGGGCAGTGTGTCTAATGCCAGCAAATACAGTAAAACATTTACAAAATAGAAAACAGCTCTCTCCTTTTAACATGCCCGTGGTGTGTTTTGTCTGGTTACTCCATTTTCTAAATTTTGCTGAACAAAACAAAAAATGGTGGCTGCCTGGTCCTTTGGTGGGTGGGGACAGCTGGAGTAGGTGAGTACGTCCACAGCCCACCCTTCACTGCCCACCAATTCACAGCACTGCGAATGTACATATCTGCACCACTGCAAAAGTCTGAATCTACTCGATCTTAGAAATTATTTTGGTTTTTTTACGATTTTCAAATAGCTTTCCCACCACATGGGGGTGCATTAACTCAGGATTACATGTGGAACGATGGTAAATAAAGTGAATCTAATTCGCTCTCATGTGCAGAACAGTTCCATGCCAAAACACATTGACCCACATTAGTAACCCCGTGCAAAAAGGGCCTATGTTTGGACTACAGTTCCCTGATTCTGCCAGTAAGCAACTTTTCCATGCTTTGATTGAACATGTTTCTTAATCTGATATTGGTCTTGCTTCTGTTACTATGATAGAATTTCTTAATTTGTTTAAGAAAAAGAAGTGAACTCCCATGAGGATGTTACAATTTTTTTTTTAAAAAAAAGGCTTCTTGAACCATGATTACAAAAAAAAGAGAAAATGTGAAAGAGGGAAATTCAAAAAAGAGTGAAGGAAAATTCAAAAATTATGAACAAAGGCTAGGCATATAAATAGACATTAATATAAGCTGTAACCATGGAAATTTTGAATTAGGGTTGGGGCTAGGAATGGAAAGAATGTTCAAAATATTTGGAAAATGGTTGAAAAACAGATTTTGGAGTGCTGGAAAACCCTGACAAGGAGAATCCTGGATGGATGAAACATTTCACAGTTTGGGACTTATTCTGTGTAGAGAAATGTGAATGTACTTTTTTGCACAGAAGATAACATCTTTCGGCAAAGAAAACCTCACCAAATTTCATGTAAACCAAATAACATTTCTGCACAGAAAATATGTTTTCTATATAGGAAAACTGTTTTCTGCATAAAATGTTATTTTTTGAGCAGAAAAATGTTCTTTTCTGTGCAAGAAATGTGCATTTCTATACAGAATGCACTGTGCATTTTTTAAACAGAATTGTTCCCAAACAGTGAACATTTCTTTCTTACAACAAGAAATAAAATGGTAAAAATATCCATTTCTACTTGCAAGAATGAAATCCTCCCCCTCCTGCTCCTCTTTTTCTATTTTTGTTCTTCTTTATGTTTAACTTCTGTACAATATTGTCCTTTCCAAACTACAAAGAACTTCATTATTGAATCTGACAAGTGCAATTGGGACATAATTTTGTTTTACAAAGTTTTTGAATTATTTATCTAACTGTATAAGTCATAAGCTTGAAAATGCTTGTTTTGTTTTTTAATCAGACATATTCTCTCCATACCTGCAATAGAATTCTAACCCTTTTAAAGGTTAGGAGAGAGCTTTCTGGATGGCAAATGCCCAGCTATGAATCCTTAACAGGGATGACAAGAAAATTCTTTGTTCATTTCCCAGCCAAGGAAACTCTGTTGGAAGAATGATGCACTAGATAGATTTTTCTCAGAGTTCTGCAGCTATTTGTGCATTCCAAAATATTTGGAGGAATTATTCTGCACAGGAATTCATGTGGTTTCTGTGCCCAAAATGTGCAGTTCATGCCGAAAAAGATACGTGTATTTCAATGCAAAATAATTCCCTAGAGTAATCTGGGATATGCAAACAGCAGAAGAAAAGTGAACAAATATTCTCATTCCTGAAAACTATGAAATTATTTTTTCTTACATGCAAGGACAAAATATGCAAAGATTTAGATCCTTAGTTCCTGAAGAGTTCTATTAATAATGCACAAATTTCCTGCAGGTCCAATGGCAATGTAAATGAGTGCTAATCTGCTGTTTATGCCAGGATTTCCTCAAAATATAGTAATAATTTATTTCCTTTTGTTGATAGTACAAATGCGTAACATTAAACCATTTCCCTAAGATTCTTTTTCACAATGAGGCAGGCACCTTGCACCTGTTATAAACTCTGCCAAATCCAAGTTATTTCTAGTGAGTCAATACTCATTTACTGCCAACACTTATCTTAATTAACCCTGCATAATTAACACAGTATGTGAGATATTCCTCAATAAGTAGCAGATTGAAATTTATCATATGCATAAGTTGGCACCTAATACATGGAAAAGGTGCCTTAATTGATATATGGGGTCCTGAGAGACTTTTAAATGTGTCATGGGAAGAGCAACAGATTTAGATGTGCTGTTGGTATCTAAATTTGCTTACATAGGCATTTTCAGCTGTTGCAATATTTAGGAACAACTTTTAACATTTCCCTATGTGTAATCCAAAGAAAAGAAATGGAAAAGAGAAAAAAAAAACAGCTAGTTTGCAATTGTTCGAGATGGTCCTATATCTTCTTGTACTTCTCTTCAATGTTTCCTTGCCACTTGAGGTAACCACTGAGGTACATACTTAGTGGTAGTGTTCCTATTTGTGGAATTCTTCCCTCTGAGAGGCTCACTTAGCCCCAGGTTTGTTGTTCTTCCTATGCTTGGCAAATATGTTCAATGTATTTCAATGTATTTTTTATTCTTTTCTTAAAAAACAAAAACAAAAACAGGTCATTATTTGTTATTTCACTGTGCACACCTTAAAATCTTCTTTGGAAGTCCTGCTCTGAGCCAGGTAAGGTAAGGAAAACGGCAGGACTTTTCAGTGGTAGCACCTAAGTTATGGAGCAGCCTTCCCAGATAGTGTACCTGGCATGATTTTTATAGTCTGATACCAAGAAAATATCTTTTTTATTCATTCAAGATGTTTCAATAATTTCTGGGCAGTACTGAATGGTGTTATTCTGGAAATCCAAATGGTACAGTGCTTTTGGGCACCTGATTCTAGACTATGTATGACTTTGGGGAGTCTAGTGCAATTGCTGGTTGTACAAATGATTGTACAAGCTGTTTCAGCAATTGTTACAAAACAAACAAACCAACAATTACAGAACTGGATCTACAACCAGTTGTAAAATCAGTTGTGCAATGGTATACCTAAGAACCATAAGAACATCAGCACTATTGCTTGCAAAACATGAGGATATACTTTTCTGAATGATTTTTCCCAAGCATTGTGGTGTCTAGCTGTTTCAATACCAAGTATTACAAAAGCAGAGAATTTGATTGATTGATAAAACTGGGATCCCAAGTGGGATCCACAAGTCATTCGGATACCTAGTATTACAGATAATTTGTTGCTTATGATTATTTCTTTGTATCATAAGTAAGGTGTAAATGACTTACATTATGACTGTATTAAGCAGCAACTTCAGTCAGTTTGCAGCATAACTCTAACTCCTTTCATCTCATGTATACTTACAGGGTGTACACAGCCTTGCTATTTGGTGTGACCCATGATACAGACTTCACTACTGTGCTGCTAGTAGCATTCTGATTTTTTAAAAAGCAACTGTTTCACTTACTATACTGTTCCATGCTTTCAGTGTTCCATGATTTCCTTTCTAATTTTTGTGGTTTCCTTTCCTGGTTATATTTATCCTTTCATAAGTAACTCTTTTTTAGAATTTACTTTTTTCTTTGTTATAGTTCCCGCTTCTTCCATTTCTTCTAATACAATACCTATCCGCTGTTTTCCTCCCAGTTTCGCTTTTCTTGCTCCTCATGGAATTGTTGTTTAACTACTCCAAAAGTTGCTACTGTCATGGTTTATTTCTCTCTAGACCTTTTCACCTTCTTGCTGTCACTGAAACGTGGCTCCCTGTGCATGATGCTGCTACTTCAGCTGCCTTCTCCTTTATAGGATTTTCCTTTTCTCATACAAGTCATGAGGGAAAGGGTAGTTGGGACTTCTATTATCTAGCTCATGCCAAGTTCAGCTTTTTTTACTTTCCACTAACATAACTATTTCTCTTCTTCTCTTCTACATATTATGAGACTCTTTTTGCCTCTGCACTGGCAGATTGCAGCTATTTGCTGTCCACCTGGCTCCTTTTCAATTTTTTTTCCCTCTCATTTTGATTCTTAGTTTACTTTCATTCTTTCAGACAATATTAGTGTTCTTCTTATGGACCTTTTTAATATTAATGTGCATGATTCTAAATATCCTGCCATGTTAGATGTTCTTTCTTTATTTTCTTCTTTCGGGTTCAAGCTTTGTTCTGATTCACCTGCACACTCACTTGGCCACTGTCTTGATCTTGTTGTTATTAAGAATTGTGCTGTCTCTTGCTTTTCAGTTACTGAATTTTCTTTGATTGATCATCATCTTGTTTCTTTTGTGCTTGTTCATAATCTACCTAATAAGAACTGTTACTCCACTGGAAAAACCCTATCCTGGCGTCTACAATTTTGATATTAAAATATGATTCAATGTGCCTGAGAGGTCACCTGGATGGGCACATAAGCAGCAATGGTCAAACAATCAAAAACCAGGTCAGGCCAGTAAAATCCCCAGTCATGTAGCCCCAGGGGACCTCAAGATGTGTATATCCACAATAAACAAAGGGTCCTCAGCCCTGAGACGCCAACTTGAGAGGATTAGCTTGTCTGCCCCAAGTTGGGCAAATATCCCATCAGGCGAGGACCATTTACATGAAGTCACACCACAACCAAATGCAGCCGAAGATCCTGAGACTTTGGCAACACCTTGTAATCTCATTATGCAAAGGAAGTTACCATTATGGAGCTTCTTTCTTGTTGAAACACTCATTGTTCTCCCCAGGAAAGGATTAGCCCACCAGGTACTTTTTCCCCTACAAATAGTCCCAGTTTTTGAGTGGTTCTTTAGATCACTCCCGGTCATCCCAGCAGACCATTTCTCCATCCGTTGAGTAATTCCCTCAGCCCTCTCCATGCTGAGCCCCACTTCTCTGCTGTTTTTCCCAGACCAAGGACTTCAAGACAAGGTGCAGTATTACCCCTGCTACGCCCCCTTCAATATTCCCCTATCCAGTTTCCTCTCTTTTGCTTCTTAATAGATCTTGAGTGAGTGTGTGAGTGATTCTGTTGCTGCATGAGATTTTCATTTAATAAAATCATTTGTTGGACATTCTTGTTATATAAAGAATTGGTGCGAAGTCTTTCTGGAAACATGATGACTTCTATACGTTTATGGTTTATCTTCTAAATATAAAAATTCTAGATGAAGATTGGAGAAAGTTTTGACCTATTATGAGCTTCAGAAGCACATCAGAAGCACGCACCCACAAAACTACAGAGCTAGCATTTACATCCGAGTAATATATATAGATTCAGGCTGGAATTGTCAAGCTCATGCTGGAGGATATGTGACAAAGGGGTTCACTTCTACACATCTGTTTTGATTATCTTTGTGGAAGCCATTATTAGAAAGAGGGTTAGGCCTCAACTGACAATGTTCTGAACCAAACATTCTTGTTTGGTTTTTGGCTTGGCTTGACTCCATAAAAACTGGGTAAAAGACCCCGCAAGTTACCCTGCCCCTTGCATTGCTATTGCTTGTGCTCTGGCTAGTTTCCATTCCCCATCATGTGGAGCACAGTGAGGTGTCCCCCAAGGGACCCCAGAAATCATGGCAACAGTACTCTGTTGTTTGGTCCTTTTGAGAGCTTCATTCTGTTAATTCTGAGGACTTTCCACAAACATTGTTCTTGTCTATGTTTTTGTTTAATTCAGCTGGTTCTTGGATTCAGCTGTTTTTTCACTCAACTCAGCTTTATTTTTAACTCCTGACAGTTTTGCCACTTTATCAGTATATCCTCAGTCTTGACTTCTTATATTCAGTGTCTTTGCTCTTGGTCTCATGCAGCTGAATGTTTAAATATTAATTACTGTTGTCCCTCCCATTGTCCATTCTCCATAATATTGATTTGTCCTTTTCTACTGTCTTATCTTCTTCTGAATTTAAACATGCTGCTGCTTCAACAATGCCTTCACTTGATCCATCTTCTCTTTCTAATTATTGCCCTATTTTCACTGTTGCCTTTCCTATCAACAGTTTTGAAACATGCTTTGACTTTCTTTCTTGTATTTCTGTGAAGGATCCTTTTCAATCTGGATTTTTCCCCTTGCATGCTATGGAGACATTCCCGTCAAGATCACATATGATCACCTTCAGGCCAAGTCAAAGGCCTATATCAAATCCTTATTCTCCTTGATCTCACTGCAGCTTTTGACACAGTTGATCATTGTGATGTACAGGTTAGCTTCATGTTCAGAGAGCAGGCTTAGCAGGTTGAAAAAGCTTTATTCAGAAACATAAAAGCAACAGCTTCACACTTTGACAGTTGCCAAGATTAAAAAACTGTTTGGTTTACAGTGCCTTACAAGCTGTTGCTTGCGCAAGTATTCTATTTGACAACTGGTTAAAACAACTTTTTTCCCAGACTTACATCCCACCTGCCAACAGCATGTCCATGAAGCTGTATATGTTTTCTCCCATTATAAAAACAACAGTCCTTTGTTCCCAACACACTATTTTCTCATTCAGTTCCATTATCCCTTCCAGCCCTTTGTTGAAAGCACTACATGACATGGCATTATGTGGCATGAAACATCAAAGTAATGCATGGCATTACTTCGCATTAAAATGCATGTCAAGGAAAGCAAAGCTGACCTGATATTGTTGATTCACTTCATGACCTAGGATTTACTGATATCAGTGCTCAACTGTTTCACATCTTATTCTTCAAGCTGGTCATGTAATGAGGTAGCTGCAGATCACGTATCTTCTTTTCCCCTTTGAGTTGGAGTTCCACAGGGTTCTATTCTGGGCCCATTGTTGTTTTCATTCTGTAAACTATATTAACTAATCTTTTTTGTTTGTATGGTTTTAAATATCATCTTTATGTTAATGATACTCAGCAGTATTTCTCCACCCCGGAACTCCCTTCTGACATCAAATATCACATTACAGCATGGATGCTTCACTGATACCTAAAACTTAACATGGTGAAGACAGTGGTGAACTGGTAAATTTTGAAGGACAAGCATGCATCACAACAGTTCACGTATAAAAGAATCTAGTAAAGTGAGCAGGTCCATTTGATCCATGTACGTTTATTATATATGTGCATACGCACACATTTCCAAGAGCTTATTTTCTCAGTACCAGGAATAAAATTCTCTTTCTCAGACACAACAAATCAGTTTTACCCCATCCTCAACTGCCTCAGTAACAAAGAGGGTTGTAGTTAAGCTCAGAAGGAATATGGCAGTCTGAAGTGGATGACAAATAATTTGGGTTTGACTCCATTATGCCACTGCATGTATATGAGTATAAGGTTATGTTCTTATCTAGTCCTCTCCCTCATTTTAGTCATTGTTAGCAAACTTTCTCATGATACACCTATTACTTGGAATTTCTGCCATCTGATAAGCTTAGAAGCTTTGGAAAGTGTGAATAACCACCACCACCTGTACTATCACTACCACTTCATCCTCTTCTCTGTCTCCTCTCCTCCTCTTCCTCCATCCTCCTCCTCCCCCTTTTGCTATATATTGGATGAACATGATGGAACAGGTTGTTAGTGTCAATAAATCAAACAAAAACAAGTAAAAAGTCACCAAACAGCACTAAAACAGAATGGTTTTCTGATCAGAAAATCAGCTGACTTAGAAGCTAACTTGCACTAATTTGTTATTGTCTGAAAAGGATATCACCACTGTTCTTAACTTATCACTGTTGATGAATAAGAGAGTGTGGGACAAAAAGAAGAGATAATTTAAAACCGTATCACTGGGATCAACGTTTCTATTGTACTCAGCTATATTGCTCACATGAACTCTCTCTTACCATTAGTAATAAATTTTGCATCTTCCTCTCAAACTTTTACCAAAGAAGAAGTTTGAAAATGCCCTATGAGCTTTCTTGTATGGAATTGCTTTTAATGCAAAAGACCAGATGGTCAGAAGGAATTTTAGCATATAATATTTCAAATTAGGATTGAAGAAGAGCACCCAAGATGACAGAACTACCAAATTCAATATGCTGTTGAGGATGGCAGAAGGTGGAGAGGGCAGAAGGAAGGTAAGTGGACTTTTCCCCCTACCCCATTATGGGAAGAAGGAGGAAGCTTTGTCTGCAATAGATCCAAGGTCTTCCTTGCCCCTCCTACCTCACTCTAGTGTTGCCCTGCTTGCTGGGGGTCCCTTAGGTGGGTTCTCAACATCTGTCAAAATTATCACTTGTGGAGAAAATTAGCAACAAACACTGCTGTAGCAATGCAAAGAGGGCAAGGTAATTAGGGATCTTGAGCCCAGTTGGATCACAGAGAATCAGGCTAACTGTTCAAATTTAAGGGTTTTATTGAAATAGATGTCAAAATCCATACAATCACTCAGTTTCACTCACTATCACAAGCATACAAGACTATAGAAATTTAGAAAGAGGTGAAAATTAAGAGAGAGAGAGAGAGAGAGAGAGAGAGGGAGAGAGACATAAGGGTTTTGGGGTAATACTATACCAATCCAGAGGTCTTCGGCTGGGAAAAGACAAGTGAAAAGCCCGACTCAGCCTCAGGGGGTGGCGGGGCTGAGGGGAGCTTTCCAGCAGCATTGTTTGTGAGTCAGGGAGAACTCCAAAATGGAGGAGAAAAAGGGGTCCTAGTTATAGACTAAACAGAGCTAAAAACAATGTCCTGGGGACCAGATGGCTGCATTTTCATGAAGATGGATCTCAGTTTCGTTGTTCAAAGAAAATACAACCAGGCATCTTTGTAGTTTCCTGCAAGATGAGTTTCTCATCCGGTGACACATGCCTCCAAAGTGTAACATTCTTGGCTGTTTAAAATGTTGATTTGATCCCAGAGACCTCTTGTCTCCTGTAAGCACTATTCTTGCTGATAATCCATTCCAATGGAATGTGTGAACCATTTGCAAGATTCACCTAGGATGCGTGACAGAAAACAGTGCTACCCTTTTGATCTATATCCATAGCTCTACTGCCTACATGTCCTTCCAGTAGATCTCTATAGCTCACTATGTTTGATATAAAATAATTATGATCCTCAGGACATAGTATGCAGGTGGGGAAAGTGGAATGACACTAGAATGCTTTTTGCTACTGCAACCTTAACACGAGTGATGTAGGATCAAGGGTAGCAGAGATTTCTGACCCCAGTACAAGAGGATTGAAAGCTCTTTTCTATGTCTGGTTCAAGGTCCTGGCACTTATCTTTGAGGTCTTTAAACAACTTGGGGCCCACATGTTGGGGAAAGGAGCTCTTGCTCTACCTGCCTGCCCATTATTTAAGCCCAAGGGATACTCTCCCACAACTGGTAGTGGTATATCATGTGACTTCAAGAAAGAAAAATAAATAGCTCTTCTGTGGTGTCCTGCTTGTGGAGGTTTGGAGGTGCTAGCATTATATTTTTTTCTCAGTGCCCAGGTTTATTAAGTTGGTTGGCGTGAGCAACTGCTTTATGCATTTCTTCATGTTTATTACTGTAATCCACATTATTTTATTACTTTTGCCGTATCCCATTGTATTAGGGTTTTTATTACTTTTAATATCCTCTATATCATAACATGAAGGGCAGTATAAACATATATTTTAATCAAATAAATAATTATACTGCCAGATCTCAGATTTAAAAACTGGCAGGGAAAGACTGAAGAACATCAAACAAGATGTCATCAATGGTCTGCTTCCTTACTGAAGCATGTGTGTGAGTAAAAGGGAATGACAGAATTAAGTGATAAGCGTGCGTACATTAGAGTATACTGAGGTGGGAAATTTGGGGTGCTCTGGACTCCAATATCAGCCCCCCATCTCTTTTTGGGCTCCACCGGATAAATGAAATCAATGGCAGCAACTGGAAGTGGTAAATTGGGAAACAACCACTTTAAAGCAACCAAAGAAAATAAGACAAGCAACCGGGCTAGGCTATTACTAAGATAACAGAAGGAGAACTGACATCTTGTAAAGCTGTTGGGTAGAACTGATAGCACAAGACTAGAAAATATAGCAATCTGCCAATGATAAATGATGATGATGATGATGACGATGATGATAGGGGTATCTTGGGAAGGGAGGCAAAAAAGAAAAAACTCAAAATCTGCTGGATTTTTTTCTTGAAGTTGATTTCCATGACAAGTCAGAGAAATCATTGGTCCCTGTTTCCAAAATTGCCTAAAAAGGGTTGCAGCAGAATAACTTGCACTATTTATTTATTAAATATTTTTAGGCTGCCTTTAAAACAGAGGCAAGAACTGTGTGGTGCTCTGGATGACACACTTTTCAGCAGCCAACTGGGTGTCTAAAAATTATCTTTAAAATTTCAATTGTATATAGAGTTGAAATGGTAAAGATAATTTTTAGACACCTTGTGTATTGGTAACTGTTTTTCAGCAACAGCTGGAATAGTCAAATGATTCTTACCTTTTTTTAGAGGTAAAAACAAAATCAAGGTGGTTTACAAAAGAAAACACCAAAAACAATAAGAAGAACTGTTGTATAATTGTACTTATTCGAAATCATTTCTGTTCAGAAGGATGTTATAGGAGGCTTCTTAACATGGCTTCCTACAACTCTCACTGCTAGTCCTTTAGGACTTTGTCCTATCCTCCTACTGCTTAATATTTTACAAACAGAAAATTCTATGAAGACTTTGAATTTCATCTGTTTTTTCCGCCTTTATGATCACTAACTAAATCACACTTTAAAAAAATGGCTCAGTTCCATTTCTTTACTTAGCACCTGGTCACAGGGAAAGAACAATTTCTCCAAATAAGAAGTAGAAATTCATACAATATATGTGAGGGTGAATTCCTGTATTGACATAATTCATAGGAAAAGTGAGCTCTGTAACTTTTCACACAGGAATTTTACATTACTATTCATCAAGATGCTTATTTCTTATTCTTATTCATACATAGTCATCCTATAGTGCTGTCAAACTCTACCATTTTGTATCATCAAATGGTATCATATATTGCCAGTTTAAAATTAATGGGGAAAACTGTTTTGGAGAATTTGTGATCCACCAGATATTGGCCCTTTTCGCACCTTGCCTCGTCAAGGCAGTGGGGAGCGGCGCTCGTGTGAGCAGCCACTCACACGAGCCGGTCACGACAGCCCTTCTTCCTCCCGCATCGGCTTCCTGGTAGCGTGACCATCATACTAGCGCCCTGCCCCTTCCTTCCGCAGCGCAGTCTGGGAGCTGTAGGCTGCGCTGGGGGAAGGAAGTGCAGCTGCCCTGGCTTGCCGAAGCACCGCACACAGGTAAATGTGCAAGGGCACCACGAGCATTGCGCGAGCGTGCATTATTTTCGGCTTACAGTCGAAAATAAAAAAATGCGCGCTTGCCCCACTTCAGCCTCGTGAGCGTAGCGCAAGTGGGAGTGCATCATACGGAGTGACGCTCCCACTCACGCAACGCTCAAGGGGCGTTCACACACACACAAAAAAAGCATGCGAAAAGGGCCATTGTCAAACTGCAATTCCAACTACACCAGCTGTTAGCCAGTTTGATTGGGGCTGATCAGAGCTAGAGTTCAATGACATCTGGAGAACCCTACCAATTCTTTGGTAATGACATAATGGTTAACAGAAAGATTGACTTTGATGTACAATGTAAATCCAATTTCCCCATCCTTTCTTAACAGATATATATAATATGTTCATAGTTAGTATTGAAAACCAATAATGGAGCAAGCTCTTCAAACCTGCAGCTACTGTGGTCTATAAATACATCTTTTACTTTCACCGCATATGGCTAGACTACATTATGCAATCAAAAATGTGTGAAAGGTAAGGACTTAAAGGTTTTCACACTTTGGTTTAAAAATAAAACTTCCTATCTCCAACTTTCTTAGATGTTCATCATTGCACAATTTGTTCAGGCTAATTCCATATATACACATAGAGATAGAGAAAAATATCTACTATATAAAAGTCAAAGCTTGTAAGTGATCTTGTCTCTCTGCATCAGTCAGGAACAGACCTCATATGATTGGCTGTGTGAGGCAAGAAGACCTCATATGATTGGCTGGCTGTGAAGATTCCATGGAATCCTGGGGTTGGCAGTTCAGGGACGGGCCTTTAGAATTCTCAAGTCAGAGAGCTCTGAATAGGCCAGTTGCTGTGGAGATGAGGCCTAGCAGCAAGTCCCCTCATAAACCCAACCTCTGTATGTTAACACCTCTGAATACAGACTGGATTGGGGAATATGGGCAAAAATTAAAGGTACTGAACAACACAGTCTGGGGAATTAGAGATACAGGATCTCAAATCTGTGTATTTCAACTGCATCTAATTCCTAAGGTAAGGTAAGGTGATTCCTGTTGTTTTTCTAACAAGTGTTACCTATGAGAAAATAAGATCTCAGGCAATGCTGGGTAAATACGCTATGGAGACGAGGCCCGTCAGAAAAAAGAAGGGCAGTGTATTCCCTCAGAAACCAAACTTCTGTTATGTTAACAACTCTGAATACAGATTGGATTGGGGAATATGGGGATAATTTGCAGGTACTGGAATAGACCAGTTGCTATGGAGATGAGGTCTAGCAGCAAGGAAGAAGAAAAAACTGTGTATGTAAATAGTTCTGAATACAGATTGCATTGGGAAATATGGGGAAAAGTTACAGATATTGGAGAAGACAATTTGCTGAGTTCTTAAGAGGAAAATAAAATCCTGGGCAGCACCAGGTAAGTACGTTGGTTGTACATGAAAAGAGAGAAAAGAGAACGAGATAATGTTGGATTTTGATGAAGGATATCAACTTTCCAAAAATAAATAAATATATATATATATATAAACTGAACAAAATTATCTTGAATCACAGAATGGAGATTGATAAGCATTTGTGTTTCTACCACATGCATTTACTTATGTCAGATGGGTAATAACAAGCTAACAGATGTATTCAGACGTAAAATCTGGTTTTAAAATATATGGTTTGCATTGCTAGTCATCTGCCCGAGTTTGCTGAAATTCCAGTCTGCACCTGCTGCAACTGAAATACTGCCATATTCTTTTGGTGAGGTTCTTGTCATGTTCATTCAGTGTACACTAAGACATGTTTACATGATTATATTTGTAATAGTTTTGCTTCTGCCTATTCTATCTAAACTCCCATTAAAATAGAAAACCTGCTTTATATAACTACTGGTTTACTACAATTCTAATCCCATTGTGATCTTACTGGGCTACATGAGGATCCCTATTCATCAGAGCAAAATATGAAGAAGTCTTTCATCATATGTACAGCTTGGCAAAATCACTTTTTAAATTACTCTGCCTAGAACCGTCTTTCTAGCATGAAATAAAATGGTAATGAGAAAACAGTTAATTCAAGGGAGAAAAACAGTTATAATTGTGCCAGTGGTCTCTGCATTTGACAATCTGGAGATTCTACTTGGATGCAAACATGATGCACATCCCATGTTTTCACTGTGCAGTGCAGAAAATCAATATGCAGCCAATCTATTTATGTTTAATTTCTTTTATTATTGGTGCTGTGTCACTTCAAAGCCATTGAATAAGCTGCATGGAAGACCTTAATGATAGAAAAGTTACATATAGATGAAAACTACTTCTATAGAGTTATCTGCTAAAGTTTTTATTCATTAAAATATTTATATCCCTGTATCATGGGCTCTCAATATTGTATCCAATAAAATCACTGTTGCAAATTTACAACAATAAAAATAATTTGAACAGAATAAAAGCTACTAAATTATTTGATAGGTTGAAAACAAGACAGTTTAAAGCCTGCTATTATAAATTATCAGAGATTAAAACCATGTGCAAATCTGCATAGAATCAGGCCCGAATGAATGAATGAATGAATGAATGAATGAATATGTTTTTACTTAGTGCTTGCATGACACTAGCATTGATGCCAAGTAGGAATGGAAAGAATATTCGAAAATATCTGCAAAATGGCTGGAAAACACATTCTTGAGTGTCGAGAAATCGTAATGAAAAGAATCCTGGACTGATGGAAGTCAGTTCAGAAATCATTCTGCACAAAATATGTATATGGTTATTTTGTGCAGAAAACAGCATTTCTTGTACAGATAATAATATTTAGAAAATGCTGTTTCCTGCACAGAAAATGCTGTAATTCTGGATTTAGTCTGTAGTGATTTGAATAGAAACAACATTTTATGTGCCAGTAACAGCAGGAATTGATGTTTCCTGCAGAGAAACTGAGAAAACAACCACATGCAA
The DNA here is from genome assembly GCA_948474755.1 of Ctenosaura bakeri. Taxonomy (NCBI): domain Eukaryota; kingdom Metazoa; phylum Chordata; class Lepidosauria; order Squamata; family Iguanidae; genus Ctenosaura; species Ctenosaura bakeri. Next base: position 222,956 of record CAOLHI010000989.1, on the reverse strand, counting down.
ATTTTGCACAGAAGTCCTGAGTTGCAAATAGGCTTCCAAAACTACATTGTTTTCAAAGACTTTCTCACAGAGTGATGAAAATAGGTAAAAGCACTAATTGCTTCTTTTGAGAAGAAACTTAGGCCCTTTTCGCACCTTACCTTTTTGCGGAGGTGGGGAGCGGCGCTCACACGGGAAGCCTTCAGAGGAAGGCTTTCACGTCTCTGTTGCTTGGGCTCTGCAACAGCTTCCTGGTTGTGCGAGCACCCCGCCCCTTCCTACCACAGCGCAGCCTGGGCGTTGAAGGCTAGTGCTGAGGCAGGAAGCGCGACCGCCGTGGCTCAGGGGGCTGTGCATGGCAGGTCAGTGCGCTCCACACCCCTGAGTGTTGCGCAACTGTGCAGCATTTTTGGCTTGAAGCTGAAAATAAAAAAAATCCATTAGCGGTTTGCGTCACGCTCTTGAGCGTCGTGTAAATGTGAGTGCGTCATGCAGATCACTCCTCACATTTACGCGATGCTCAAGGTCCCTTTCACTTAAGAAACGCTGTGCGAAAAGGGCCTAAGTGAAGAATTAAATTCCTACTGCCATGTGAGCCTCTAAGGGAAAGGCATTCCATATCATGGATGTCATAAGAAAGAAGTCATTTTCCAACGTTTTCCTTCAATGCATTGCCCCCACTGATAGAAGCAGAGCTCAATCCTTAGGCAGGTGTATATTTAGACAGGAGGTTCTTCATGTGCCAGTTGAGGCCCTGGTTAAGTCAGTCATATATTCTTAACTATATTATATGAAACATGGCAGTACAGACTGTGATGGATCAGTGAACTGGAAGAAAGGTCTTAAAATGCCTCCTTGGCTTTCTATTGCAGAAGGAGGTTCTATGGAAACTGCCCTACATCAGCAGATGCTTTCTGGTGCTTATCAAATTGTGATGTGATGTCTAGAAGACTAATGGGTTTTTCTGTCTACTTTAGAATGAACTTTCATAGGAATGAGCAACAGCAAATCCGTCAAATCAGCACTATGGGATTCAAACCCCTACTTGTCAAATGTCATGTCACATCAAACCAGTTCATCTCTAAAGTGCCATGGCAACTTTTATCTTTTCACTACTAAAACCTAACATAGATACTTATCTGGAATGTGGTTTTCTTTAAATAGCCAGGAACAGCATTATGTTTCAGAGGCATTTTGGACAAGAAAGATGGATACAGTAAGTATTCTGGCCTCATGTGTAAAATTATGACTACTGTTACACCATACTTCTATAGAGGTCTACACCTATATAATTCCTATTTTCCATGAGACTTACATCTACCTAATTGATGTATGAATGCAGCTGGGATGTGCTAATTTCACTACAACTTTACATACAACCATGGGATAAGGTTGTATCATGGTCTTTTAAGGACACCTTGGACAAGCCATACAGCTAATGTCCAGAAATCATGGGCTTCTAATATTTATTTCATTTCACTCCTATGCCACCTAACAGGTTGGGGTTTGTGACTATCCATGTGTTGTTTGTCTGCAGTTCTCACCAGCATAGCTAGCATAGTCAATGGCAAGACATGGTGGGAGCAATACTCTCCAAGTGCTTCCCAAAATATGACTGTTTTCAGCTCATAACACCCAGATATAGACTGAGGAGAACACTATTACCCTGAAATTCTTCCTCTGTTCATAATTTAAACTGAAACCATTAAAGTTTATGTGCCAGTTTTGTGTACATGGAGTCTGTCTCCATTACATTATGTGCTCAAAGGCACCTATTACTGGCAAATTCAAAGAAGATTATTATTTTAACTCTTATTCATGATGAAACTGTGGCTCACTAACTGGAACTAAAAATGGGATTGCAGTTTGCAGCACATTACCTTGGCTCCAGTTCTCAGCTATCAGTGGGTTCAGAAAGTGTCTATTTTTTTAAAAAAATGTCTAGTACAATTCAGGGCATAAATTCCCCATGTGCTGCCTAGCCATCAAAGGAGGGGGTAGGTTAGACTGTTGGCCCATGAGGGCCGCCAACCGGATACTGTCCTAATTAAGCAAGAATGTCACACAGGGAAGATCAGGCACAAGCTCAGCATGGGAAAGGAAAGGAATAGAAAGCTCTCTCTCTCTCTCATTCTTAGGAAATATTCCTTGTTTATTTCATGGTCTCTTTAGCTTGTTTTATTTATCCCCAGTGTGGAGAAGGAGGCTTGAGTAGGTTGGGTTTGGATACTGAACCAATAATCCTCACCCATAGTTCTCTTAATTAACTACGTATGTACTTATTCATTTAATACTCCATCTTTCTCCTGTCATGAGACAGGACCCAAGGTGGTTTACATTTGCCTTCCTTCTCATGCAAGCTACATTTTCCAAAGAAGCATTGTGAGAATATGCATGCATTCCCATACACAAAGAATTATTACACACGTCACAATTGTCTCTTAGAGAACTATAGGCTCAGCACTACTCAAACTTGTTGACTGGATCCAAAAGAGAACTGTACAGTTTTTACTCATTACTAATTATCTCACAAAGCTGGTGGGTATGCTCCACATGGTCATGACAACAAAAGGAAAATGGTCTGTTTGAAATTTTGGGTACAAAATGACAACTCAGTCCATTTCCTACAACTAGAACAGTGCCACATTCTGTAATAGAAATGGCTATTACTTAGCCATTTTATTTTTCTTCAGCTGTCTATATCCAACAATACATCAAACAAATTATGAAATTTGCTTTTATTTAAAAAAAAAAGGTTTGTAAGAGTAACTGACTGAAGGAAGCCCAAGCACAGTGAGTTACTTCATCATTATTTTTTTCTTCATTATTTTGTTTTTGAATAGCATGGTGAGACAGCTCAGCTGAGGCATTATGACAATCAATACTAATCACATAATGTTTCTACATGCTGTGCACACACTCATCAGAGAAGGCCTCATCTTCTATTTTAAAAAGTCCTAATGATATACAGTGGGAGAGGGCTTATTCTTATTCTGACCTTGCAACAATGCAGCATTATTGGATTCAGGGAACAAGACATGACCAGAGTTGGGGCCATCATTCACCCAAAATTAAGCATAGTTAAGTCCCATTGATGTTAGTGAAGTATTCAACCATATGCTTTACCCTTTCACCTTGCACTGAGAATCAGAAGTGTTCCATTGGAGCTGGATCAGGCACAACATTTGGCAAAGAAGATACTAGATATTCTGTTCTCTTATTTCTAAGTAAAAATATTTTGGTAAAGAATTTTGAAAGCATATGAAATTCTCAATAGTAGAATCCCCAATTGTTTTTCTTTTATAAAACTTTCTGCACTTTACCTTCTTCCAGCAGGGATCGCGTGAGCAGCCTCCAGTGAGAGGCTCTCATGTCCAGGGTCCTTCAACTCTGCATGAGCTGCCTGCTTGCACAAGAGCCCCTCCTCTTCCTTCCACAGTGCAGCCTGGGAGTTTCCCAGGCTGCACTGGGGCAGGAAGCACGACCGGCGTGGCTCCAGAGGCTCCGCACACCAAGTAAATGTGTGTGGGGCCCAGGAGCAATGCACGATCATGCACCATTTTCGGCTGACAGCCGAAAATGAAAAGGTGCACGAGTGGCGCCTGCCCTACCCTGGAGTGTTGCGTGATTGTGAGTGCGTCATGCAGATCACTCCTCACAATCATGCGATGCTCCAGGAGCCCTTTCGCATGGAAAATGCCGTGCGAAAAGAGCCCAAGATTACTACAGTAATGACCACTGCAGAGCTTAGAAAGCTATCTTAAAATTAATTAGTTACAATTTCATTTCCAGGCATTCTACCCAATCATTAGTGATTGCCAAGCGTACCTTGCACTGTGAGTGGGCAGGTATTCCATCCCCAAATTTTGGCTTTAATCTTCACTCTGCATGAGCTACAGGTTAATGTGGCAGTGGGAAAGCTTTAAAAGCTTTGGTTATTCAAAGTGTAAGTAAAATTTTGTGTCTGGCTCAGGTTTGGGATGTTGTTTTAAAAGGAACTAGTTATAGTTACCATTTCATACCCTCTATTTGCTCTGTTGCCATTATATTACATTTTGTTTTATAAAGTAATTCTTTCTTGTTATTCAAAAGTAAAGAAAAGAGTTACTTTCAGGAAATTTTAGAATGCTACCGACTACTGGCCTGTGATACAAAACATATTTAAGAAGAGAGGCTACATAGACCCTATAACAGTAACTAAAACACAACCCCAGAAGTAAGGTTATCCCTCATAACATTTCAGTAATTTAACTTAGTTATATCTTAATAATGAAAAAAAAATGATTCCTGGTAATTTAATGTTTGAATTAGTTATTTCCAACCTCTGATTGTCAGGCAAAGTGATGTAAAGAAAAGATGGTGTGGAGAGTACAGTGGTTGCAACCCTGGTTGTCTCCCTGTGTTGGAGCAAAGTGCTGTGTGATCCAGGCAGCCTGACCTGCTTCTCCTAACTAGACTGCCGTCCTCAGTTAAGACAGAGGATGTTATCCCTTCCCTAGTGTTGCAACTGCATTTAGCTTTCATTCAGTATCACTTTATCCTTTGCCTCTGGCAGAAAGCCATCTTGGGTTGATTTTGGACTGCAATGTAAATCAGACTAGTATGGTGGAAATAGGTACCTCCTTAATGCTTTCTTCACTAATTCATTTTGTAACAAAAATTATACCCTCATTCACACAACAGAAACTGTAAAATAATTCAGTTGGGAAGGGAGTTTCCACGGAATCTTCCTCTCAGGATCAAGGGCTAGAATTGCAATTGCAGTAACTGGCATAGAAGACTCACTCCCCCTGCCAAAAAAAAATGCTGTTTGAAAATAGGGTGCATCTTATATGTTGGTGTGTTTTATATGCCAGCAAATAGTACTTTCTGGTTTATAAATGGTCTGTGTCTTATATGGCAGTGCATCTTATACACCAGCAAATATGGTACTCTAGCAGTTTTTCAGAAAAGTCAAGCCAAAACACCTTTTAATTCAAGATCTTGCTTCACAGCAATATCATTTACATAATAGGCTATAGAACTCAATCCCGATCATCCAACTTCCTGCTGGCATTACAGGCAGTTACTTATTATACTGGCTGTAGCTGTCAGAAAGTAGAAATCGTTTAAAATGGAGGATGAGAGATAACAAGTAAGAACACAAGCATGTTGAAAGCACACTGATACAATTCTGAAACACGCATCTGTAGAAATGTAGTTATTATGTTTGTCCTATAGCTTTTGTTGTTCATTTCCTTTCCTAGGGCTGAAATGACTGTAGCTGACAATCTACCAGTAGGTGGCACTGCTGGGACTAAAGAATCAATAAATCAATCGCAGCCTGAAGGGACTGCTGGGGTTACACTCTATATAGTTATTGACTGCTCTAAAATGAATTGTTAGCTGTAAAACATTAATAAAGATTTAGATATAAGATTCCAGGAGGGGCTTGTGCTACCTTCATTAACACAGCCAGGAGAAAAGAGAAATCAAGAAAAGCAAAGTGTCAACTATCTGACAGTTTTTGTCTAAGATTACGAGACACAATTGAGGGCATTTTCATATGGTCAATATATTACTTACAGTAATTCTGCAGCGGTTTTCATGCTCTGTGCACTCCTAAACAAGTGGTAATAATAACAATGTTTTCCAGCTCCATGGTGACTTCCACCAATGTGTGCCATTAATTAATTATGTTGCCTCAGTTTTCAAAGAAGTAGACGTGTTAGTCTCTTGCTGTATAAAAGGAAGAAGGGAGGGAAAGAAAGGATGTAGCAGTACCTTTAAGACAAACTGTTTTTTAGTTTAGCATGAGCTTTCATGAATACAAACTCTCTGTACTGCATCTGAAGAAGTGGCTTTATATTCACAAAAACTCATGCTAAAATAAAAATCAGTCCTAAAAGTTCTGCTACATTCCTTTTCCCCCCTCTCCTTTCTTTTCTCCTTTTTAAATCTTGCCTCACATTCACTCTAATGCATCTTGGGAAGTACATTACAATGGTATTATTTGGTTCAGAGCCCATTCAGTAATTTGAATCTGGGCCTCAGTTCAGATCCATTCAGATCTGATCCAACCTGAGGCTCGTTCTAACTATGCAATTATACCACATTGATTCCACTTGAACTGCTATGGCAACACCCTATGGTATCCTGAGATTTACACTACAGTGAAGGTTATAGTGAGCTCTTGATGTCCACTAAGATATGTTTCCAGGACCCCCATGGATACCAAAATATGTGGATTCATTATGTACAATGGGGTGGTAAAATCGCATCTCTTTTATAAAAGGACAAAATCTAAGTTTGCTTTTTGGAATATATATTCCAGCTGTGGGTGGCCAAATCCATGGATACAGAATATGTTGATATGGAGGGCTGCCTGTATTTAGAATTTTCAGCCAAAGAGCTCTACTGCCTCTGCAAATTACAGAACAAAAACTCCACAGGGTATAGCCATGGTGGAATCAGAGTTCTATAATTATGTAGTATGAAACAGCCCATGATCTGGACTTGATTCCAAATCAAGACTAAGAAATATGAATCATTAGCACACCTATTGAACCACAGTGTAAAGTCTTAGGATAAATACTGTTTGTTTGTTCATTTCAAACATATCCACCCATATTCATCAAATCTGAAGACATGGTAGGTGCCAAAGAGGGGATTAGCCCTGCCAAATTTCAAATAAGATTACAAGGATCTTCATCCCCTGGAATTTATGAAGCTTAAGTTTGCCTTTGCTTTTTAAGTTTTGATGCATGAATGTTGGCAATTCATGCTATTTTTACCCTGGCATTATCATCATAGCACCTTTCTATAGCATCTAAAGTAGGGGTGACAAAAGCAAGGCTTATGGGGCAAATGCTGTCCCCATAGTTATCTTGAGGACTGCAGACCCTGATATTTTGTGAGAACTGCCTCCTACCCCCCAAATATCCCCTAGGTAGGATGGGGTTAATTTGTGTATGTTTTTGGGTCAGCCTGGGCCAATGAAAAGTGCAAGGGAGGCTTTTTTGCAAACAGGAAGTAGGCTAGATGTTGTTTTCAATGTCACTTCCTGTTAGGAAAAAGAGGCTGTTCTGTGCTCAAAAATGGTTCAAGTTGGGCTAAAAAATGAAGAACCCTTGACAATGGCCCACCTATGAAGAGAATGGCCATTTCCGCGCTACACTCTTATAGCGTGATTATTCCACTTTCAACATCCTATGGAATCCTGGGGTTTGCAGTTTCGGGAGGGGCCAGCTGGTGTAGTGTAGTGCAGAAATGGCCAATGTCTTGCAGGGCCCAGAACAATTCAGAGAGGAGAAGGGAGATCAAGGCCATTTCTGTACTACAGTGTTATAGTGCTATGATTCCACTATCAATGTACTGTGGAATTCTGGGGTTTGTAGTTTACTGAGGCCCAAGAGCTCTCTGGCTGAGAATTCTAAATGCCCCTCCCTAAAGTGCAAACCCCAGGATTTCATAGGATGTTGAAAGTGGAATAATAGCACTATAATAATGTAGCGCGGAAACGGCCCAACTAGAGAATGAAAGAGAGATTTCCTGCTGCCTGTTACTATGGGAAGCACTGGGGTCAAGAGAGGCAAACCCATGAGAAAGAAAAAGTGTAGAGCTGAGATGTAGAGGATAGAGAAAGATGCAGGGGAGGAAATAAGGGCATTTTAATCTGTGCAAAACTGGTACTTACTATATATCTATAGGAATGTATGCTGTATATTAAAGAAATAGTACGGGTTTATTGGATTCACTTGCTGGTGAATGTTGTTATTTCACTTCCATTTGCTATAAATGTAACCTGTGATAGCATAGTTAATGTTTCAACTTTTCATTGTGCCTTATCTGTGCCTCTGAGATTATTAATTTTAGCCTCATAGAATCTCACCTCCCCCCCAGAATGAAGCCCAGTTAGCATTTTTGTAATTCAGAATGTGTACCACTCAAATGACAGTATTTCTATTTGAAGTACTCACAGCACAGTGCAATAGCTAGTCATAGCTGGTGCTTTATTTCATAACAAATTCATTGCTGGTCAAAAAAAAAAATCAAGCTGGAATGTAAGGCCTGTAATTACTGATAATGTAGTTTGAAATAAACCCAAAGCTGCTGGTATATCAGTATCAACGTTTAAAATATTTGTGTGATGAGACATAGGCCATTTCCACACTAGCTTGTTATATTGCTATTATTCCGCTTTCACATCCTATAGAACTCTGGAGTTTGCAGTTTAGGGAGTGGCCTCAAAGGCCCCTCTCTAAACTGCAAATTCCAGAATTCCATGGGATGCTGAAAGTGGAATAATAACAATATAACGATCTAGTGCAGAAATGGCCGTAGTGTTGAAAGGGAGGAATGCAATTGAACAGTAATGATCTTTCCTTTGGCTTGCCATTTCTAAGTCTGTGAGCCTACTAATACTTGCTTGGCTGCTTGAATGCAAGTGTTAACAATTAAAATGGCAATGGAATAAAAATGAGGTTTTGAAAATCTTTTGATCTAATGCGCAACACGACAAAACCTCTAATGCTTTATGTTTGAAAATCACTCCTCCAGTGGAAATGTGAGGAGGAAGGCAGAGAACTAGCATGTTCACAGCTTGTTTGTGACTACAAAGCAGGAAGATCAAACACCTTATCTACATTGGGATTTCCTCCTACACTTTTCCTTACTGTCTTTTTGCCATTTGCGCTTGATGTAATATTGTCCATAGAAAAAGGACGTCAAGAAGCAGACATTCGTAGGATAATGCTTCATACATAATTTTGGAAAGATAGATTCCTGTTTTTTTCTTTTTTCACCAGAATATCCCAGAAAACTGAATATTGTCCCTTAGGGGGAGATTTTAAATTTGATGCCTTTTGCCTATGATAACGTACACACAAGACTAATATTTGTATGTGCACATCTGTCTTCAAGTTGCCTGTTGACTTATGGTAACTCCATTAATATTTCATAGGGGTTTTTCATGCAAAGAATACTCAGAGGTGGCTTTGCCAATTACTTCCTCTGAAATATAACCAACAGCACCCGGTATTTCTTAGTGGTCTCCCATCCACGTACTAACAAGGGTCAACCTTTCTTAGCTTCCAAGACAGACAGGAAGGTAGTTAGAGTTTTTTTATATAACTTTGCCAAAATATCTATATAGATTTGTTCATCCTCTGTCTGGCATAGAGATGTAAAGAATATGCAGAGATTTTCCTGTTCTTGATGAGAAAGAGTGTCTTCACCCCATGAAAAAAATGATCAATTACCATGATTTTTTTTATTTTAAGACTGTTTTGCATTATTATTATTATCATTGTTCCAAAAATCCTTGTTTTAAATAAAAAACACATCCAGAAAACAGACTTTTGCTGAAACACTTTTTTTTTCCCATAAAAAATTTGGATTATGTACAAACCATTTTTTTCACTCACAAAGAAGACCAATTTTGTGAGTACAAATCATGTTTTTCTATACAAAAAGTTCCAAGATGTAAAAGATGAACAAAGACTCCTTTAGTTTTACCCAGAGGGAAGATAGCTTTTGTAATCATTCATTATTGCATACAAAAATGAAACTAATGGAGATTTGTATCTCTGATCTGCAGCACGTCTCCTCAGTGACAAATTATCTTCCTTCATTCTGCTGTTAATATAGAGTAAAAGCACTCCAATATTATTTTCTTCAGTGGGTCTTTGTACATATAAATAACCCAAGGAAGTACAGCCTTATTTTGTGAGTGATTCTTTTCTGCTTGGCCAAGAATATGGAAAATGGTCAAGATATACTGAGTTGTACCCCATTTTCTGCTTTCACAGACAGAACATATTATGCCAAGAGAATGGAGAAGAGGTGATTATGTTCTGCCCCAGCACTCTTCTGAAAATACTATAAAATCTGCTTCTAGGGGTGAGGGGAACCTTCAGAGCAGGATTGGTGTGATGATAGGACTGCAAGGAGCAAGGAGAGAAGGGTAAAGTGCCATTTTACAAGGAGAGCTACTCATACAACATTGACTTTTTCTCACTGGTTTAATAAAATATGAGCATACTTTGTCACTGATACAACGGTATTCTCTCTTTTACAGCTATTGCGCTTGGAGTCAGAATGCAAGTATTACTACACAGTATGATTAAAATAACAGCCTAAAGTTTACTTAACAGCACAGAATGGGCAGACTGTGAATCTAGAGAAGACACAGTGAATCATCATCCCAATAGATTTTTCAAAAGTGCATTGAGTGACTGCTGGGTTATTTTCTGTTCACATGGGAAATCTGTTCTATTTCAAGTGACAGAAAATACCTCATGCCCACAAGAATGGTTATGGGTGTAGAATGTAGTACTCCACAATTTCCAGACAAACAGAGACAGAAAACACATATTCATGTGAGCTGGAACATTTGTTCTGAGCAGCTGTCAGACCTCCACTTCTGGGGGAGGGAAGGTAAACAGCATAATTTATGTGTCCTGAAAATGCTGCTGCTGTTGTTCTTAACTGGAAACAACAACAAAATAAAGTTTGTTGTGAACCATAAGGAAAAAAAGAAAATGGTTGTAAATCCCAAGGGAATACAGCTGTTCTTATTAATTTGCTGAAAGACGCATGTACATAGATGTGTGTGTGTGCATATGTGTGTCTGTCATTAGAGCCAGTATGGTATAGCAATCTGAGTGCTGCACTATGAGTTCAGAGACTAGGGCCACTTCTGCACTAGACTATTATAGCGCTATTATTCCGCTTTCAACATCCTATGGAATCTTGGACTTTGCAGTTTAGGGAGGGGCCGACTGGTCAGCCCCTCCCTAAACTGCAAACGCCAGGATTGCATAGGATGTTGAAAGTGGAATGATAGCACTATAACAGTCTAGTGCAGAAGTGGCCCTAGTCTCTGAACTCATAGTGCAGCACTCAGATTGCTATACCATACTGGCTCTAATGACAGACACACATATGCACACACACACATCTATGTACATGTATACGTACAGGAAAGGTTTTTGTTTGTTTGTTTGTTTTTAGGTGGGAGGAAGTTGCCTTTCACATGAAAGTAAAATGGGAATGATTCTTCCAGTCTCTGCATGGAAGAATTTTTCTCTTGCAAAATTTCTCTTTTCCCTTTGTTAACCAAAGTACACATACACAGCAAGTGCACAAGAACCTGGTGACTGATGCTTTTAAAAAGACTTAAAACAACTCATCCAAGAGTTGTACTTTTCAAAGCTCCACATAACAAAGCAGAACCAATAGTAATTTGTGAAGACAGCATGCAGTTTACACTCGTAAAATGGAAGTCTCTCTCTCTCTCTCTATATATATATATATACTTTCATTTTACTAGTGTAAATAGTTATCCAAACTGCAAAAACCTAAGGGGGAAAAATGAGTTTGGGAGGTAGTGTTGTTTAAGTCTTCTTTCACAACACTATAGGCCCTTTGCCATGCGAAACGGTGCTTGGAGTGTCATGTGATTGTGAGGAGTAATCTGCATGACGCACTCACAATCGCGTGATGCTCCAGGGTAGGGCAGGTGCTGCTAGCGCACTTTTTCATTTTCGGCTTTCAGCCCAAAATGGTGCGAGATCGCGCATTGCTCCAGGGTCCCACACGCACTGGCTGTGCGTGCAGAGCCTCTGGAGCCGTGGTGGTCGCACTTCCTGCCCCAGTGCAGTCTGGGAAACTCCCAGGCTGCGCTGCAGAAGGAAGAGGTGGGGCTCTCGCGCTGCCTGCTCGGGAGCAGGCAGCTCGTGCAGAGCTGAAGCAGCAGGGATGCAAGAGCCTCTTGGCAGAGGCTTCTCATGTGATCCCCACTCCCCAGTGCCGAGAGAAGGTGAGTTGCGGAAAGGGCCTATGATAAGAAAGAATGTACATCTGTACAGAAAATGTAAGCAAAATCTTTGGGGAAACTGAGAAGGAAGAGGCAGATCATGTTAATCCAACCAATAATATCATATCATATCATATCATATCATATCATATCATATATTTGATGTCATAGTTATTTCTTGATATTGAGTCATACAATAGGCATACAATAGCAGTTTCTTTAAGGAATCCACTGCTGTGGAGCCACAAGTTTGGTGGCAAAGACAAGTCATGCTTGGTTGTTTTCCCAAAGGAACAGCTGCATAGGGGAGAGAATGTCAACAAAGAAATAACTCAGAAAATAGCAAAAGCGTTATGATCTTCTAATGCATGTCATTTCCTGGTATGTGAGCTCCCAAGTCAATTTCCTTTTAAAATGGTCCTTCTTCTCACCTTTATATCTTCTTGCAGCTGTAGACTCCCATTCTGACCCTTGTCAAACAGCTACAGTCCTGGCGACATGTGTACTTTTAACTGAAATCGGGAGTGATGGTGTTGAAACCTGTTTTTCTTTCTGGTCTGGATTTGAAATGCTTACATTTAACCATCTTACCATAGTTGGCTCTTATAATAAGACTGACGGTTTCTACAGGAGTAAGTGATGCAGTCATTTTCTCTGAAATCATTGCTTGTTTTTCAAAAATCTTTGCCAGGTAAATTTCGTAAGACATAAGTATGACTGGCAATCTTATAGCTCTTAAACTGCTACAGAATACTACTGGGAAGCCATTCCTTTTTCAGGGACATGGGTTTCTTATTAAACACATATAGGGTTGGTTATAGGTAATGATTAAATGATAAAAGGTAAGATGTTGGTTGGTTTGTGTGCTTTCAATGGGAAAGCTTTCTAATTTGTTGAAGGTTCTACAGATACACACACACTCATATGTATACCTATCAGAACAGATACACTAAGGGAAGTTCTGAGGTAGGGTAAAATAACACTTTTGTGGAGAGAAAAAAACTTGTGTTTTTTCTCTCTGGTCTCCCTGTACTGTTTCTTCCAACAGGCAAAGATCACTTCCTCCTCCTTCTATTTATAAAGATCTTTGGCTGTTAACTGATTGTGGCAGAAGCAGCTTTTACCAGAGTGTGTTCTAATCCTGTCATCTGTACCATGTTTAAATGTGCTCTTGAATGGTTTAAAATTAATGCCTGGCATCCTGCTGGGCACTTACAAACATGTAAAGCTAGACTTGAGCATTTGTAAATGTTCGTTATTCAGGTTTATGTTTGTGATTCTGTCCATTTCCGCACTAGCCTGTTATAGCACAATGATTCCACTTTCAACATCCTCTGGAATCCTGGGGTTTGCAGTTTTGGAAAGGGCTGGCCTCCCCCTCCCGAAACTGCAAACCCCAGGATTCCAGAGGATGTTGAAAGTGGAATCATCACACTATAACAGGCTAGTGCGAAGCGTTATGATTGCAAATACTCCCCCTAAGCTGCTTTAACAGCCAGAAGCTACATGAGTGACAGAGGTCTGTTCTGTTGGTGACTGGAAAACAGTGGGATGATGTTTCTAGCCCATCCCTCCAGTGTTTTTTTGTTCGTTTGTTTGTTTGGTGAGATAGTCAGAAGCAGGACCCCATTGCAACTCCTTGTTGCACTACAAATCTCTGGTGGGAAGGGGCTGGAAAAATATTCCTGAAGCAGCCTGCTCACGGGCAGAACAGACTTCTGTTGCTTAATGCAGCTGGCAACTGTTAAGGCAGGCTTGGTGAGTCAAGTCAGGATATGATATGTAGCTACCATTATTTTTAAAATAACATTTATTTAATTTTTTAAAACAAACTTTTAATTATAAGGTTTTCAACAGTACTTTTTTAAAAACCTTGTTGCAAACTGCCTTGGATCCCACATGAGAAGGGTGGGAATATTGAATCAATAAGATCCTTGGAACAAGTGAGATTCAGTGAAAAAGAAAAGCAGAAAAAAACCTGAAAGCTGGCTGAAGACACTTTACAGCATGGGGCCTCTCTCTAGGGAAGCATGGTGAAGGTGGCAGATTTACTGTCTGTTTGAACTGTCTGCTCTTTGCTTCTGCTTCAGCTCCCCCCCCTCAGAATTAAAGCCAAAGAAATCCCAACCTTGGAACTTTTTAATGCTTTGAAAACTAACAGCAATACTTAGTTCCCTTTTCTTATATACCATTTTGAAATTTTGTTCCTCTGTATTTCTTCTCCTATTTGAGGGTACATTAGAGCATTTGTTTTCCCAAGTAGAACGGAGTCACTCAGAATGTCACATTGTTTTATTTTTATTTTCCAGTTTTATGTAGAATACTGTGCACATAGTATTTCCCACAGCTTTCAGTTCCTTCATATCCCTTCCATAGCCTTTTTCGCACGGGCTTTCTGTCGCGCGACAGCCCCATGAGCCTCGTGGGAGTGGGAGCGTCGCTCTGCATGACGCACTCCCACTTCCGCCACTCTCACGGGGCTGCAGCGGCGCGATCACGGGTTTTTTGATTTTCGCCTCAAAGCGAAAATCACCCACGCTCGCGCAACGCTCCTAGCGTCCGCGCGCACTTACCTCCTGTGCGGAGCGTCGGGGAGGTGACCGGGTCGCGCTTCCTTCCCTCCGCCCCTGCAGAAGGAAGGGGCGGGGCGCTAGCGCGACGGACGCGACAGCCTCCTGCTTCGCGGGGGGGCGGACGCGCGAGCCGCCTCCTCCTCCTCCGGAAGGCTATCGCTTCCCCGCTTGTTCCTTCACCTGCGGAAGGAAGGAGGGGAGAAGCGGCAGCCTCCCGGAGAAGGCTTCTCGCGCGAGCCTCCCTCCCCCGCTCGCACGAGAAACCTCAGTGCGAAAAGGGCACATCCCTTCCATCATCCATGTTACTAAGGCACATTAATTTAAACATGGCAAAAGACAATGACTTTGTATATACATTTGTAACAAGATCTTTTTTGTGTCTTGTTCTGCTGTTATTCAAAATCCCTGATAAAATATGGTATAAGAGGCATCTTGATTCATTTGATGATCAACCATGAAATAAAGAGACCAGACACAGAACACTGGGTTGAGTAAGGGCCACTTTATTTGACCTAGCCTATGTAAGTTGTGTTGGCCTGGAAATGGAACAAGAGTGGGGAGCAACTTGATGTGGCTCCAGGTGAGGCCCAGGTGTCAACCATCTCCTCAGCCTTCCCTTTGCTGAAACTCCTATGCCCTGAGGGCAATCCAAATACTGTGGGTTGCTTCCCAGTCCAGCTTAATTGGAAAGTAACCCAGGGACTGCCATCCAAGTTGCAGAACTCTATAAGTGAGAGCCTGAACCACAGGTTAGCCCCAAGGGTAGCCTCCTTCCCTATTCCCTGGGACACAGAGCCCTAAAGGAGAGTTCCAGAGCCTTACCCTACACAAAAAAGGTGCCAACTTGAAACCACTGAAGTCTTAAATTCTCTCCCCCACAATCTGTCAAAAGGAGGCCACCACCCAAAGCCAAATGTCGAAGCCCCACAGATGCAGTATAGGATAGGGGAAAAAAAGACCCAGGTAAAAGGGGGGGAAATTCCTATCCGGCCCCAAAGCAACAGGACAAGTCTCATACTGCACTAATGGTGAGTGGGTGGGTCATGTTGTGAAGAGGGCACATGAAGGGGCAATCAGGCTTAAATAACTTACAGCCTCTCCTCTATCACATGTTATAATCTGGCACAAGCTGTCAGTCACCAACCTCCTGGTGTCTCTCATGAAGACCATCAAATGGCTACCCTCCCCAGCAGTGATCTTTGTCATGCAGGTCCAAGTAAGCATTATAGATAAGTTCAATCAACACTGTATTGTTTATGTTTTGCCATGCTCTATCAGGATATATATTTATATTGGGGTTTATTATTATTATTTTTTATTGATTATAAAGAAAAGAACATAAAAAAACACACCATGTGATACACATAAGAGTGAAAAAAAGAAATTTCAACAAAAACAAGTTTATATTATTATTTCTCTTCAATTCCATTGCAATCATATACTTATTCAACATATTCTATATCACACTGCTTATATACTTTGGTTACCTATATCTAGATCTCATTCTCATTCTACTCATTATTATTATAATAATTTCATTCTTAACTCTATACTTTTCAATTACATTTAATCTATTACCATTACTAAATATGATCTTATTACTAAACATATTAAACTATTCCTAAAAATAAACCCACCTCCTACAGCCAATTATGTTTCAACTTACTCCACTTTCTGGAATTGTAATTCTTCTTGTGGAGGTATGACATCTTCCTCTTTTATTAAAACCTTTTCCACAAATATCTTCCATATTGCTTCAAAATCATTCCCCTTCATTATTCCTTTTTTGGGCTTAATTTGACGTTAACTTATCATTAATCACAATTTTCCACACTTCTTTATACCAATCCTCTATTTGAAAATCTCCATGAATTTTCCATTTTCTTGATATAATTAACCTTGCTGCAGTTAATAAGTTTGTAATTAAATCCTTCATTACCTGGGTACAATTAACCTTATCAAGTATAGATAATAATGCTATACCTGGACATATTTGTAAATCAATTTCTGTTATCTCTTTTATCTTTTTAAACACCCTTTGCCAAAATTTCTGTACACCTTCACAATTCCACCACATATGAATATATATACCAATCTCTTGACAACCCCTCCAACACAACCTTGAGTAATTCTTATCTATGTATTTTAACCTTACTGGTGTTAGGTGCCATCTCCAAACCAATTTATAATGGTTCTCTTTTATCCTTACAGATAAGTTTTTTAAATGACACTGATTCCACATTTTTCCTCAGTCCTGAATATCTATTTTTGTGTGCTAATTCTTCCTCCCATATTTTTCTAAGATATTCATCTTCATCTTCAAATTTTGCCAACATTTTGTAAATTTCACTTGTGGTACCCTTCAATATTTCATTTTCCTCCATACTTTCTCTTTGTATAATCATTTGTTCAAATTTAGTATATTCTCTGAAACTTTTATTATTCCTTTTCCAATTCCTTGTCCGCTGCTCTAGCTGTATATATTTAAACCATGATATCTTAGTACCCTGTTACCTCTCCTTTATTTTATCTTCATTCATCTAATCTTTTAACTTATTTATTCTCTGCTTCTTTAATTCCTTCTCTCCTTCACCTCTCAAATTCATTGGAAATCTTACCATCATCACTACAGGAGTTAATGGTGAAGTAGCCGGCATTAATTTTTTCTTATTTTTCTTCCAAATTTCTAACATTTTTTCAAAAAGGGCTTTTCTATTTATATGTCCCTTTTCGCACTGTACCTTGTCGCGGCAGTGGGGAGCGGCACTCGCGCAAGCAGCTCACGACAGCCCTTCTTCCTCCCACATCGGGGTTCCTGTTAGCGCGAACGTCGCGCTAGCGCCCCGCCCCTTCCTTCCGCAGCGCAGTCTGGGAGCTGTAGGCTGCGCTGGAGGAAGGAAGTGCAATCCGACTCGCTGATGCACCACATGCAGGTAACTGCGCGAGGGCGCCACGAGCATTGCGCAAGCGCGGAGTATTTTTGGCTTAAAGCCGAAAATCAAAAAATGCACGCGCGCCCCGCTTTAGCCTCATGAGCATCGCGCGAGTGGGAGTGCATCGTACGGAGCGACACTCCCATTTGCACGACGCTCAAAGGGCACTCGTGCTAAAAAAAACATGTGAACAGGCCGTATATTTATATTGGTAGCATGGCTGTTTGCAAGTAAATTAATAGCTTCTGAAAATTGTGCACATTTCTATTCTGTGACTGATTTTGACAGAAGTTAATAAATGCTCTCCTTCTTTATCCAATATTGTCATATAATGTGGTGCTGGAAAAGCTGCTTTCTTGAATGGTAGATAGACACCTTTTTTTTGTGAAACAATGAATTTAGGAGGTCTGTATCCAGGGATCTAGCTTATTGTGGAGAAAACCAGCTGAGTGTACAAAGAGTTTACCTGAGTAGTGAAGACGTGGATTTTTCATGAGGTGTTATGAGTACAGAAATAATGATTGCCATATGGTTAGTCTACATTGTTGCTCCTTCTCATGTTCAAATACCAGCTGTTTCTAGCTGCTTCCATCAGCCATAATCCCAAAGTTAAAGGCAAAGCTTCTGTAGGAATTTCCAAATGGTTCTTTAGAAATGTTATTCCTATAGAAATGTGGCTGTTTGCTGAATACCAAATGAAGAGTTGAAGGAATTGGAATAATGATGATGACTATTTTTACTTATCTCCCCCCTTTCCCCCAAAATTGGGGCTGAAGGCAGCTTACAGTTTAAAACTAATACAAGACACCTAAAAACATACAAAAAATTAAGGTTAAAATAGAATTAAACTAATTACAATATCAAAATAATTTTAAAAATATCCTTTAAAAAAGAAAACAAAATTAAAAACAGTTCACCTTAGTAGCCCACTCTTTAAAGCCTCTCAGAAAAAAAAGGATTTCTCTGCTGACAGAAGGATAGCAAGAGTGAACCATTCTGACTTCACTAAAAGGGAGATCCAGAGTCTAGGGGCAAGAACTCAACGGTGACTCTCTCTTATACGGAAACATTTTTTTTTCTCTGTGAAAAGTTGTGTGTCCTTGTCACAACTGTGTTGCTGAAAGGACAACAGTTCTCTGAGTCTGTACATTTATGAAATAAAGCTTTGCATTTCCCCCCACCCCTCAAAAAAAGAAGGCAGTATCTCACATCCCACTAACTATGCCTGTGTAGGTGGTGGGAAAGAGACAAGGGCCTTTCCTAAGGATTTCAGGGCCTGGGCAGGCTAATGCAGGAAGAAAATGTATTTCAGATAGGCTAATCCAAAAGTGCATAGGTCCTAAATTACACTTTGAATTCTGTCTGGAAACAGACTGGCACCCAGTGGAACTGTTATAGCAAGGGAGTTATATGTTCCTTGTAACTCACCCTGATTGACACCCTGGCTACAACTGTTTGCACCAGCTGAAGTTTCTGAACAGTCTTCAAAGACAACCCCATGTAAAGCGTTTTACAGTAGCCACATCAGCTGTCTCAAAGAATAGATGAAGTTGGCAAACAAGCTTTAAATGTGCAAAAGCAGGCCTGGCCACCACAGAAACATTGACCTTCAAGTTCAGGGCTGAAGCCAGAAGTATACCCAAGCTATGAATCCATGTCTTCCAGGGGAGTTTAACCCCATCTGACACAGTCTGAAGCCCTATTCCCTGATCTGCCTTTTAATTGTCCAGAAGCATTTCTGTCTTGTCTAGAATAAAGTTTCAATTTGTTCCTCTTTATCCAACCCACTACTGAAATTTAGCTTTAGAAATGAAATAATTTCCTAGTAGTTTGGTGCAAAGGAGAACTAGAGTTGGATATCATCAGCATTCCTGTAGCACTTAAAACCTAATCCTCTGTATACTCTTACCCAGTGTTTTCAGCTGCATTTTGAATAACATGAGGAATAGAACAGAGCTGTGAGAGATTCCACAGGTCAGTAGCCAAGTTTGGACTCATCCTTCCAAGAAAGACCAGAGCCACTGCAAAACAGTGCTTCCAGGTCTCATCCCAGAAAGATAAGCCCAGAAAGATACCGTGGCCAAAGGTACTGAAAGCTGCCAAGAAATCTAGCACAGCCAACAGGGACATACTCCCCTTGACCAGTTCTTAGTATAGATAATCCGCCAAGATGACCAGGCAGCCTCTGTCTCATTAACAGTCCTGAAGCCAGATTGACATGGCTCTAAATAATCCATTTCATCCAGGAAACCCTGGAGAAGCAAGGCCACCACACATTAGAATACCTTGCCCAAAAACAGTATCTTGGACACTGGCGGATAATTATCTGTTATATAGATTCCTCCCTCCTCCCAACAAAGGTCTTTAAGCAACTATGACTTCTTATGAAGAGGCACTGACTACTTCCCTTTATCCACTCATCCAGTCCTTCTCTGGCCTGTTTAAAAAACAGTTATCTCTGTCTTTCTCTCTCTCTCTTTCTCATATTATTCTCTAATTCTTTTTTTCCCCTTTCTTTTTTTAAAGTCCTGCTCCTTATATCTGTTGAAGCAAAAACACTGGTCTTCTGGTATCTTAAAAATGAGCACCTTTATTAACATAAGATTTCACAGTCCTCAGCCCATTTCAAAAGCATCAAACGGTTACCTAAATAAATGAGTATGTATTAAGATGAAATGGCATTCCTCTCCCAATCCTTGGTTTGCCAGACATTTATTCCTTGTGAAGGTGTGACTTTCAGCACTGATGGACAATGACTACTGCACTATTGGATGGATGGGTACTCACGTTTGTATGAGATGACCTAAGGGTTTGTCTACCTGTCCTACCTTTCTTCCTTCCTCTCTTTTGTCTTTCTTTCATTTTTTTACTTATATATAATTAGGTCATTGCTCCAAGTAATGGTTTGGCTGGGTTCTCAACCTTGCCAATCATTCTTTTAAAAATTAGGGCTCAAATATTTCCCTTCCTAATGTCTTTCCTCACCCCCACACTGAATATGCCTCCTCTCCTGCAAAAGCTTGAAATGAATGTTTCGGCCCAGCTCCATTATTTTACTATCTGCAGGGAGAGAGAGAGGGAAGATGAAGCAAAGGGAGGAAAAAACAGCTCAAGGAGTGAACTAGGCATTCCCAATATTCGTTCAGACTAGATGATACAGTCTCAAAGCTGCTCAAGAATACTAGCTGTGCTACTTCCTATAGCTGGTTGGTAAATAAAGTAAATCCAGCCCAGCCCACACTTCTCACTCTATTCCAGAACCATGTTGCTAGAAAAGGGGTCAACCTGGTCAGTCCTAAACCTCTCTTGAACCACCCTTCAATCCCCTAATACTTCCTTTTATCACACTGGAATTCCAATGGCAGATCAACAATAGTGATGGAGATTTATTCAAATCCAATCAGGAGTGTAAGGATGCAATTTCTCCTTCCCTGTGTATGTAAAGGGGAAGAACTACTATATCCCATGACCACTAAGATGCTAGCCCTTTCTGCACTTTATTTGAATCCCGCAATGTCCTGGCATCATCCCAGCAGTGCCTTTGCTGTGATAGAAGAGTGTCCTGAATGCTCCCCTCCATACCCAGCCGGCTGCTAGCAGACAGCAGCAGTCAGAACACACTCTTTCCTTCCACAGCACAGCTGGCCTCTTCTTGTGCTACACTGAAGAAGGAAATGCCTAGATAGTGCTTCCGCACTTTCCACATACCCCCAGCCAACATGATCATCACACAAAAGGGCCTATTACCAGATTTTTTTGCTGGTAATAGTATAATGCATGATTGTGACAGCTGGGGATGCAATAGGAGCAGGACCATGACGATAGCCTTTTCCGCACGTTACCTTATCGTGGAGGTGGGGGGGTGCCGTTTGTGCAAGCAGGTTCTTGTGTCAGGCGCTCTCTTTGTTGCTCCTTCGTCCTGCAGCTGGCTCCCTGGTCGCGCAACCGTCCCACCCCTTCCTTTCGCAGTGGAGTAGGCTGCGCTGGAGGAGGAAGTGCAACCGGCGCACCTGAGACGACATACCGCAGGGCAGGTAAGTGCGTGCGGGCCCTGGGAGCATTGCGGGCCCTTAGGCTCATGAGCGTCGCGTAAATGGGAGTGTGTCATACGGACCGCCGCTCCCATTTATACGACGCTTAAGGGGCCCTCTCGCAAAAGAAACTGTGTGTGAAAAGGGCCGATGTCATGTAATAGCACACATCACTTCCTGGTTTCAATGCATCCCCA
Organism: Ctenosaura bakeri; assembly: GCA_948474755.1. NCBI lineage: Eukaryota > Metazoa > Chordata > Lepidosauria > Squamata > Iguanidae > Ctenosaura > Ctenosaura bakeri. The sequence goes on along the minus strand of CAOLHI010000989.1, from coordinate 201,446 downwards.
TGCTGGGATAGGGTCATAGTGAAGAAATGGTCATTCTCGCTGGAATTATAAACTGGAGCCTACAAATCAATGTAAATATTAAAACAAAACAAAAAAAGAAAATCAATGAACATATGAGTGTGCTTTCACAGATACTTTTATGCACATACATTGGAAATGCAATCTAGAAATGTAATAAGTAAATAAATATACCACTAACATGTTTTGAGTCACTTATGGTTTCTTCCTTGGGAATGATCCACAATTGTGATGTTAGCTATAAAATCCAGCCCATACACAAACCCCTTCCCAATAAAGTTCAGGAGATTTCAGCACATTATAAAAGAGTGAATGTTTTTTGAAGGTCATTCAAATTTTAAATATAAAAAAAAATTGACATACGGATATCCAGTCCTCAGAATCCTTCTGCATGTACAAATAGAGCTTCTTTCTCTTTAAAGAAAAATGTTAAAAGTCTTACCATTTATTATTATCTAGACTTTCCAAAATCTCTGAACTGGCAAAGAATTTGTTAACTGGAATGGCATAATTAATAAGATAGTTTGAATATTAATAAGGAGATCTGACTTTAGAAATAGAATTTACAGATTGAAAAACCTCCCTTTAATACTATAGTCTCAGTCTATTTCTAGCAAACACCAATGAGCTCACACAAATATCTTCCAAAATAGGAATTACAGGGATTATGGTAAATTATAAGCATTACCCAAAGACAGAAACTGAAAAGTAAAGAGTGACTTAATTAACTTATCATCCTGAGAGTATGTTCTGGACTACTTGGGTTTCATGAATAACATGCCACATATTAAAATTGTCCAGTTTTGCTTATTTTTATGAATATTAATCACATTATTATTTTAACTTGAATTCATCTATTTGAAATATATTTTTAAAAATCTGTATCTGAATTACTCATGAATCTCCTATGCTGAGATTGGTTAAGTTTTGCATTTCTGCAATTCTGTGGAAGCTTCAGTTCAGTGAGACAAGACAAGATTATAGAGGTGGGGGGGGCAGTTAAACAAAATGTAAGAGAAATGCATTTTGGTAGGTTGTTTGTTCAGGATTTTTTTTAGTTGAGTGGTTTTAAGTGTTTTCCTAATGTTCTCTTCCTAATGTTTACATCTGCAACTCTCTGATAAACCATAAAGCAACAGTCTCATTTTGCAAATGTTCTGTTTGTCATACTCAGAAGGCAGAACTCTGCTCGGAATGGAAGCAATGGAGCAAACTTAAATAAACTTGAAGACTTTCAATATCTTAGAATAAGTGCAGTTAAAAAGTCTGTAAGATAAAAATGTCTGTTTCTGACTTCTGTAGAATTTTCCATCTGTTCTGAAATATCCCATTAGATATTGGTTTGTGCCAGGCTTGAGCAGGTAAAGAACAACCTGCATATAAAACTGTATGTAGGAGAACTTTGATTGGACTTGCTGGATGCCAAGTCATATCATGGTGTTTAATTCACCCCCCCCCCAAATTAAAATAAAACAAGAATCAACACACTTTATGAGTGCCAGAAGAGAAACAAGCAGTGCCAAATCCACAATTGGTTTCTTCAGCTTTACACTGCTCCTGATGAGGTTGGTAGAGCTGAGTGAATATGCATGTGTGCAAAGCAGATGAATAAAAGGCATAAACTAGAAAGATCAGAATAAATGAGATTCCATTTGCTATTCACTTCAGAAGCTACCTCTACCTATTATTAGTACTGTTGCATTTCTTCTGTCCTCAACAGTATGATTTCTTCCAGAGTTTGCAGAAAACTTTCATGTGAGTGGGGTAGTGAGTCTACTCTGGATATTAGTCTGAGCATTAAAGGAGATGGGTATAGGGTTCCACTTCCTTAAAGATCAGATTGAAATCCAAAACAGATTCATCAGCTCATTGACATGGAAGCCACAGACATGAGAGGTTTCTTTTTATACTGCAACTTTACCTATACTGCTCACTATATTTGATATAGCAACATTTCTATTCTGCCAACTTCTCTTTCCATCCTTCTTAAAAGTCCCACCTTACATTTCTCTCTCTCTCTCTCTCTCTCTCTTTTTTTTTTTGCATTTGTTAGCCCTACCAGAATTATTCATTGTTACTGAGATGTAGCATGGGATACAGCCAATGAAAGCTTTTCATCCAGCTGAACTGCTTCAAGCTCATTCTCTCCAAAAACAAACTGTAAACATAGGGGTGTGAAATCTAGAAGAGAAACTAGGGGAAAGGATGGAAAGAATAGTAAAACTTGCATGAATATAAAGCTGAGAATAAAGCTTCAGATGTCTATTCACCAACACATAGAATTTAGTAAACAAACAAGACAAACTTGAAATCCCAGTGCAGGAAGGTAACTATGAATGTCTATGAAAGTCTAACACGGACTTGATGGGAAGTTTTCCATGACTGGAATATAACGATTGAAGGAATCTGTTAAAAAAATATAGACATGGTAAAAAATGGGAGAAGCAGCATTATATATCAAAGGCAAATTCACTTGTACAGAAATCCATGTAAGGGATCAGACTGGACTACTAGAGCATTTGGATAAAAATAAATGGAGAAATAAATAAAAATGGCATCATGGTTGATGTTTACTACAGGCCACCAAACAAAGATGAGGTGGTGGATGATGCTTTTCTGAGTCAAATGTCAGAAATCTCAAAGATGCAAGAGTTGGTAGTGATGGGGAACTTCAATTATCCTGACATCTGCTGGGAGACTAACTCTGCTAAGCAGAGGCTCACCAACAAATTCCTGATGTTCTCTGCAGATAATTCCTCTTTCAATAGATGGAGGACAGAGCAAGGTGATCAGCAAACCTGGGCTTGATCCTAACCAAGAGCAAGGACTTGGTCACTGGCATCAAAGCAGTTGGTACTTCAGGGAGAAGTGATCATGTCATATCTGAATTCATGATTTTGGGACTGGCCAAAGAAGAGTATAGTCAAACTTTGGATTTCAGGAAAGCTGATTTTATTAAGCTCAGGGAAATACTGGGTAGAATCTCATGGCTAGAGCTGCTAAAGGAAAAAACCACCCAGCGTAGGTGGCAGTTCAAGAAGGAGGAGTTCCTAAAAACACAATCACAAACAATTCCATGGAAGAAGAAAAATGGGAAACATCTGAAAAAGCCAATGTGGCTGTACAATATGCTCAAGGAGGAAGTGAAAAGAAAAAAGGGTATGTATAAAGAATGGATGGAAGGACAAATCACCAAGAAAGAATACAGATGTGTAGCCCAAACTTGTAGGTATAGTGTAACCTAGAGCTCAAAATGAGCTCAAAATGAGCTGAGATTGACTAAGGAAGCTGGAAGCAACTAAAAGGGGTTTTTCAAGTATGTTTGCAGCAAGAGAATGACGAAGGAAATAGTGGGATCGCTGATAAGCAAGAATGGTAAAAATATTAACAGATCACAACAAAAAGACAGAACTGCTCAATATTTATTTTGCTTCAATTTTTTTTTCACCACAAAAAAAGACTGCATGCTTCCATGCATCAGCAGAGAGTCTGGCAAGGAATGCGGATTGCAAATCAAGAATGTTAAGGAGCAAGGAATCACCTAGGTAACCTAAATGAGTCCAGATCTGCAGGACCAGATGAATGGCATCCCAGAGTATTGAAGAAACTTGGTGACATACTTGCAGAACCACTTGCAATCATTTTTGAGAAATCCTAGAGAACAGGTGAGGTGCCAGAACTGTAAGCAAGCAAGCAAGCATTGTCCTTCTCTTCAAAAAAGCAAAAAAGAAGATCCAGGAAACTACAGGTCAGTCACCCTGACCTCAATATCAGGAAAAATACAAACAGATAGGAGTCTGTCTGTCAATATCTTGATGACAATGCAGTGATAAGGTGGAGCCAGCATGGGTCTGTCAAAATTGAGTCCTGCCAAATTAATCTCATATATAACTTTTATTGGGTCACTGTTTAATAGATTGTAGGAATGCTATGGATGTCACTACAGGCATTTCAGCAAAGCAATTGATAAGCACCTCACACATACAGTAATATTTTGATTGGCAAACTGATTAAATAAGGAACAGATGAGCACTGTCAGATGGATCCATAATGTTTTTTGAAAAACTGTGTTTGAAATGTTATCATCAATGGCTGCACTTCACCCTGGAAGGATGTCTCAAGTACAGTGTTTCAGGGTTCTGTTGTAGGGCCATTATACTTCAGTACTTTTATCAGTGACAGATGATGGGATGGAGAGAATTCTTTGCAGATGATTAAAAAAAATGGGAGGGGTAACTAACACATTGGAAGACAGGAATAGAGGACCTTCTGATAAACTAGGAAGGATCTTGATAAACTAGAAAACTGGGCAGAAATCAATAAAATGAAATTCAATAGAGACAAATGCAAAATTCTACATTTAGGCTACAAATTAGACTTCATAGATAAGTGGGAGCAGGTTTAGAGAAGGTCAACAAGTATGGCAAGAATAATGGAGAAAAAAATATATGAGGAAAGACTGAAGGAACTGGACAAGCCTAATCAAAAGAAAATTGAGGGTGACATAATTGCACTCTTTAAATACCTCAACAGCAGAATTCCCAACCCATTTTAGAGAAAATTCTCTTGTGCTACTGTGCTACTTAGATAAATCTGAGAAAGACAAGAAGAAACTTAGTGGGATCCACGAGACGCCATTCAAACAATGCCAGCCCTCCATTCTTTTGTTATAAGACCCTTGGTGTCTGGAGTAGCTGCATTTGTTATAAAATAAACACCACCTTGGTAACTGAGGCCTATTTTGCTGGGGGTGGCCAACTGTGCCCCCTTTTTCAAGGCTACAGCTCCCATAATCTCTCAGCCTTGATGTAGCTATGGAACTCTGGTTGCAGGTTTCTGTTCTAGTGTTTAACTCATGCCAGATAAATGTTAACATTCTAGCTGAAAATAAGGAGAATATTGGATTTACAAGGTCTTTGAATTCTGAGCCTCATATTACGGCAACTGACCTTAGTGGGGAAAAGTCTACCTATAGGGATGCTTCCAAACTTCTCCAAACTCAAGCTGCTTTTTCTTTTTGAAATTCTGACTTACTTCATCTTTTGAAGAACGCTAGCCTGAAAAGCCTCCTCCCAATATGTGCAAGGCGTAGTTTTCCACTCACTGTATCAATACAGATTTCTAAGCAACCTGTCTCCAAGATTCAATTAATGTAGGACCTGACTATCAAATATGAATCAATATTCCTGTTTCTACATATTTCTAGTCAAGTCTTCACTCTAGAATATTGGTTATATATCCCTTTCTAAACATAAGCAGCAAGTAATATTTATAAAGACTCCACCTTCCCAACACACAAATTTTGTATTGTCATGTTAAGATTATTTTGTCAAGGTTTTTCAGTAATGTAATATTTTTTGCCAGTTACACTTATTTGTCATCCCTCCCCACTTCCCATTGCTTGCAACAGTTAATCTTAAATAACTGTAGAATTTTTATAAATGATGTTCAAAAGAACGAGCTTGAAGTCACAAACAACCAATGAAATGAATTTGCTGTCTGAAATTTAACTAATATTCTTTGGAGTACTAGTGATAGATTTTTATCCTCTTCCCTTGAAAGCTTCTTTTCTAATCAACTTTCCTCCTTTATGGCTTGTAATTTATGTATCATTGAGCCAAGGTCTCATTTCTAAATATGTCATTATTGGCGATAACACTTTGATTTATCTCTAAGTATCATATAGATCTACCTGCCTGTGTGCTGGCCATTTTCAAGTAACAAAGCTCAGTGCTACAATAACCTTTTCTTCAAATAAAAGAAGTATTTTTTATTAGTGATAGTAAGATAAATTCTATCAAATTGCTGTCTTTTTCTCTGAGGACACATAAATGAAAATGTGAAGCCTAGTAGAGTGCTTCCTATATATCTCTACTTAGAAGTAAGTTGCACTAAGTTCAATGTAACTTAGACTATTTCTGCATGAGGTCCATACATTATAGTAGCATCAAATTCTTTACCGTCCAGTGTAGTATTTTAGCATCGTAGTTTTCCTTGTGGTTCTGCACCTTTTCAGCTCCTAGAATGGTTCACTGCAATGAAAAACCACTGTATCTGAAACTGGAAAAACTCTGACCAATTCTGCTTTGGTTTTCGCCTACATGCAGAACCGTAGCATCGATTCACATGGCAGAAGTGGCTGGCTATGTGTGTTCCCAGGCGGTGTCTTCTATCATTTCCATCCCTATCTCTCTCTGCCCATCAAAGGACAGGCTGCCATCATTATTGTCTTCATGCATTAAACAGACAGTGGGAAGAGAGTGGATCTGGTAATGGACTGTTAAGACATGCTTTTTTTTCCATGTATCAATGGACATACATACCTTTGCACAAACGTAGCAATGCAAAAATGTCTTTAAAATGTGTGTATATTTTTTTTTAAAAAAAACAGACCACTCAGCGATGGTGGGGAGGGGTGAGGAAGGGGAATGGGAGTGGTGAGGGACCTGCTTTTGCAGATGCGGCAACCGCTGTTCTCCGTGGTAGTACGATGTAAATGGGGGGGGGAGTGCAGACAGCACAGTTTCGGAATCAGAGCATAAAAACATTTCCTCTCATGTGCAAATGGCCTTAATCCAGGCCTAACCTTTTTACTGCATCAACCCCCAAGACTACCAGCAAACACCTCAGGCGAGATGCAGACCAAATACCATCATGTTTCTTTCCCTGTATGATTTCTTTTAAAGCTAATGTTATGCACTTTGCTCTTTTTAATTGGCCATACAAACATGTCATGATAGTGTGTTACTATATACATATTTCCTTAAAAACATCCTCCTCTGCTTCCACTTCCCTTTTCTTCTATAAAGAGAATAGAATGTTTTATAATACATAAGCCAATGCAACATATAATAATGAACTATAGGATCTGTAGCAATCAAAATATTTACAAGGAATGTAAAAGTATCCAGGCAATAAAGGAGTTACATGGAGCTCTTGAGAAAGCTGTAGAGATGGCTGTGGGGCCACTACAGATAAAGCCTACTCATGTGTTTTCATGTTATGCCTACTTAAAGGTGCTTATCTTCCAACATTTCACAGATGCAAACTATGGTCAAACAGCATGAGAGTGTGGTCAAGGTGGCAAAAGTAGTTAATGAGAAAAAACACACAAGTCAGGCTGACTTGAACATACTGGGAAGGACAAGATTCTATTCTCTCTTCTTCTCACCATTACCACTCCCTTCTGGCTACAAACTACCCTTGCATTTTGAACTCAGTTTGCACCAATTGAATTAAAGTGAGCCAAAGGGATATTAAAATGTTCAAACCCAATTTCAGATATTTCTTCATTTCTTCATTTGCCTATTAATATATAGACCCTGAAAGCCTTGTCAATCTCACCTACAAGGAAAAGCCCAGACCATAGTTAGAAGTTCAGTCTTAACACTGTGGAATGGCTTCTCCCTGAAGGTCCAGTGGCACCAATGTTGGCTTCTTTAGAGCAGAACATCAAGACATGGCTTTTTATTAAACCCTTCAAGAACTTAATGTAATTTTAATGTATCAATGTGTGGTTTTAATTGTTGTTTTTTTTCCTATTTTTTTCCTATTTAAGCTATTTGATCTGGAATTGTTTTAATCCCATGATAAATGGTGGGATATAAATATTTTAACAAAAGAATAAAAATAAAGCTTGAAAAATGCAAACCACTGCTATAGAGGCCCTTTCCTCACCTTACCTTTCTCAGCGCTGGTGTGCGGGGATCATGTGAGCAGCCTCCAGTGAGAGGACCGCGCATCCCCGCTGCTTCAGCTCCACACAAGCTGCCTGCTCCTGAGCAGGAAGCACGACCACCATGGCTCCAATTGCTCTGCATGCATGGCAAGTGCACGCAGGGCCCTGGAGCAATGCACGATTGGTGAGTGTGCGAGTGGCGCCTGCCCTACCCTGGAGCATTGCTTGATTGTGAGTGCGTCATGCAGATCGCTCGTCACAACTACGCAACGCTCGAGGGGCCCTTTTGCATGGCAAATGCCATGTGAAAAAGGCCAGAATGTATACATCTGGAGGTCCCTGTATATTACAAAGCTATCTTGAATCTAGCGTTCCAGGTGTCTGTCCTCTATTTAAGGGCTGGAAATCTTGGCCCTTATAAGATTGGCCTGTTTTTGATGTGTACCCTCAAGTCATTTCCAAGTTGGCAATCCTAAGGTGAACCTATCACTATGGCTGAATGTATGATGTGCCCAAGGTCACCCAGTGGATTTCCAAGGCTGAGTGGGGAATTGAACACTGGTCTCCAGGGCCGTAGTCTAATGCTCAAATCACTATACCATTCTGGACTGGTAGGTGTCCCTTATTACAAGAGTTGTCCTGTAGCTGAGGTTAGAAAAACTCTTTGTTTTATACAGATTGAACTAGGAGCCAAATGCTGTATTTTTGGGTATTTATCCTTCAAAAAAACATGAAAGTGTTCATCATGTACTGTATCGATGTGGACAATATGTTAATTTTACAGAGAAACAGATGGCTAAGTTAACTGAAATCAATATTTTCATTTGATATTTAGGTAGGACACAAACCTGATTGTCAACACTGAATGTCATGAATTTCTATTGTCCCTTATGGCTATTTTGAAAACCTGGTAACACTACTAGAAACAAAAAAGGATACTAAGCCACCTGGTCTGGATGACTATAGGTAGAGATGGAAAGGGCAAATAGATGGCCTTTGCTTTTGGCAACAGCCTCCCATTTCATGTAAGACATCACGCAGCCCTGAACATGTTTTCAGAAGCATATTTCTCAAAAATACTGTTTTTTAATTAATCCATTTGCATACAATATGCCTGAAGTAGAATGGAAATTATCTCAACAGACTGATTTGAGCTCTTGAAGTTTCATTGAAAAATTATGATGTAAAACTTTCTGAAATTCCTGTTTTGGTTTTAAGCTTCCCAGAAAAAAAAAATGAAGACAAGAGGAAAGATAACATTCATAGATGAGAAAGTAATGCAGCTGATGTGATTGAACAGGCATACTAAAAATATTTCTTGACTTATAACAAAACAAGCATAACAAAGATGTCAGCAATGGAATGGAAGATCAGTATCAGCGTGAGATTCATTGCTTCTCCTATGCTGTCTGAAAGTGAGACTGGTCTAGGCAAAATGCTAAAGTGTAGAGAAACTCATTTGCAAAGACTTGCTTTCAATTAGAAGGAGCAGTATGACACTCCCCACCTCAAAGCAGGTTTAATCAAACAAAATGCTTATTTATGGATGGCAGGCTTGTCTGTGGCATGTAGATAAAAGGACAGTACCAACTGCACACAATCCATTCAAATGTATCTTGTTAGTGCTTGTTATTCATCACCTCAGCCTTTCAAAAAGGAGGCACTCTGATTTTCAGCCACTTATTACTATGTGGAACTAGAATATTGCTGAAAAGTTGGATAACATTTTCAGTTCATTGTGAAGCAAAGGAGAATGCTGACAGTCTATTGGCATACATTAACACTCTCATGTAAGCCAGAGGTTTTGCCAATGAAGCATTTGGAGCAGAAGGACAGAGTATTTGTAAAAGGGCTTAGTTTTGCTGGAATTGTCATCTACCGATTTTGCTGGATTATCCATTTGCCTGCTCCATTCACCATGTAAACCCATTCACCGCACCCTTCATTCATTCTCTTCATTGGCTTCCATTACACCAAGCCTGCTGTCTTTCTAAATTTCTAAGTCGCCATGTACTATGAATATACTTGGTTCTGTGAGCTACTGATTAAACTCATAGAATCAGGTGCACTGGACCTACTTTGAGGCATTACTCCACCAGAAGTAGAAATGATTCATCCAAGAGACTGTTTCTGAATCATTTGAATTTAGGGCCAAACTGGGACATGATAATCTGTCAGCTGTGGTGTATTCCCATTTCTCATTTTTCTAGTCTTCAACTCATTGCATGGCATCTGCATTTTTAAAAACAAAGTTGCCACCCTGAGTCCCAATTTTTGGAGAAAGACAGGCAAGAGCTCATCATCCATCATCATCATCATCATCATCATCATCATCATCACCCCCACCACATTAAAATATTTATGCAACACATATGTTTCCTAATGCACATGTTTTATAGGCATTCTTCCTGAACAAATGTATTGTGTTAGGACTTTCCATTTTATAATGTTTTCAGGTAATATATAGACATCTACAAATATATAGGTATTAGTGTACATTTTCTCCTAAGCCACAAAATATCTTGGACTATTTGTACTTTTTTACATTTTCATATTAAATATTTATAAATGCATTATAAATGATTCATGTGGTAATTCAGTGAGTGTCAATGATGGAATTTAAGAAACTCTCATCAAATGGCAATCTGAACAAAAACGTTTGATGCCATCATATCAGTTTGAAAACACTGCATCAAGTCTGATTCAGGAAACTAAGAGAAGTCATGCAAAGTTAGCTCTTTAGTAGGAGACCACCAAGTTAATACCAGTGTTCTCCAGGAACGATTACAAAAAATTATTTCTCATAGAGGCATTGTAAGTCAGAGTTGACATTATGGGGCAATGTGGACCAGTATGACTCAGTATGAAGCAGCTTCTTATGTTCCTAAAATTGTAAATTCTCAAAAATAATTTCCATCATATAACTTCCATGTGCCTATACCCCCTTGAACATACCTGATCTTACTTGATATAGAAAGCTAAGCAGGGTCATGCCAAGTTAGCATTTGAGTGGGAGACTGTCAGGAAATATAATGGCACACCAGTTAGGGCTATGAGATAACCCTGTCCAAAACCTTGAACTGGTAACACTTGACTAAAAGCCCTGGAGCTGACAACATTGGACCAAATGGTCTAGTAATCTGACTCAGTATAAAGACACAAGTTTCCTTGTGACTGTAAACTATTTTTGGCAATAATATTCTAGATTTAGGTTCATTATTCTTCTTTTGACAATTTCCAGTCCTGGGGGCCCAATTTCCTTCAAGACCCTTGGAGTATTGAAGTCTCACCCTTTTGGCATCCCGTTGATGCTTGGGCCTCTGTTGGTAACCTGTAGCTGTTATTTGTTTGGGAGGGGGAGAATTATTTTATTCCAATGGAAGCTTTTCCAATATGTACATTATAAGCAAGTATGGGAGGGTGATCAGAAGCACAATGAAAGGAAAAAAAGCTAAAACCCATTATTACCCTTTTCATGTTCAAAAACCAAATTGGAATTTTGAATTCAAATTGGATTCAAAATCAAAATCCATGTTCAAAATCCAAATATTTCACTAAAAAAAAAAAAACCACTTGAAAGGAAACCTTTTGATTAATGCCCCATGTAGTTTGACTATTACACAGTTATCAGAGTAAGGAGAATTGGAGATATTAGTTCTGAAGAGCAAAACTGCTGAATTATGATATGCCCAAAATGAAAACAATGGCTGAGACACTAGTTTGCAATGGTGGAGCATAAAATGCCCTTCCATCTTCCTGTTCTTTTTACCTAAGTGTTCTGGTCCTGGGGGCTCCCACAGTCATTTGGGGATGATAAAGGGGCCAGATAGTATCTGGTTGTGTTTCAGAAACTGGCTGAAGGAAGGCGAAGGTGACCTCCAAAGTCTATCTGCAGTCTATCTGCAGTCTATCTGCAGTCTGTTGGTAAAGTACAGCCACTGCTGCCTTGCCAGCAACTCCCCACATCATTCTCTGGCTATCAAATGGCCATTGAGCTATCTCTGGCATAAGAAACTATAAGACAATGGTCCAGGGTGTTGTTGCAGCTCTTACATTTAGCACTGAGCATAAAAACATGTTGTTGTTGTTGCTGTTGTTGTTGTGAGGACCTTCAAATCATTTCCAACTTATGACAAACCTAAGGAGAACCTATAATGAGTAATGAGGTTTTCTAGTCAAGATTTGTTCGGGGGGGGGTCTGCCTTTGCTTTCCTCTGAGACTGAGGCCCTTTTCGCACTGAGGCTTCTAGCGCAAGCAGGGGAGGCCGGCAAGCGCAAGAAGGCTCCTCCGGGAGGCTGCCGCTTCCCCCTCCTTCCTTCCGCAGGCGAAGGAACGAGCGGGGAAGCGGCACCGAAGGAGGCTTGCCGCGCAAGCCGCCCTCCCCTCCGTGCGAAGCGGTAAACCTCGCGCCGGACTCCCCCGCGCGTGCGCGCGAAGCGGGCGGTGTCGCACCGGATTCCTCCCCCGCACGCGCCAGATTCCTCCCCCCTGCACGCACCGGATTCCTCCCCCGTGCGTGCCAGATTCCCCCCGCACATGCCGGATTCCTCCCCCCGCGCGCGCCGGATTCCTCCCCCCGCGCGAGCTGAATTCCCCCCCACGCATGCGAAGCGGGCGGCGTCGTGACCCCCCGCGAGCGCGCGCCGCGTCCGTCGCGCTAGCTCCCCACCCCACTCCTTCCTTCCGCAGGGGCGGAGGGAAGGAAGCGTGACCCGGCCGGCTCCCGGAGGCTCCGCACGAAAGGTAAGTGCGGGTGGGCGCCGGGAGCGTTGCACAAGCGCGGGGTGATTTTCGCTTGGACGCGAAAATCAAAAAACCCGCGCTCATGCCGCTTCAGCCCCGTGAGCCGGGCGGAAGTGGGAGTGCGTCGTGCGGAGCGACGCTCCCACTCCCGCGAGGCTCACGGGGCTGTCGCGCGAGCAAAGGCCCGTGCGAAAAGGGCCTGAGAGAGTGTGACTTGCCCGAGGTCACCCAGTGAGTTTCCATGACTGAGCAGGGATTCAAACCTGGTTTCCCAGATATCCTGGAGTCTAACTCTCAAAGCATTGCACCACATACATAACCATAATTTGATATTAATAGCTGCATGAAACAGTCAGGATTCCAGCCAACATTTCATATGCATGTGTTGCACCACTTATATTTTTCATTAAACAAACCCAGCAAATATACAGTGGCTGTTTCAACAACAATATTTGATATTGATCAAAGGATGTGTATTAAAAAGCAGTGACAGTGAATAATATAAGATTTTTAATGTGGGCTTATTTGAACAGTCATTGCCACAAATGTAATCTGATCATACATCTGAATTCTAAAGCCTTTTTAATATACTAGGCAATATTACAATATTACTCCCTTTAACGTAAAACATATTTGCATTAAGCAGTCTTAATAATAAAAAAGCCCAACAGTACATTAATATATTTTGGCAATCTTGAAAAAAACAACATAGAGACATTTCTCCTCTTCTTTAATTTCTGTTTTCCCCATGCTTGGTTGCTTATATTAACTGCATCTGTCAAATTCTGAACAGACTAGGATTACTTTGGGTTTATATTCACAGTGGTTTACAGCTGCAAAGCACTTTAGATACTTTAGTTAATTATACCTCATAATGTTCCTCTGAGGTAGAAGGAACTTTACTTAATTTTTTCAAGTTGATTATAAATCACTTTGAGTTCACCCTGACCCTGATTCATCTAAGAAGAATTAAAATGTATTTATTTCAGTGTAATGTCTCATAATGTCTAAGGCAAAACTAAACTATAAATATCCCTGGCAAACCTCTTTGGTGCTATTGCCTGTTGTATATTCTCTGTCAGAATGCTCTTTCAATCTTCAGCAAATGAGATGGCAGCATTCGTTTTGTTCTGAAACCATACTTGGGATAATAGGGAGTGTCCCAGGTTCAACTGTATTCCTTAGTGATCTGCCTGCATCTAGAATACTGTGTCCAGTTTTTGATGCCATGTTTTAGTAATGATGTTTGGGCAACCAAGATGCTGATAGGCCTGGAAGAAAATCCCTGTGAGAAACAATTTGAAAGAACAAGTTATGCTTAGCCCACAGAAGAAAAGATTAAGGGAAGGCATGATAGTAGTCTTCAAATATCGAAAAGTGTCAAAGAAAAGATGGTGCAGATTGTTTGTGGTTACTCTAAGGGGGGAGACTAAACTAAGGGGTGAAAAAATGCAGGAAAGAGAATGTTAACCCAAAATGTAGGTGACTCAGGGGTCCACCTGCAATGTCAGTACCCCCTTTCAAAGATAAGGAATTATTAGTTCAAAATTAGGAGGCCTGGAAGAGGGGGAAACCTGGTGAGATAAATTACCAATGTTTATGGGGTTTCTGCAAGGAAGAACCAGCCAGAGATTTGATGGTAAGCTTAAATGTGTTTTATTGGGGGAATTAACAATCACACACAAGAAGCAAACACACACACAATCACACAAGGCTAACTGAAAAGGGAGGAAGGTTGTTGATAATGACATTTTAGGGATGATGAGGGCAATATTTACCAATCCAGAGAGCAGCAAAGAAACAGTGATGTGGCTTAGACTCATGCCTAAGGAGAGTACTCAACTGGGAATCAGAGGGACAGTGTGACCACCAGCAAATGAGACACTGCAAATAGCTGCTCAAAACCTGGGTTGTTAATACCCAATTTCTACTCTGCAGGGCATGGGTGTGAATGGCTCTCCGTCTGAGTATACAGTGTAGTTCACAGAGAGGACAATGAGGTCCAGATTGTGTTAACAATCTTAGTGTTAGGTGACAAAGAGTTAATGGGTGGCGTGATAGCTCTGTAATGGTGGACAGGTGTGTGGATGATGGGGAAAATGCACAAGTAAGTGAGAAGAAGGGTTGAAACAATCCCCATCACTACTGTCTGACAGCAGAGTATTATTTCTGGAGTTACCTGGTGATTCCTGACTATGGCTATGGCTATAGGGGGTCTCTGACCTACTTTGCAGTGCATGTGTTCAGCCAGTGTTTTTCCTCTTGTTCAGCTTGGCTTTACGGTCACATTACAGGGTCCACTTTATATCAATGCCAATTAATATATTTTGACAATTAAATCATATTTCACAAATTAAACCATATCAGTGTATGGAGGTGTATGACCTGGTAAGAAGAATCCTGGTTAAACATAACAAGAAACTAATGTTAGGCTGCAGAATTTTTGAACAGATTGCCTTGGAAAAGAGAGGACTTTGCTGAAGGGATTTAAGCAGAGGCTGCCTGTCCATCTGTGAGGGACAGTGCAGCTGCATCCTGCAGTCCAGTTTCTGTATTGTGCAGAGGGTTGGACTAAATGACCTCAGAGATTCTCAGAGATTCCTGTTCTATAATTTTATGAAAATCTACTGAAATAACTTGACAGCAAAATCCATAAACTTCATTAGGAGTTGAAAGAATGGGCTAGCTATTTAATATTGAAAAAGTGTAAGCTTTGAGAATCTCAGTCACCACATCACATTTTTCCTTCCTTTTTTACTGATCTGTACATAAACTTCACATAGCTATATTCTGAGCTGTGACTGAAAAGAACCTTTGGCCATTTCCACACCGAGCATTTAAAATTTCTATGCAGATATATGGTTCCCTGCATGGAAAATGCTGTTCTAGCACACAAAAAATGTTGTTTTCTGAGCACAACAATCACTTGTGAATTTTGCACAGAATAAGTCCCACACTGTGAATAGGCTTCAAAATAACACGGTTTTCAAAGTTTTTTTGTTTGTTTTTGAGGCTGGAAGAAAATTGTTAAAATTACACCTTACTTCATTTGAGAAGAAACTTATTGAAGAATTACATCCCCAGATCTCCTATGCATAAAAATTCTTCATATGGCTCAACAGAATACTATATCCCCTTTCCCTGACAAGAAGCTTTTTTAAATTGAAGCTGATTTCAGAGGTGCAATAGCAACACTGAGCCAAATGTCACATGTCAGCTATATCTCTATATACCTTATATTAAGGGCACTGAATCTGGCTTGCATGATGCAACTGTACCTTGGCTTGGTTTACACCTCAGCTGATGACTGCAACACCAAATGTGTCAATGAACCATTTCAGTTCAGGTCAAACTGTAGATATCATCAATATCACTTCAATCACATGGCAGATAGTAGTATCTGTTCACACATTCAGTCTTACACACTTCATGAAGTGCTGAACAATAAAGTATAGAAAATTTTGACCTAAATTTTCCTACAGTTCAGAAGGAAATCAGAAAGGATAAATAAAAAAATAAAGATTTTTTTGGACTTCTAAAATCTACCACTGTATCATTGTGAAACAGAATGGAATTATAGTAAAAATATGTAAAAATGACCTAACTCATGCCTACTTTTCCACAAATCAGTTGTGAGTGGCATGAAAGAAATAACAAAGTAGGTTTCTTCTTTATGCACCTAGGCTATTCCCTTTCCTATGGTGGCATGGGAAGGGATGTCACTGCTGTGGCCTCCACACTGCAAAGACAGCTAGTAGAGACCTAGCTGAATTTCCAGAAATCTTGTACAAAACACAGTCCTTGATGCCAAGGAGGTTTAATGTGTATAAATGTTACCATTAAATGGAGACAGGGTTAAATGAACTACTGAGACTGCACTAGGCAAAAGCGGCTGACTTCAGCTAAAGGAAGTAGGGAAATGAAGTAAGTTAGAATTTAAAATTACTCTGGGGATTTAGCCTCTCTGTCCTTCAGTTCTAACTATCCTGCTCCCATAACCTTGCACTCAAATGACTCAGATTAGAAGTATCTTAATAACTGGTATTACTCTGTCTCATATGTATGACAGAGACAGTTAATTTGAGTTAATTTGGATCTTAAAACACACTAACTCGCCCTATTTTAACTGGCACTATTTTTCTATTTGTAATTGGCATGTACACATAATGAATATATGTTGTTACTATGAGTGGTTCTTGATTTATATTTCCCAGACTTGGCATATGCTGAACAAGGACAGTTGAAATTTCATTTAGGGATGAAAAATTGGGGGGGGGAATGGAGGATATGAATGTTTATTTGTTTGTTTACTTTTTCTTGCTGTATTTAGCAATATATACTTAAGTGCCCACTCATTCTGCATTCCAATGTGATAGGTATTATTTTACCAGCTTGGTGTCATGCAATGACTCTCTTAGGCCCTTACTGCTTGGCGCTGTTGCTCCCAGTCTAGGATGCGTGCTTTCGTATGATGTGGCTGCTTACCAGGTGCTGCTGCTTCCTCATGCATTGTAAATTAACCATACACTGTTATTGGGGGGGGGAATCTGGTAATGGCCCCCTTTCCTGCCACAATCCTATCTGCTGTAGGTGTGTGGTAAGGGCGAAAGCACTTGATAGTCCTTCCTTCCACAGTACAATGCAGGATGAGGCAGGGAAAGGGATCCACCATTGACACTGTTATGAAGAAGGAGAAAGAGTCTCCCTAACACTACCCATTTGCACACAACCAACTAGGTGTGCTGGGGAGTGTTCACATCCCAATCCCATCCCAACAATAGCACTGCCAGGATCCCACCAGGATGATGTGATATTGAAGCATAGTTCAGTAAGGGCCTTAGTTATCATTAATGATGGAGGAACAATTTCCCAAGCCTTTCCTTGGATTGGTTCAGAACAATCCCTGAAAAAAAAGGTTGGGGAAATAATTCAGTATTTTTAATCTGTCCAAGATAAACTGGAATCTGTTGCTCTGCAATCTGGGCTGAAATACAACCATTCCTTCTTGGAACTAGTACAGGTCTCCATGTTCCCCAGTGCTCACCTGTAAACTGGCTCATAACTGAGCTTCCAGGCACCAAAAACGTTCAGCTAGACATGGAAACCATATTATCTATATATCTATAATCTCCAAAATTGTCAAAAATGTGCTTCTCAAGTGTCAGAAAACCCAAGGAGCATCCAGCTCTGATGAGATTTTTCGCAGTTTAGGATTTATTCTGTGTAAAAACTGCTTGTGGGTTTTTGTGCCATAAACAACATTTTCTACATGGGAAACAACATTTATGGTGCAGGAAATAATATTTCTGTATCAATTATATTTCATATGAAGAAAATGAAGTTTTCTGTGCAAAAATGAGCAAAAATCTGTGTGTAATTTTACAAAGCCTAAGTCCTGAATTGTGAATAGTCTTGATAAAATGTGCTGTCTTTGAAATCTTCCTTGCAATGGGAAGAAAATAACTAAAACTACTTGCTCCTTCCTCCAAGAATGAAATTAGTGAAGAATTACATTCCTACCTTCAGCTCTCCTTCACCCCACTCTTATTATCCTAAATCTCCTATAGTGCTAGGAGAGGTGGCAGCAAGAAAGGAAAAGGAAAGGGAAAGGGAAAGGGAAAGGGAAAGGAGGTCTGTCTCTCCTCTTCATTGTTAGCAGTGGCTTGGCACTGCTATGCTACTTAGCACATCTGACACCACACTTGTTTCATGTGCTACTATTTGTATGATTAAGGGCCCATTCTAACCTTAATATAAACAGTATACAATTGGCCCTCTGTATATATGGGGGTTCCATTCCAGGAACCCCCAGGAATACTAAAAATCATGAATGTTCACCGTCAGCAATGTGCAAGGGGAGAATCATGGCTAATGGAAAAGCTCACACACAATGAGAGGGTAATAAAAGGATATATCACACAAGACAACTTTGAAAAAAAAAGGCTTCCTTTTATTGATTACGTGAATGACATACTTGATCACCATCAGAGTTTCCAACATGCCATTCAGGATTCTGACTGAACACTTTCCTGAGAGTGAATTTTTGTTCTTGTTATATTTGATTTTTCTTTTCTACTCTGTTTTTTTGTTCTTAGGTTGTATATTAGTAACTTTTTTAAAAAAAAAGCTATGTGCATGTGGATCTTTAGGACATCTGTGAGCACATTGTTGCCATTTTAGGTATAGGAAATGACAATCTGCTGTTGGAAAGTCATGGACCTGGTGGTTGCAGGTAAGGAATACTCAATGTGTTTTATTTAGAATAAGTTTGTACAGAGCAATTGCTGAGACTGCTGTCTTCTCCTTCCTAACACATGCTATGTGAGTGGTTTGTTTTTACTTTTTCTGATTCTCCTACTGTTTTTACTTCTGGAATATATGTCTATTGTCACCATAGCGATGGCAACAGGAGGAAGAAGAAGCCAGACAGCAGACAAATGATTAACTCCCACATCCTTCAGAGTCAGAGCACTAGAAAAGTAAGGGAGTGGATGGGCAAGAAGATAAGAGGCAGGCAGGGAAGTGACAGAGTTCAGGGAAGAGAGAAGCTAAAGGGACGTGATGATTCTTCCCCTGCCTCCCTCCAGTTCAGATTCATATTCAGAAGAACTCAGAAGAACCATAACATATATTTCATGTTTGCCATGAGATTGATAATTACCACTGAAAATGATAATTTCAAAATAAGGATTTAGGTAGTTTTGTGATCCCTAATTCCAATCTATTGAACAAAGAGATTCAGAGGATTCTTCCATCATTAGTTGGAAAAAAATAGCCTTTGTGAAACAAATGTGGTAAATGTGTTGTTTTACCACATGTTGGGAAGTATTATTTCAATGATTTTTCAAGAAAAATGGTGAAAGCAAATGGATGGGCAATGAAACTTCCTGAATTTGCAGAAAATAGTTTATAAACATAAATGGGAGGAAAATTAAGAGGTCTCCTTTATTTCCCATTTTGAAATGTTATGTGATAGGAACCACTTGGGAGTTTTCCCAAAATACCAGCCAAAAGGAAACCCAGAGCCTTTTTCATGATTCAGCAGAATTAAGCAGAATGGCACATGGTCTGCTTGCTCGGCACCCATACAAGCTCCCAATTACTTCTAGGACATTGTGATTACTTTCTAGCACACCACCTCCCTAAGCACTACTACCTAATTGATATTTGATTGTATCTAATTGTTTCTGTGGAATTTTCATTTGAATTATGGATAGTATGTGGATAGTATTTCAGAATATGAACAATGTTATATTTCTTCTTCAGCAGAAAGATTAAGCACTTTTCCTCCCCAAAATAGTATAGTGCTAGATGTATATAGTTTCAAGACTATTACCCAAAGATTTGACTAACCTAGCTTGCAAATGTAGGCTGGCATCCTGTTTGTTAGTTACAATATCAGAAGTTAGAGTTAGAACCTTGTAACTGATTCCTATTCACATTTACAATTGTGGTATCATTGCCACAATCATAGATGCCCTTAAAATCCATCTAAAAGTCCAGCCAGCCACATTGACGGATGGAGTTCAGTAGCACTTGCAGTGGATCCCAAAGGATCACACATCTAGTCCCTTGCCACTAGCAATCAGCAGTGCTGTGAGGAGTTGTGACATGACTTCACAGGGGTCACTATATTTTGGTCCGTGTATTGTTTATAACTGGCAAGAGAGACCTGGATGCATCATCCTTCAATGTTCTACTTGCCATTTGCACAGAATGTCCCTTAGTACAGCTGGCTGGATTTTTATGTGGACATTGGGGGTCAGATGGGGAGATGACTTAATTGCTATCTATCTGCTGCCGGATCTTGGACATACCATTGGTTTATGTGATGAACCTGATGGGAGGAGGTCCTGAAAACAGAGCCTCCTTGGCAATTGAGAGTGTTTAAACTGATTGGCTGGTGAAATGGAACCTTGGATAGCCCGGGGGGACTGTTGAGGAAAATAATGGATTTTAACTGTCTGGGGTGTGTTTGAAGAAGAGTGTTCTTGATTTGTGGTGTGTTTGGAGAGGTTGGAGATTTGAAGACTGGAAGATTTGAAGAGTGGAAGAGACAACTGAGAAATTGGGTGTACGAGAGATAGTGAATGAATTGAAAGAGAGAGAGAGAGAGAAGAATGGTGTGCTGTTTATAAACATTTAGATACAAAACACATTTAAAGCAACAATGTTACAATAAACGTTTGAAGTTCTGTGTTCCTTAAAACAGTGTCACAGAGTCTTATTCTGAATTCTGGAATATATGTGCTACCAATAATATCATCTTGACCTTAGTGCCAAGAGTACCACAATCTTGGAAAATATAAATCACTGCTGATCCTTACATCTGGGAGAAGGGCAGATTTAGGGAAGGCAGTAAAGGGAGAGAGTCCTGAAAGGAAGAAGCCAAGGGGAGGGGGGACAAGAGTGAGGAAGAGATTGAGTTCTCAGAGAGGCAGAACTGAGGCAGACTCATTTGTCCTGGCCCTGGATTGGTTCAGAGATCTCCCTGGCTGTTCAGACCTAAACACAAAGAGGTGTCAGGCTGGGCAGACCTTGAGTGCGAGGTTTGGGTGCCTCGCGTTTTCCACAGCTTGTAACATACTTTTTCTGCTTTTTCCTTCCCTGACACTGATGACTCTTGTCTACTTAAAATGAGCATTTTGCTCTTCTCTATTTGCATAGAACCCTCTTTAACTATTTTCTGTCTCTTACTACTGAGTAATGTCAGTACTCTATTGTTATAACAAACTGTACAGGACACCTCCTCCATTTGTACACATAAATTTTTGAGATAAAACAAACTCTTTGACACAAACATGAATAACAAATAAGATCTGGGGGTAAGGAAAATGCATTACAGTCACGGAGTAGTCAGGTAAAATATTTTGTAAAGACAGAGGATTTGAAGTGCAGTAGAGAGAAAACTGTTTTGTTCCAATGGTGCCTAAATGCTAATCTCAAATGATGTTCCAGTGAAAAAAGGGAGGAACACAACTGCCTCCAAAATTCAAATATTACCTTCTATTAATTTTGCAATTGTTACAATTCAGCTTTATGTTTTTTTTTTCTTTGTTCACTAGGAACGTCTGTTTAGTATGCCATTATGAACTTCCTTTTTCTCTCAGTAATGAAATGTTTCAGCCAGTGTTAATACTATGTTTCATTTCCTCAGGATGAAAAATTATTGGAGGCTAATTTTATCTTTGTAGTATTTGCTTTATGTACAAAACTGGGAACAGAACATGAGGCAAACCAGAAATCTTTCAAGGAATAAGATTGCACAGAGGATAAGAACAGGTTGCTTACCTGTAACTGTGGTTCTTCGAGTGGTCATCTGTGCCATCATACACTAGGAGCTTTAGCGCCTGCGCGGTAGCGTTCGGAAACTTCTAGAGCTTGTTCGCTTGGCGGGAACCCCTCCCCCACGCCGGTACTGCGCATGCTCCTCCCGCCGAGCAACGGTCTCTCCTCAGTTCTGTCGTCCGCCGTAGAACCTACAGGGACCTGAGAAAGAGGGGAGGAAGGGCGGGTGTGTATGATGGCACAGATGACCACTCGAAGAACCACAGTTACAGGTAAGCAACCTGTTCTTCTTCTTCGTGGTCTCTGTGCCTTCATACACTAGAAGACTGTGTAGCTTACCGGTCGGATGGCGGGTCAGGTCCTATAGCACGGAAGCCAGCACCTCACGTCCAAACCGGGCATCTCTGCGCGACCGGCAGTCGAGCCTGTAGTGGCGTACGAAGGTCGATGGTTGGGACCAGGTCGCCACACGGCAGAGTTCATGCAGGTCAACCCCTCGCAGGAGGGCCGCAGAAGTAGCCACCGCTCTGGTGGAGTGGGCTCGAAGCAGGACTGGCGGAGGCTTCCTCGCGAGCTCATACGCCAGTTGAATAGTCCCCACCACCCATTTTGAGAAGCGCTGGGTGGACACTTTGAGGCCCTTCCGACGTCGCCCATAGCAAACGAAGAGATGCGGCGTCTGTCGGAAGGAAGCAGTCCTGTCCTTGTAGAAGGCCAATGCCCGACGCACGTCCAGTGAGTGGAGGGACCGCTCCAACGGTGTCGTCGGGTTCGGGAAGAAGGCAGGCAGGATGATGTCCTGGTTGAGATGGAAACTGGACACCACCTTAGGCAGGAACGAGATGTCAGGTCTCAGGACCACCTTGTCTCTGTGGAAGACCGTGAAGGGCTCATCGGATCGAAGAGCTGTGATCTCACCCGCTCGCCTCGCTGAGGTCACCGCTACCAGGAAGGCAGTTTTCATGGTCAGGAGCCTGTCATCCGAGGTCGCCATCGGCTCGAAGGGCGGCTTTGTCAGCTGCGAGAGCACTAATGAGAGGGACCACGGCGGTAGCGGCGGCGATACCGGCGGGTAGAGATGATGAAGTCCTTTCAGGAACCGCTTAACGGTATCGTTCCTGAAGAATGCCGAGGCAGCCGACCGTGGCGGTTGGTATGCCACGATCGCGGAGAGATACACCTTCAGGGATGGAAACGCCAGCCCCTGTTGCCGGAGGTGCAGGAGGAAATGCA
Organism: Ctenosaura bakeri; assembly: GCA_948474755.1. Lineage (NCBI taxonomy): Eukaryota > Metazoa > Chordata > Lepidosauria > Squamata > Iguanidae > Ctenosaura > Ctenosaura bakeri. The sequence continues at coordinate 178,485 of CAOLHI010000989.1, read as the reverse complement.
GGACGGTCGAGAGCCCCGCGGGCGATACCGGCTCACTCCTCTCGTTAGCGAAGGTCAGGAAGCGTCGCCACTTGTATTGATAGTTGCGACGGGTGGATTCCTTCCTGGCCGCGACGAGGACGGTACCGAGGACGGGGTCGTCTAGTGCGATATCCTCCAGGCATGGAGGGCCAGGCGTGGCAGGTCCGGATGGAGGACTCGGCCGCCGGAGTGGGAGAGCAGGTCCGGTGTCGGTGGCAACCGGAGCAGGTCGTCCCGTGCGGCTTGTAGCAGGGGTGCGAACCAATGTTGCCTCGGCCAATACGGGGCTACCAGGATCGCGTCGGCTCGGTCGGCGAGGATCTTCGATATCGTCCGGCCGAGCAGCGGGAACGGCGGGAACGCGTAGAGGAGTTCCCCGGTCCACGGAAGCTGGAAAGCGTCCCCGATGGAGGCACGATCGTGGCCCGCTCTGGAACAGAATCGGCGACACTTCGCGTTTTCCCTGGTCGCGAAGAGGTTGATCGATGGTTCGCCCCAGCGGTCCCGAATCAGTCTGAACGCCTCTCCGGAGAGAGACCATTCGTGATGGGATGAGGTGTCCCTGCTGAGGGCGTCTGCCGTGGTGTTCTCCTGCCCGGCCAGGTGAACCGCCACGGGATGCGTGTGCAGGCGAATGCACCATTCCCACAGGTCGAGCGCGATGTGGAGCAGGGTCGTGGAATGAGTCCCACCTTGTCTGTTGATGTAGCAGACGGCGGTGGTGTTGTCCGTCAGAATCAGGACCGTGCGCCCCGCCACGGCGTGGCGGAATGCCCGTAGGGCTTTCCAGACGGCGAGCAGCTCCAGCGCGTTGATATGGAGAGCGGTCTCGTCGTCGGTCCATCTGTCGCGGACTCTGAGATCGCCGCAGTGGGCACCCCATCCATACAGGGAGGCGTCGGTCGTTACCGTCACCTTCGGTGTCGGCTGTTGGAAAGGCATCCCTGACATGAGATTGCATCGCGACTGCCACCATCGGAGGGATGAGCGGACGTCTCCCGGCAGCTGCAGTCGGAGTGTCTGTTCGTCTCGCAGGGGATCGAATATGCGGACGAACCAGTGTTGAAGAGGTCTTGCTCTCAGCCTGGCGAGATATGTCACGGCGGTCGTCGCAGCCATGTAGCCCAAGAGCTGCTGGACGCTTCTCGCAGGTAACGTCGGGGCCGTACGAGCGTGAGCGGCGGCCCGGATCAGGGTTTGGGCTCGAGACTCTGGTAGGTACGCCCTGGCGGAGGTCGAGTCGAGCGTCGCCCCGATGAAGTCCAAGATCCTCGCCGGCTCGAGGTGGGACTTCTTCGGATTCACTCGTAGACCAAGGCGGGTCAGGAGTGACAACGTCATGTGGACGTCGTGGTAAAGTCTCTGTTTGCAGGACGCCACCAACAGCCAATCGTCGAGGTAAGGGAAGACAGAAGCGCCCTTCGTCCGCAGGTAGGATACCACCGGGGCCATGCACTTGGTGAAGACCCTTGGGGCAGTCGAGAGTCCGAACGGCAGCACCTTGTACTGGTAACAGGTGTCGTCGACTGCGAAGCGGAGGTACCGTCTGTGCTGCGGGCGAATGGCGATGTGGAAGTATGCGTCTCGGAGATCGATGGAGGCGAACCAGTCCCCTCGATGTAGGAAGGGCAGGATCGACGGTATCGTGACCATCTTGAACCTTTTGGGGCGGATGTAGTAGTTCACCCCTCTGAGGTCTAGGATCGGCCGGAGGGTACCGTCGGCTTTCGGTACCGTGAAGTACCTGGAGAAGAAGCCGGTGGTCTTGGCCTCTTGCGGGAGCTGCTCGATCGCCCCTTTCTGGAGGAGGGATTGGATCTCTTCCAGGAGGGCCGGACTCGACGGCGTGGAGTAGTAAACGCCGCGAGGAGGAATATCGAGAAACTCGATGGCGTAGCCAAGACGGACGATGGAAAGCACCCAAGAGTCCGTGGTGACATACTGCCACTCCGCTAGGTGTCGAGCAAGAGTCGGTCGGTCTCCGAGCGCTGATGGTAGGCTGAAGAGTGGGTATTGGTAGGTCCTGCCAGGCACGTCAAAACCGAGACTTTGTCTCGGAGGAGGACTTCTTGGACGAAGCCGGGCGCCGCCTAATCGTGCGTCTGGCCGATGAGCCGGAGGACGGTCTCGACTGTCCAGACTGGGCCGAACGCTGGAACGACGAGGTGGAAGATCGTCGCCAGGATGGGCGGAAGGTGGAGGCCCTGCGGGCTTGCGTGGCCGGCTGCAGCCCGATCTTCTTGGCGGTCAGCCTCGCCTTGACGAGATTGTCCAAAGCTTCGTCTGTGGACGAATTGAATAGGCCTTCACCGTCGAAGGGGAGATCTTCAATCCTCCTTCTGGTGTCCTCCTGGATGTCGGCCGGTCGCAGCCAAGCATGGCGGCGGAGGCCGACGGATCCCGCCATGACCCGGGAGGCAATCTCCACTGCGTGCCTGGAGGAGGCCATCTGGTGCCGAGCGATGGAGATGGCCTCGTTGAAGATCATGGAGGAGGCTTGGCGGATGTCCTCCGGTACCGCCTCCATCGCCGGTTGCAGGCGATCGAGCACTTTTTTCAGGTATGCCGCGAGGCAAGCCTGAGTGTTGGACAGCCTGATCTGCAAGGAGGCAGCTGAATAGAACCTCCTTGCGTAGGCGTCCAACTTCCTGCCCTCTTTGTCCGGCGGGGTGGTGTGTTGCCTGCCGGAGCCCTTCGTCTGTGCCGACTCGACGACCACAGAGTTCGGTGCAGGGTGATTAAAGAGATAACCGGCGTTATCCTTCTGCACCCTGTAGAGGTGTTCTAACCGCTGCGGTATCGGCTGAGCCGAGGCCGGTCTATCCCAGGCGGCCTTCACCAGTCTGGATACCCGGGGCAGGAGAGGCAGCGGGGCCGTGGAAGGTCGCTTCTCCTCGAAGACGGAGAAGGCTGGATCGTCGTCCTCCGGCTCCGCATCGGCGATCTTAAGGCCGAGGGTAGTGGCCATGCGGAGCAGCATCGCAGAGAACTGGTGGACGTCCTCTGGAGCAGAATCTGGGATCGGGTCCCCGAATCCCAGCGGAGGAGACTCCTGGGAGGCCGCCTCAGACACCTCTGACTCCGCACTCGAGTCGTACGACTCCGAGCTCGGTGAGTCCTCTCGCCGCTCGCTTTCCGGCTCCTTCGTAGTCGCCGCAGGTGTTGCCTTCCTAGGCTTCTCCGCAGCCGGGGCGGTGGTAGCAGCAGCGTCCCGCTTGGGATGGCTGACTACTGACTTCACCCTCTTGGTGGTGACCGGGGTAGTCTGGCAGGCTGACGTCGTCGTAGCCCGCTCAGTCACCACCGACTCCGTAGGGCGCGTCGCCGTTGCCGTGACCCTAGGAGGTGGCGATATCGCCCGATACCGTGGTGAAGGCTCCCTCGCCCTATGATATCGAGGAGAGGGAGAGCGGCTGAAGGAGCGGCGGTCCGACGGAGATCGGCTTCGGCGTCGACGGTACCGAGCCTCGTCCCCTCTAGGCGAGCGCGATTCGCGCTGTCGACGAGGTGACCGGGACCTCCGGAAGGTCTCCCAGCAACTCGGGCCACGATGGTACCGATCCCGGTACGATGGCGAATGTGACCGATAGGAGGCCGGGCGCTCTCTCCATTCAGATTCCCTCGCGTACCTGGCCACGTAGGACGCCGAGGTGTATCTGGAGGCAGACGAGCGAGGTTGTTCCTCTCTTGTCTCCCTCGGAGGCGGCGAGGCCACCGGACGCTCGGAAGAGCGGGACCGGGACCTGAAGGAGGTCGAACGCCGCTCCGGAGAAGCAGAGGGCTCTCTCTGCTGCAGGTCGGCCGACCTGCGACGGCTAAGAGGGCGGTGGCGCTCCTCCACCAGGGTTGGAGGGTCTGCCACAGGCGAGTCCGGGCGCTGTTGGGGAACGTCCTCGATCTCATCCTCCGAGAGATCGACGGACTCGCCTCGCCCTTTGGAAGGCTGCTGAGTAGGAGGAGGAGTAGGAGGTTGAACGTCCCCAGCCGGGGAGCGCTTCTTTTCCTTCTTCTTCTTCTTCTTCTTCTCCTTCTCCTTGCCCTTGCCTCCGTCCGGAGCAGGGCGCTTTTTAGCAGGCGTCTCCGTCAGGGGAGCCTCAGCCTTCCTCGCCGTCGAGGATCCTTTTGCTGACTTGGCAGCCGCCGACAGCTTCGGGATCCTCGGTAGCGCCGAGATCGGCGTTTCGCCGGTACCGAGCCCGATACCGACGAGGTGGACGGAACGGCAGCCGCCGATACCGTCGATGGCGTGGTCGTCTTTTTGTCGGCCATCTTGGAAGTGGAGGTCTCGTCTATCGCCCGCAGAGACTGTTCCCAACAATAAGACTTGAGTCTCGCGGAGCGGTTGCGGAGAGTTTGGGGAGTAAAATCCCGGCAAATTGGGCAAGTCCGGATGTTGTGGGACTCGCCCAAACAGAAGATACACTCCTTATGGCTGTCGTTGAGGGCAACCTTGCGCCCGCAGGACACGCACTTCTTGAAGAGCGCGGACATAAGACGAAGAACGCCAAACTGCGAAATCCAAAAAGACGAAAACCGAAGGGGGAGTCCGAAAGAGAGGTCAAAGACAGTCTGAAAGTCCGTAAAACCGTGAAAAACAGCAAGCCAAGCACGACGTGAGAGGAACAAACTGAAGAACCTTCCGTACGCGGCGGCGGACGAGAAAGAACTGAGGAGAGACCGTTGCTCGGCGGGAGGAGCATGCGCAGTACCGGCGTGGGGGAGGGGTTCCCGCCAAGCGAACAAGCTCTAGAAGTTTCCGAACGCTACCGCGCAGGCGCTAAAGCTCCTAGTGTATGAAGGCACAGAGACCACGAAGAAGATAAACTGGCAATATTCCAAAACTTCAACCCCAGTTTTAGTCCACTCCAGATAAAACCTCTCAGCTACCTCTTTATTTCTGTCGTTTAATCTTCCAAGCTACTAGCTATTTTCTCAGAGTCTCTCTTTCTCTCTGTATGTGTTTTAATCTCTCTGTCATGCGCGCGCGCACACACACACACACACCACTTCTCATCTCAAGTGGAGAGGTATACCCTTCCTTCCATTTCTTATGTGTAATGGATTGTCCTGGCTCAAAAGCAGAACAGACAGGAACACACTCCCCCTGTCCAGTTCCTCGTACGTGTCATCTACCAAGGCAACCCAAGCTGTCTTTGTCCCATAGCCAGGCCAGAAACCAGACTGAAATCGATCTAGATAATCCAGTTCATGTTGGACCCTCCTGGAATTGGAAAACCACCACATGCTGCAATACCTTGCCCCAAAATGGTAGGTTGGACTCTTGATATCAATAATTCTCTATTGTGGAGGAATTCAGGGTTGGCTTTTTCAACAAGGATCTCACAACTGTCTCCTTTAGGTAAGTTGTAATACTGCTTTGTTGTAAGGAGGCATTGACTAGTGGCTTTGTTCATTCAGCCAGTCCCCACTCCAGGCCACTTGATAAGCCAGGAAGGGCAAGTGTCTAGTATACGTGTGGTGGCTCTCATCTCTCCAAGGATTCTGACCACATCTGCAGGCTGCTCAAATTGAAAAGTGTCCAATAACACTGGGCAAACAGGAGCCAAGGTTACATCCACTGTAAGTGTATCTACGTATATAACATTGGCCTAACTACAAGTCAAGTGAGATAGATTTTACCAGTGCTCCTGCTTTTAAATGTTGCTATTTCCTGCAGATATGCACAAATGATGCAACACTTGATCCAGGATTTTCAATTGGTACTTTGATTTTACTTTCCACCAGCAGCTTCTTTAAAGTAGGTGACTGGCAAAAAGCAGTGATAGAAGACTTATTAATAGTTTTAAAAGACATGGTGAATTAGCTATCAAGGGAGAGCTATCTTTGATCAGTATCCTGTGTATGTGTGTGTGTTTTCAAAGTAGCAGGCAAGACAACATGACAACAGCATGAGGCCTGTGCTGCTACCACTCATAGCAGTGCTGGTTGCCTGATTCCTGCTACCACCTTAAAGCCTGCTGTTTTTCCTTCCAAAGTGAGGAGCAGGAAGAAACAAGAGGGTGTGTGTGGGAGACCGAGGTCCTTTCCACACCCTACTTTATCTTGGCTGTACCCTGTGGGGATCCCAGCAACAGCTATGCCTGGAGGGCAGTGCAATGGGAGCACTCCTCTTCACACCAGCTGCCTCCAGGATCCAGGAAGTGTGATGGCTCTGCCTCTTCCTTCTGCAGCGCAGCCAGGTACTTTCCCAGGCTGTGCTGGGGTAGGAAGCACTGCCATTGTGCTTCCAGACCCTCCTCATACTAGGGAAGTTCAGGATGGCAGCACAATTGTGAGCCATTGACAGGGAAAACTTGTCAATGATTTACTCTATGATCGCGCTACCTGGGGATGGGAGAAGAATGGGACCACAACAACATTGTGCATAACTGTCATTTCAGTCCTGTCCTTCTCCCATCCCCATTGGTGGATGACAATGTCCCGTGGAAAGGGCCACCGAGAGAGACTGAAAGAGAGAGGGGGAGAGAGAGAGAGAGAGAGAGAGAGAGAGAGAGGACTATGGCATTTGAATCTGGGTCCTGGACTCTAAAAATAAATAACCTCACTGTTTGTGACAAGGGACTGAAGGATAGGTAGGGGGATGCCTTGAATGAAACCAGAGGTTTATATGAGAATTGGGATGAGAAGGGACAATGAAGGAACGTAGGTTTGCTGCATGCTTTGTCTTCTAGTATGCCCAGATAAACTGCCTTGAAAGAGGCAGGAAGATAAAGGAAAAGGGATCTATTGCTTCTTCAAGCAATTTGGGACGTGAAGGTCTTTTCTCTATGAAGCACTGCTTTACACTTGTCTGGGACAGTGAAGCAACTAGACCAGAATCCTGCCGTACCTCTCAGCTAAGAAAGCAACAGGTTCTGTAGAACTTGTGGGTGGGGAGGGATTGATTATCCTCCTTGCAGATAACAGACTCACAGTCAGAGGTGGATCTAGGGTGGAGCAACTGTGGTGCCTGCCCCTGGTGCCAATGTCAGGGGTGCAAAAAAGAGGAATCTCCTTTCATTTTATTTTTTTTTTATTATTTATTTGTATCCCGCCTCTCCATATGGATTGAGGCGGCAAATAACTTACAAATAGCGTGTATTTCTATAAATGCCCCCAACAAGCTGAGTACTCATTTTACCGACCTGTGGAAGGATGGAAGGCTGAGTCAACCTTGGAGCCCGGCAGGATCGAACTCACAACCTTGTGGCTTGCAGTACTGGCATTTAACCACTGCACCACCAGAGCTCCTTCCTTGTCCCCTGCTGCCGTTTGCCCCCCAACCTCAGCCTGCTCTTTGCCCCGCTCCCACTGCCATTCGCCCCATCCACTTTTGCCTGCCATTTGCCCCACTCACCTCTACCTGCCCCTGACTGCTCCATTTACCTCACCCACTTCTGCCTCTTGCTCTGCCCACCTCTGCCCACTCTCACCCCACCCACCTCATCTCACCCCTTCCCTGCCTGCCCCACTCACTCCCCCATTGTTGCCCGCATGTTGTCCCACCCTCTCCAGTTTCTCCACCCCCTTGCCTGGGTGCTGTTAACCCTCTAACCGCCACTGCTCACAGTATCCTTTTTTCAAAATCAAACCCAGCAAGTCTAGAGATTACACCTTGTGACTATTATCCCCCACTGAAGAAACATAAAAACAATCTTGTACTTTTACCCAGCGACATGCCTATCAGTGGACACAAAAAATTTGTGCCTATCAGTGGACACAAAAACAGACAAGTAAACACAATTCCCAAAGGGTGGTCATTACTTTCATGGCATGCTTAATATAAGTGGTTAAAGCAATCAGTGCGATGGAAGATTTTACATGTGTCTTGGCTACCTTGGGCCAATCATAGAGACAGTGGCAATCCTACTTCAGGGAGGCACGTAAATAGAATCATACAGCAATAAACCTGTAGAGTTGGAAGGTGCCAAAGTACAGTTCCCTTCCAGTGCAGGAATCTATAGTTTAAGCATCCATGACAAGTGGCCACCCAGCCTTTGTGTAAAACCTCCAACAATCCATTCCAGTAATCCATTCCAATGTTGAATAGCTCTTATCATTAGCACTGAAATATTTCTGTCTTCCATCAGATGTTACGGCCTGTATAAAGAACTGATTGCTGTTATCTTGGGATTCCTTTATGTCTCCTGACCCCTGTGTTAACTACGCCGACATTGCACAAGATATTATCTCAAACATTTGTCGATTTTCCTTGCTAGCTCTTCAGAACTTTAGTGATCAAATGAAATCTGACAGAATTCAGCAACCTTCTGCTCTTCTATGTCTATTTTAGCCATGCTGGGAAGAAATTAAATATACTTTTAAGACTTTTCACAAAGGAAGAACTTTGGATTGGTTAGCTCTAGGATAAACACCTTCCAAATATGTCAGAGGCAGTGATAAAAAGATATGTGGTATTTTTTCCTAACCAATAATATAGCTGAGGCAAGAAGCAATGGCTTAGCAATAAGAAAGTAGATTTCTCAGTAGATCGATCAATGAATGTCTTAAATTCCTTTCCAATTATATCAAAGTCAAAAATTCTTCTTATAGAACTGAAATATATTTGTATTATCTTGAATTTCCTCTGTGCTCCACAAGGACATGTCTGCATGACTGGATTTTCCTATTAATTTAATTAAGAAGGGCAGCTACAAGTGGGGAGTTTCATGTACCCATTTAAGTCCCATACCTCCAAGAGTGATAAAAGAGTTCATAATAATCAATGGGACCTCCTACAAATTTTTATGTAGATAGTCTTTTGATCAACAGTGGATTAACTGGAGCAGTTATTTAAAGTGGTAGGGAGCAATTCTGCTATTTTATATGGTTAGTCACACAAACTGATCATGAAATTTGTATTTATTTTATTTCTCTTCTCATTGGACTTTTAACACATGTTCTTCTATACAGAGGGCTATAACTAACGGGAAGAGCCAGTGTGATGTAGTGGTTTGAGTATCGGTCTGTAACTATGGAGATGAGGGTTTGAATACCCACTCAGCTACGGAAACCTGCTAAGTAATCTTGGGCTAGTCACACTTTCTCAGTCTCAGAGGAAGGCAAAGGCAAACCCTCTCCGAACAAATATTGCAAGAAAACCACATAATAGGTTCACCTGAGGCTCTCCATAATTCAGAAACATCTTGAAGGCACACAGCAACAATACTATCTTATGGAGTCAATCTGATGGAGAAAGCTTTGTATTACTGACAGAATCAAACTTTTATCCTTGCACAAGTGGCAGGTTCAATATTGTGATTCTACTTGCTCAGTCTGTTGCACAAACACTTTCACAATTGGTGTGACTTCACTATTTTTAGTGTTGTCACTTGTACCCTCACTAGGCACAATGCCACCACTTTTCATCTAGAGTGACACTAGATATAAAACATTCATCTGTTGTTGTTGTTTTAATTATGTTTTTCATTTTAAATCTTGGATTTAATTTCATTCTGTTGTAGTATGTGATATTGTCTTACGCTTTAATCAGACCTATGCCCATGCTGGTTTGGGAATTCTTAAGGGTGAAGCCCCAAAGTAACATCCCAAACTCTGTTTGTAATTGTATTTGTTATTCAATATTACCATGAGCATATCTGAGTCCCATTTTGGCAGAGAAGACAGGATATAAATATATAAATTTTAATTATATTCACTCCACAATGAGCTTTGAAAACTGTATTTTTAAATAAAAAGTAGCAAAGATTTCTTACAATTCTTCTAAAACTGCATTTCTTGTTTGTTTAAATGTTTTCAAAACAGCTTACACATGAAAGGCTAGAAATACCCTATTTCTTTTTCATAAATGTACAGAAAAGACATCAGAAACCAGAATGCTGAACCAGAATGCTAAAGGAAAGGCTTCCTAGAATGCATTAAGTTTTTAACGGTTGCTTGAAGGCCTGTATTATAAAATGTCTTTGCTGTTGTACAGTTTTCTGGATTGTATATTTATGCAATTAGCAACAGCATGAGCTTTTCTGATAAAAAGAGTAAGTGCTGTCCATATTCAATCTAGCTTCAAACTCCCAGGAAACTACAGTTGTTAAGGGCCACACAGATGTGTTCTTCATGTGATATGCATGTGGTGTGGCATCTTATCCATGCATCATCCACATTACCTCAGAGCTAGATGGCTGCTAGTGGCAGAATGGTAGACCTAAGTATCAGATTAGTCTGTTCACTGGAATCGACACATGAAGTTGAAGTTTGCAATGGAAGTTGTACAACTGAAGCCACTATCCCAAATTGCTAATCTACAAGTACCCAACTGGCAACCAATATTCAGCCTTGGGCCAGAACCTTGCCTGCTCCCCACCATCACTTGTGCAGAGCAAACTAGCAGTAGCACAGCCACCATGAATGCTGGTTTTTCTTTATGTTTATTGTGGTTTTGGTTTTGTCTTTAGTTTCACCTTGCAAGGGATTTGAGAAGCAGCTGTTGTATACATGCTTTTAGGCCAGATGGCACACCCTTCCCCTTTGGATGGAAATAAATGTTGAAGGATTTGAAAAAGCAAGCTTTAGATTAATTTCATTTTTTTAACAATACTTCAGCATATTCTGTTTAAGTGCCTGTTTTTGATTATGTTTCATAAAATTCATAAAACTCATGCAGGAGAGGAGCATCATATAGTCCTCCCATCATATTCATGGGTTTTACCTTTTCAAATTGGACTATTTAGAAGGCTTGCAGATGTCTTCCCCCCAACTCCTCCTCCCATTCTCATGCCTTTTGCCTGTGCACATGTGCCTTCCTTCTCCATGCTCAGACAAAAAGCAAGGCAATGGAGTTGGAAGCACTGTGCACAGAGAAGGAAGGTGCAAATGTGCCTTCCTTCCCTCCATTTCCTTGCCTTTTGCCCTGGTGCACATGCCTTCCTTCTCCACATCTGGGCAAAAGGCAACGGAATGAAAGGGGAGATCCTTGGAAGGGACTGGGAGGGGGACAGTGATGGGAGGTATTCACTGTTTTTCCACTTTTGCAAGGGTTCTGTGCCCCAAATCCTTGTGAAAATGGAGATACCTCTGTAATTCATAAAACTAATGCAGGAGATGATCAAGACTGTTGACTAGAAAATGGGCTCTTATGTGTCAATGGGTATTACCAGCTACATTTTTTACAATGATTTGGCATTTATACTATATTAGAAATTTGATGATGAATAAATAAACAATAGAGGGTCATTTTAAAACCAAATTGGCATGATAATATGGCTTTTGCCTAGAGTTCATAGATATGGAAGCTGAAAAACTAGATGTGAAAATCTGTGAAAACATCTTACGTGTGTCACTAGCAAGTGACGTTTGTTAGTTCATTTTCCCCCCCTGAAAATTGTAAGATTAATATACTGCTTCTAGGAGAGGTTTGTTTGTCATTATGCATGAAAGGTGATAGTTACAAACAAAGAATGCTAAAGGCCCATAGTCTGTGTTTTTTTTTCCTCCAGAAAGGACAAAAATCTATGTCAATTGAACACATAAACCAGAGCCACAGTGACATTCAGAAGCTCATTGATTGTACAGTCACATCTCTTCACAACAGAAAGAGTGATTAATGGCAAAGCACAGGAAAGAAATGGTAGCTAAGTCTTTTTGTTACTATAAAAATGTTCTGGAAAAGAGACAGCATTTGCTACTGTTTATAAGAAATAATGATCTATAAGTCTGATTTCAGAGCTTCCTGTGATGAGATCACTCATCAGATAAATATTTAAAAGAATGATGATCAATCTAATATAATCTAATTTTCATTATTCATTACTAGTCATTATTTATTAAAATAATTTTAAGTACACAAAATCATATGAAATGATTGTTCAGGCTGGAGTGACTTCTTCTGTCTCCGTTCAGTGAAACCCACTCATATATCCTATCCAGCCCCATCTAAACTATCATTTCTTTGTCAGTCTAAAGTGGGGTGTGATGTTGGAAAATATAGGTACTGCATTGCTTTAGAAGAAGTCACGTTGGCTCATATGAGTCAGGCATTCAATTTTCACTTGTTCCTCTATCTTTCCATTTTGCATCATAAACTTGCTTAACACCCAGGAGTCAAGTTTTCAAAAGGGAGATATAGTTTTTTAGTGGGAGGGACCAATGAAAGGTGATTACTCAGTTTTTTGTGGCAGAAGCATTTCTGCTATGGCTAAATCAACATAGATGCAACCAATGTATGTAAAATGATACACTTATCTATGAGCCAATGTGTATGAAAATTGTTGTTGTTCTTATTCCTGTTGTTGTGTGCCGTTAAGTCATTTTTGACTTATGGTGATCCTAAGGTGAACCTATCATGAGGTTTTCTGGGGCTGAGAGTGTGTGATGTGCCCAGAGTCACCAAGTGAGTTTCCATGACTGAGCAGAGAATCGAATATTCCAATACTCAAACCACTACGCTACACATTTTTCTAGATATTTTTATTAGTTGTATAAATATTTCCATTTTTATATAAGAATTTATATACACAAACATTTTGGAATGATAAAAAAATACAATATAGTATTCAGTCTCCTAGATAGCTGATTTGTACATTTTCCATCTAATCTTATTGCTATTAAATTTACATTTTAATGAACATCCTAAATTCCATTATTTATTATAAGAAAATAGTTATTTAATAAATAAGTAAATAAATAGAATCTTCCTTTCTTCCTTTCTGGAACTCCTATTCCATCTCTGTATATCTTCTACTTGACTTCCCCACCACCTTTGACCCAGTGATACATTACACTATTTGTTTTTCATTTTCATTTAATTTTCTGTATCCAAATATAACAGTAAAAAGTACTTGTATACTTATATTAGCTAACCTATGTGAGTAATTAAAAATTAAAAGCCTGCTTGAACGAAAAGGTTGCCACCAGCTGGCAGAAGGAGATCAGTGAATGGGCCAGGCCAGCCTCCCCTAGAAAGGAATTCCAGAGGATGAAAACAGCCACTGAGAAGTCTCTCTCCCGTGTTCTCACCAAACAAGCCTGTGATGGTGGCAGGACCAACAGAATCCCCTTCCCTGTGGATCTAAAGACAAGTTCATACAGGGTGACACAGTCTTCTCAGTCTAAGCCATTTAGGACTATAGATTGTGACTAGCACTTTGAATTCTATCCAGAGATGAACTGGTAGCTAGTGAAGCTTTTGGAACAAAGGAGATATATGCTCCCTTTAACTGTTCCCAGTCATCATTCTGGCCACAGTGTTTTGGACCCATTGAAGTTTCCAGTTTCCAAAAGCAGCCTCACATAGAACCTGTTACATTAGTCCAAAATGTAATCCAGGCATGTGTTAGTACAACCAGATCTTGCTTGTTGGGGAACAAATGCATCTGGTACATTGGCCTTAACTGTGCAACTTCTGGCCACTGTTGAAATCTGGCCATATAGGTTCAGGTATGAGTCCAGGAGAGCACTCAACCTGTAAGCCTGAGATTTCATGGGAAACATAACCCCATCCAGCACAGGCTGAATCTCTATTCCCTGACCTGATTTACAGTTGACCAGGAACATTTCTTTCTTGACTGGCTTAAGTTTCAGTTTCTTGCTTTGCCTCATCCAATCCCTTACTGACAGAAGACATTAGTTCAGTACTGAGACAGCTTCCTTGGAACCAGATGGAGAGGAGAGACACATGCTTGCATATCAGAAGATCAAGTGTACCATCTAGGATAAAAAATCTCATTTGTGGCAAACACCTACTTCAGGGCTGGTGCTATTACTCCTTTCAGTAAAGTAGCTCATACTTCCACTGTGTTGAAATTTGGTGACATCTGCATCAGCAGTCAGAGGATTATTCATGGATAAGCAAACATTTTGGTACAATATTGCCCATCTTAGCTTCTTGGAAAAATATTTTATTAAGTCATCATCACATAAAACATGAAATGATACTGTCAAATCATGTGACTATGGATTATCGTTGGGATATATCATGTCACCTCCTCTTACTCTCCATCTTTCCAAGGCATTTGAAGCATTTCATTATGCTCAGCATGATAAATCTTTCTCTTTTTTTATGTTTAATCCACATACATTCAGGAAGGACAATCAAACTAGACAGCAATGAACACAACCAATCATGTTTCAAGAAACATATCCAGTATGTGTGAAACATTCATGGAAAAGACTGCTACATGCATTCAAAAGACTGCTACGTAAATTTAGCAGCTGAGCTTTTCTCCACAATTCATTTTCATGCCAAGAAAACCTTCACTTCCAAAATTTTTGTGTGTTAGGCTGCAGTTAAATGTGTATGACTGTGGTCTATTAAGAAAACAGTGGAACCTGATCTTCTAAATAATATTGCTTCATGGACACAGAAGAATACAGACAGTTGATCAGTAGATGAATTAATTTTTTCCCCTGGTGTATATTTCTTTTGCAAGTATTTGCCATGTTTCTATCTGTCCTACTGCTACCTTAATCTGTATTTTTAAATTAAACCTAATCTGCAGAGAGAGAGAGAAAAGAGAGAGAGAGAGAGAGAAATACATTTAAATATACACTTTTGTTGGTGTTTCTCTCAGTTCACATTTCTGGACAGATTTTTGATCGAAAGATTCATATATATATATATATATATATATATATATATAATCTATTTATAATAAATTACATATAAATAGAAAAGGAAAAAGAGGGTACATTGGTAATAGTATATTATATATGTAAAACCCAGATAACAGTAAGATCTATTACCTAAGAAGAAAACAGTACAAAGTTGTTTGAACAGACATATGTTGTACATGCAAATATCAGTTATTCAAAAGAAGAAAACCAGAATGTAGAAAAAAGAATGTAGATAATACATGAGTTGTGAAAATATTAAGCTATACATGATTAATACTACTACTTAATCTTACACATATGTAAACACCCAAGTGTGAGAAAAAGTAGAAAAAAAGGGGGGAGAAAAAAAAGAAAAAAAAAGAGGAGACTCCCCCATACAAAGAAATCACAGGCTAAGACAATGCAAAATATTGTAACAACCTTCTTTAAACAATAAAAAAGTAATGATATGGAAAAGAAAACATAATGAAGATAGAAAATTGATATGTTCCCAGAATAATACTAATCTTAATCATCTCTATTCCTCATTCCTTTTTTCCCCCAAATCGTTCCTCATGGTGAACATTTTTAACATACGAGGCATATTCTCTTCCTTGCCTCTATCAAGATCATTGATAGCACCGTGGCTGATTTAAAAGTCAAAAAGGTACTCTTACTGTAATGAATATATTATAAATAAGTAATATAGCTTACGACCTCTAAAGAAAGAAAAGAAAAGGTTAGATTTTTAAGATATTATTATAGACTCTCAGTAAATAATTCTTGATCAAGGATCACTAACTGTGAGTTAAACTGGTTTGGGCCCAAAATTTTAATATATATATATTTGATGTTTGTTTTCAAGGAAGGAATATGGACAGAAGAAACTTGGAAGTTGTAAGATTATTAAGTATCCAATCATCCATTGGTCTGAGAAACATTAATCAGGTCTATTTGTATTGCTACTCAAAAAGACCTGTCCCATGGGAATAAAGTCTAATCAGAAATGGACAGCTAGGCTCATCAGAACAATTCATGACTAGTATAGTAAGAGATGGAGCCAGCATGGTTTGAGCGTTAGATTACCACCCTGAAGACCAGGAGTGCATTCCGACCACTTGACCATGGTGTGCTTGGGCATGTCACACACTCTCAGTCCCAGAAAACCCAATGATGCCTTGGTGTCACCATAAGTCAGAAACAAGTTGAAGGCACTACAACAACAACAGCAGCAGCAGCAACGACAAAGCAAGTCAACTCTAAGAAAATGTTATATACAATATTATATACAATGTGGTTCAGAATAGTTTGTTAGTCAAGTGCATCAGGAGTAATGAAATAGGGAAGGAAAAATCTCTTGTAGCAAACATCAGAAGGAATCTATGAAGCACATCTCCAGTTCTAACATGGGAAGAATCCTCTGCTATCTCCCTATCACCACCACTCATGTACCCACCACCTCTGAAGTAGAAATTTATTCCCATATAAGCAACAGTGGAAGAAACTTTTAGAAATTATATACAGGACTAGTCATTTTGGTGTAAGAGTCAGAGTAGGAAATCACACATCCTACCCATGCAAGTGAAGATACTCATGGCCTCCCAAAATATTTTGAGATATGAGGTATAAAATTTCACAAACATCTTTCCCTTCCATGGTACTAAAGATACAGTAAAAAAAAAAAAAAAAAAAGCCACTAACAACTTGCTGCCCTTTCACAACATGCTGCATGGGACGTCTGCATTACCTCACCTAAGGGTAGGACTTCCTGTGACTATATATCTACATAAATATGTAAAATTTCATTTTCATTTCATTTCTTCTCATCTGAGTAACAGCAGTGCTGACTCTATTTAGAGCTTTGTGCTCAGTCAACAGTCCTTTTAATATTATAGCCTCTTTCACTGAGTTTTCATTGAATAATTTGCAAATGCTAATTATCACTCTGCACGATCATTTTAAAAGCAGAATAGAGCAGCTCTGTCTGTCATAATATGGATGACAAATATTAAGAGAACCAAGAAGGCAAAAAATTACATCCTGCTTCACCTGTAACGCACAGCAAGTCTTCACACATAAAATGTTAGATCTTTTACACATTATGACTTCAATTTATTTAAAAAAGATATATGGCTGGTATCTGTACTATAATGTCCAGTATATAAGAAACTGTGAAAATGATATTTTGGATAGTAACAGAAGGCATCTGCGGTAGTGCTCTTATTAAATCACAAATTATTAAATTACAATTAAATTGTAACTATTTTTTTGAATTTCATATATGTAGAATAGAATCTAAATTATATGAACTGTTGGTTCAGCCACTCCATAGCTGTTCATCAATATATCACCTCAGCCCTTGCTGTGTTATCTTGTTTGTACAAGGATTTCAAGGGAGAAAAAAAAATAACTTGAGAAAATGAGGATGAAATGGAACATCTCACTGACCAATGTATAAAAATCAGACTGAGACCACTAGAGATGATTTTCCTACCTTTGATAGGACCAGTGATCCTTCTCTCCATCTCTAATAAACCAGTGGTTCTTAATCTTTTCTTTACCAGGAACCTCTTGCAAATATAATTTTTTTACTGGGGACTCCCTAGACTTAACTCAAGATTTAAATATTTAAATTTAGATTAAAATATTCACATATTTATTTAAATTTACAAATATTTATTTATTGATTTAAGGCTTCTGGAAACTAGGATTCAAATCCCCATGCAGATATTGGATGACCTTGGACAAGTCACATTCTCTCAGCCTCAGAGGAAGGCAAAGGCAAAGTCCCTCTGAACAAATTTTGCCCAAAAAAACAAACAAATTGTGATAGGTTCACTTCAAGGTTG
Organism: Ctenosaura bakeri; assembly: GCA_948474755.1. Lineage (NCBI taxonomy): Eukaryota > Metazoa > Chordata > Lepidosauria > Squamata > Iguanidae > Ctenosaura > Ctenosaura bakeri. The sequence continues at coordinate 161,068 of CAOLHI010000989.1, read as the reverse complement.
CCATAATTCAGAAGTGATTTGATGGCACACAACCACCAAATGCCTCTGAAAGGAGAACATTCTTTCTAGCCATCATATCTCTCCTCTTTGAAAACTTATTCTTGGCAACCCTAAAGTGAACCTATTATGTGGGTTTTCTTGGCAAGATTTGCCTTTGCCTTCCTCTGAGGCTAACAGAATGTGATTTTGATCATCTGGTGGATTTCCATAGCCAAGTGGGGATTCAAATCCTGGTCTCTAGAGTCATAGCTTGCAAATGAGGGAGTGGTTTCAGCACCTGCAACCCCTTGCCACATCAATGTTGCTGATGCTGTTGGTGTCTAATAGCTGGGCTTTATGTTTACCCCCTGTGAGGGCTCAGTGGACTCATGGTGTCCCCAGACCCCAGGTTAAGAATCACTGCAATAGACCTACAAAAACCTGGAACTTTTTTACACTGCACAATTATAGCACTATGATTCCATTTTCACTTCTGTTGCAATGTCCTGTGAAATTGGCTCAAAATTCTAAATATCCTTTCTTAAACAGCAAACTACAGGGTTCCACAGGATGTTGCCATGATAGTTGAAGTGAAATCAGAGTGATGTAATTCCAAAAGGTCCCTAATGTAAACATGATAGCATAACACCTCAAGCTGACTCCAAGTTTTCACTTTTCATTAAGGGCTCTGCCACTTCTCTCCTTATCCCAAATTCTATAACACCTGATAAAGTCTTCTGAAGGACTCTGTGGCCTGGGTTTTTAAAAATTTGTAAAAAATGATAGTTGGGTAGTGCAGTAACAGTATTTCTCAACTCTGCTTTTTGATTTTACCTATGAACTAAAAAGCTCAGTTAAAAATATGTGCTGTGTTATTTTAATCTGAAGAATTCACCAAAACCCCATAAGAAGATAGACATGTTTTTAAAGAAAAAAATTAATAGACTGCTCTTGCACAAATGCTCCTGGCAGGAATAATCCCCGCTGAAGTTAGCAATGATTTCTGCAAACTTCTCTCCGAACTGCCAAGAAATAATGTATTGGTAGTTCCCTACACTGATTTGTCTAAAATATGGGAGGTATAAGTTTCCATAAGGGTTTTTTCGATGTGTAACTACAACTGGGGAGAGTTATTTGTCTATTTTCTGGTCAATATTAGTGGGGGGCACAAAAATGTGGGCTTTCAAATCTAAGTTTCAATCTGAATCTGCCTGAGCTGATCTGGGCAGCCTCTGTATCAAGTGAGCAGAATAGGGAAGGGATTTCCAATGGTCTCACCACCACTGCATACACTTTTGGTGAGAACTAGGGATGGGACGAATCCAGAATTTTCCAAATCTGGATCTGAATCCCTGGAAAGTTTTGGGAATCTACAAATCTCACAAATCTTGAATCTTTTGAATCCTTTTTCAAAAAAGGGTTTAAAAAGCAAGGGAAAGAAGGATAATCTTGGGCAAGACACACTCTCTCAGCCTTCAAAAGCCTAGGCAAAGGCAAACCTCCCTCTGAAGAAATCTGGCCAGGACAATTGTCATAATTTTGCCTCAGGATCTTCCCAGATTGAAAATGACATGAAGGTCCTTTGTACACAGGATTAATCCCACATTTTCTTGCCTGTGTAAACAGGGCCACATACTACAGTACAAAGATAATCCAGTACAAAACTCAAATTTCTTTGCATAGCTCTTATGGCATCTTGGGGTTTGCAGTTTGATGATGCACCAGCCTACTTTGGCAGAGAAAGCTTGACACCTTGTAAAACTACAAACCTCACAATTGTGTATGAAAGAGCTCTGCAAGGGAGCTCTGCAAAGGAATCTTTCAGCTGTCCTTGAAATCTCATGAAGACTATACCTTCCAGCCAATCAGGCCTTTGGCAGGCCCTGGAGGTGACAATTTTAAAAAAACAATTTTTCTTTTCTGCTACATGTAGTTTGTCATGTGGCTCATGAGAAACCATGACAGACATTTCACTTCTCATCCTATTCTAGCTATAGGTTTACAACCAGGCACTGGTCTTGTGGAAGGAGATACACTGGCCTACATGTGGCAATCACTGGCTGACTGTGTGACCTTACCCTCTGTCCCACTGCTTCTGATAGGCATCCAGCCCACTGACCCCAGCATTGATACATGTCACTGATTTTCAGCATAGAAAATAGTGCTGAACTTAAATCCTAAATGTTCAATTTAAATATATTAGAATACAACTCCAGACGTAATTTCTGAAATTGTTAGCAAAGGCCATGGTACCCTGATTTCTGGGGGTCCCGTGAGGGACACCTAAGTGCGCTCCAAATTACACAACTTGGGGAAATTAGTCAAAGAGCACAAGCTAGCAATGCAAGAGGCAGGGCAACGGAGCGACATCTTTCACCCAGTGTCTACGGGGTCAGGCCAAGTCAAGGAGCAAACAGAAGTGAAATAATAATAATTGCTTTTATTAAGATACAATCAAACAGTGTATGCAGCACGCTCACTCAGATAACTAGAGAGTGGGATAGAGGGATTTTTAGAGGAGTTGTTGGTTTGGGTAATACTACACCTGTCCTGAAGCCCGGGTAGTCTGCAGCAGAAGTTTGGAGATATTGGGTCTCCGTACGTGGGACTGAGGGGAAGGCTTGCTAAGCAAAGCAGCAGCAAGGCTGGATGGAAGTTGGGAGAGATCCAAAGAAGCTCTCAAAATCAGGGGTTTATATAGGGAAAATGTAGCCACAGGCTAGTCTGTACGTGGAGAAAACAATGAGTTTCGGGCTGGAGACAACGCTTCCGAAAGGTCAGAATTTAGCATGACTGAGTTAAGTTTGAATTGACAATAGAGTAGACAGTATGCAAACACAGAGTGCTTGACAAATGAGGATTCATCTAATCACGCTGCCTGCTCGGGGCAGGGAGCTCTTTGTAAGTAGCATGTATACATAATAGAGTACTTGCCTTTGAGGTCTCCTGAAGTGGCGGGACGGCTATTTCTGGCCTGCCTGTATTTGTTTGGAATATTACAGCGATTAGCGGCCGTGCCTGTCTGTGAGCTTGCCCGGGGGACCTCGCAGCACGTGGAGAGGAATAGGTAAAGAAGGCCAAATTATTGATATCAAAGTGATATCTAATATCCCACAAGTCCGAGCTAGAAACTGCGGTAACAGCCATTTTTACTCCAAGGGAAAAATTCACCTACTTGCCATCTCCCCTTGTGTATCTAATTTCCAAGGTATCCAACAAACTATTTGGTTGTTGGGTTCAAAAGATTCAGTTTGCCTATTTTAGTACAGGGATTCGGATTCATGAATCTTGAATCCTTGCCAAGGATTCGAGGATTCAAGGATTCGAGGATTTGATTGGCCCATCCCTAATGAGGACTACTAGAGAGCCTTCTTGGTGGTTGATCCGAGGCTGTGGAAAGCCTTCCTATGAGAGACTCGATTGGACCTCTCTTTGTCCTTTTTCTGTTGCCAGACAAAATCCATGGCCCTTTCTATACCTTAACTTTTCTCAGTGCTGGGGTGCAGGGATCGCACGAGCAGCCTCCAGTGAGAGGCCCTCGCATCCCCGCTGATTCAGCTCTGCATGAGCTGCCTGCTCCCAAGCACGTAGTGCGAGAGCCCCACCTCTTCCTTCTGCAGCACAGCCTGGAAGTTTCCCAGGCTGTGTTGGGGTAGAAAGCGCAACCACCACGGCCCTGGAGCCTCCGCACGCATGGCAAGTGCGCGTGGGACCCTGGAGCAATGTGCGATCGCGCACCATTTTTGGTTGAAATCCGAAAATGAAAAAGTGCACAAGTAGTGCCTGCCCTACTCTGGAGCATTGCGCGATTGTGGGTGCGTAGTGCAGATCGCTCCTCACAATTGTGCGATGCTCCAGATGCCCTTTTGCATGACAAATGCCATGCAAAAAGGACCCATCTGTTTACCGAGGCCTTTGGCTATTCACCATACATAACAAAAGGCCTTTTAATTGAGTTGTGCTTTATTTTGAACATCATTACTATATTTTAACTGACTTTTAAAAACTGTTTAAAATTAATGTGATTGTTAATATGATTTGTTGGTTCAATTCTTGTTAATATGATTTGTTTGTTCAATTCTTGTCAACTTGATTTGTTTGTTCAATTTTTTTATTTAAGATGGGTTTCCTTCACATCCAGGTAAAACAACGCTTTTCTTCATGAGAGGACTGATACTGTATTTTTAATGTGTTACCTCATCCCTCAAGTTGTTACCACTAAGAATAACTGTTGGGATTATGGTTTAACTTGCACATTGTCCCAAATATATTTTGAAGCACTAGTCTTTTATTTTGTCATCCTCTTGCTTTTCAAATGTTGTTCTCGTTTGTTCTGTCTCTCTCTTCATCTGGCGACTTCTAAATGTACAAGGTAACCAGTTTTGCTCATAAACCCTGGAGTATACTTGGCAAGTGGAACCAGCAAAGCTTGTTTATTCACCTTCAAAGGGAAATTCATTTCAAGAAAGATGTGTGTGCTTTCTCTCCTCTCCCCACTCTTGCTCACTCTCCTTCTGTCTCTCCTCTGCCTACATTATCTCTTTCTTCCCCTTCAAATTATTATTCAGTCAGCTTAGCCTCTGTTAGAGATTTTTAATGGGATTCTTAGATTGTTATTTTGGTTTTGTATTCTAAGTTCAGTCTCATGGAAGTGGGGTCAGCCTGTCTGTGGCAGGGCTCTATTAACATTGTACTCTGGGTGTATATTGAAACTTTTAGGCCAACATCTTTCTTATTATGTTTTTTACAAAAACATTTCTGTTTTTCATGCTTGTGTAAACTCAAAAAAAAAAATGGGGCTAACACAGCAAAGATATCATCCCCACATTTCTCTGCTAGATTATTAAGCAGTTAAGCAGTGCACTTTAAACATGTTGCAGATTGCTTTACCTAAGTCAGGTAGCTGCAACTTAAAAGAGGCTGTACCACTGCATCAAGGGTTTGCACTGAGGCCATTCCCACGTTATACTTATAGCGCTATCATTCCACTTTCAACATTCTATGGAATCCTGGGGTTTGCAGTTTAGGGAGGTCCCTCCGTAAACTGCAAATCCCAGGATTTCATAGGATGTTGAAAGTGGAATGATAGTGCTATAACAGTATAGTACGGAAATGGCCTGAGACAGAAAGGCTGGGCATTGGGTTGTGAGTTAAGTGGGATGGCCACAGTTTTAATGATATATTTTGGCCTGCTACATTTGATATACAATTCCCTTATGGATACCATGGGTAGTGAAAGTAGGGAAAGGGACATCAGGCTCCATGGTTTCAATAAAGCCTCATCCAGCAGGTGTCTGGTAATCATACATCAAAGCTTGCCATAATTTCTAATCGATGGGGGAGGAAAAGGTCCAGCCAATCAAAGGGACCCTGCAGATTTCAAAACTGCAGATTAGCCCAATTTTTCCAATCCATCTGGCAGCCCTAAGACATGTTGTCATTATTGTTGTTATTGTGTGTCTTCAAGTTGTTTCTGACTTACGGTGACCATAAGATGAAGCTATCATGGTGTTCCCTGGGGTGAGAGTGGGTTTATGCAGCCAAGGTGTGATAATGGGGCTTCCCATTATCTAGACTTGGCTGAAGGGGGATACTTCCCTCTTCAGGAAAACCAAGGGTTAATGAGATGTTGGGGTTTGGTTACATTGTTATTGTGGGTCAGCCTCACAGGTCACGGGGGAGAATTGTCCAATCAAAGGAAAAGAGGTGAGCATCTTTGAGATGCTTCCAGATGCTTTGAGGGAGAAGTTATAAAAATCCTTGAAAGGCCATGTGGTAGAGAGACAACAAAGGAACCTCTTGGAGATGGGATCTGGGCCAGTAGTAGGCTGCAGGCTCTAGGCCTCGCCTCCTGGTCTCATTCCTCTCTTAGACCCTCTAAGCCTGTGAACCCAAATGTGAGTAACTAGAATAAGGCAGTTAGTCGCGTTAGGGCTTTTTATTATTTTGGAGGTTGGCTGATCTAAAGAATGTACCTGTTTTTATAACTACTTGTAACTTAAGCGTACCTGGGAAGGGAGAGCCTCTCGTGTGTATTATTGTCTCGTTTACTTGCATGCCTTAAAATAAATGCTTTTCTGTAAAACCTCTTTCTCTCCTTTCCCACGCATTCTTCGGCACACGGTAGATAGAACTTCCCTCACTCAGAAGGGGAGGGAAGGGGAAGGTCCTTAAGCCTAGAGATTGTCAATCTACTGAGCAGAGTCCCACTGTACTGCTCAGATATTCAGAATTCAGTGGGTGGTGGCAGCAAGAGAGAATTAGTGAACGCTGCAGAACTTCCTGCTCCTTTTCAAGGGTAGAAGTCAGGCTTGGGGGTGATGGAAGTAAACTCAGTATGACACAAGGTCACCCCGTGGATTTCCATGGATAAACAGGGAATTGAATCCTGGTCTCCAGGGTTGTAGTCCAGTGCTTAGACCACTACATCATGCTGGCTGCCAGGGCATCCCTCCTCCCAAGTTAACTTATGCCAATGTCCGCTTTTCCTTTTCATGCAAGCTACAAGAAGGAGCCAGCCTAGTTTGAACACCTTCCCATCTTCCCATAAGTCCTTTGAATGAATTGCCAGAGTGGATGAGGCAGCAAGTCCAAGCAGAGGTCAATACTCTCTAGGGAGAGATGAACCAATCATATCTGTACAAGTGTGCTAAGTTTGTACTTGCAAACTGTCTATCCAGTGAAGGCTGTGTATGACGTCACAGTTAGGACTGTGTCAGGCAGCCTTAATGGCTGAGTTACTATATGCACCCTACTACACCCATCTAAAAAGCATCTTAGTTCATAGGACTGAACGCCTGGAAATAGGCAGTGAATGTTATGGAAGTCTACCATGACCATACTGATGAGTTGAAGACCGACCATCCATACTAGATTATTGTCACCAAGATGGAGGATGAAGATGTGAAGTGGTTTTTCAGCAACAGTCAGGACACCTAGGTTCCAGCGCCAGAGCATGTGCAGAATGCAAAAGCAATAAACCCATGCTGGATCATCACCAGCTGCCCCAGACTGAAAACACAGCCACGTAAATGTGTTTAGGCTAGTCTAAAGTTTATTGCAGCACTGCAGGCTACATAACTGCTTCAGACAGCGTTTGCCATGAAGTGTAAAAAAACAGTAACGTGAGTAAAAAACAGCAAAGCAAACAGAGAGCAAAGGAAGAGAGCTTTTTCACATGATGTAAGTCTTTTTACCCTGTGTTGACCACACCCAGATCCTCACCATGTGACATGTTTTCCCATGTTTCAGAGCTTTCCCACCATACCAGAAAAATACAGCAGATAGATAGCCATAACATCTTTGCACCTGGTATTATCAAGGGCAATTTGACCTCTTTCTCTCACCCACAAGAAAAACACCACACTAACAATCCAGCTTAAGCAAAATATGTGACAAATTCCACAAGGTGAGGGAGAAGAGCACCCCATTGCATTCTTCTTTGGCCCCACCACTTGATATATGTGCCATCCCAAGATCACAACCTCTTCCTGAGAAGACTGCATGCCACTCCATGCAGAAAACCAAACTCTTACCCGCTATTCAGACTGTAATGGGAGCACCTGGTTTGAAAATAGACAAAGTTAAGAAGAGGAGGCTGAAGTTCTGCTCCTGAACTGTGATGCCAGCTATTGGCTGAGTGAAGGCACTAGAATGCCATTGTCTCATCTTGCAAATGCTAGTGTTGGGTAATTCACATTCCAGAGCAGCCATAGCAACTCCTATGCTGCAGAAATGGATTGAAACCTAGTAAGGTGGGAGCCCAATTATTGCAATGGCTTGTTTCAAGACAGAGCCAAAGTGGCATTTGATGAAAGGGAGGCCAGTTATGCAAAAATACAATCCCTGATACCCATGGGCATAATTAGAAGTAGCCTACATGGTCTGGACTGGGGACAGCTGTTCTGTTGCCCCCCCCAAAGTGATCACCTGAGCCTTTCCCATTTGATCTGTTTTACATCATCTGAAATGCAGACCAGACTTTAATAGAGAACTTCCTGACAAGTACCACTTTGATCTAGGCAGTGGTTCACTGATCTATGTGGCTGCAAAGAAAGCTAGAGTGAAGGCACCTTTGAACAGTATGAACTCTTCAGTCAATGAGCAGATACTGAGTGGGAGACACAAAAGAGTATGTTATGTCTCAAATATTGTGAAACAAAACACCTAACCAGGCTCATCACCTGAGGGACTTTGGTGTCTGGCCATTCACCACTTGTACCACTGCAGTGTTGTCACAGCAAAATATGAGTCTTAGCAAAGTTGTGACCTCAGATATGCACTGTTACTACAATGGGGAAATGTTCAAGAAATGTGAGAACCTTAATAAGTCCATACTTACCCAGTCTCCTATCCAGGGTTCTGCACAACACTGACCATGCCAGAATAGCTGAAACTTGCTACATCAGAATGCACTTGAAGGTTAGCCTTAAGCAGCAGGGTGTTCCTCCATGATGACACCTTATAGTATTTCCACAGAAAGTCAGCCCACATTCCCAAGACCTCATGTATCTCTTTAGTAACCCGAATATGATGATGAGGAACAGACATCCCCCTAGTGGCCTCATAGGAATAAGCCCTGAACACTTGCTCTGGTGCAACTACTTTGCATGCAAAGTTAAGGTGCCTGCCAAGACCTGGAAATCATGCAATATAGTCTTCTTTTTGTTCCTGTTATCTACCTGATCTACAAGAAGCGTCAGCTTGTCCCCTGGGAAGTGAGAAGTTCCCTGTATTGTGTCCACCTCAAAACCAAGAAATGTAAGGGTGGTAGAAAGACACTCAGTCTTCACATGGGCAAGGGGAACCCCCATTTCTAGGGCAAGGTAGTGAAATGCCCTGAGGGTGTTGGTGCACATGGAAGAGGTTCTCCTGGCAAATAAAAAGTCCTCAAGGTAGTGAGTTATTGCATGATTTCTGGACTTTCTTATGGCATACCACTCAAGAAATGTGCTAAATTGTTCAACCATGACACACAAAATAGCACTCCCCATAGGTATGGTCTTGTCATAATAGAAGGTGCCCATGAAATGGAACTCCAACAGATCAAAATCATCATAATGGACTGGGAATGAATAGAATGCATATTTTATGTTGCACTTTGGAAGTAGCACATCTGGCCTTAAATCCAAAATCATACTAGCAGCAGTGTCAAAAAATGCATATTTGATGGAACACAGGGTGGGATCAATAGCATCATTTACAAATGTGTCCTAAGGTTAAAGAAATATGTGTACTAGCATATTTACCCAGTGTTGCCCAGGATTTTATTTTCTCATAGGTAATTCTTGTTAGAAATACTTTAGGAATTACCTTACTTTACCTTAGAAATCAGATGCGGTTGAAATACACAGATTTGAGAACATGTGTCGCTAATTCCCTAATCTGTTTTGTCCAGTATATGTAACTTTTCCCCATATTCCCCAATCCAATCTGTATTAAGAATTGTTAACATATAGAGGGTTTGGTTTATGAGGGGATACACTGCCCTTCTTCTTGCTGGTAGGCCTCATCTCCATGGCAACCGGTCTGAGGTCCAAGAGCTTTCTGGCTGAGAATTCTAAAGGCCCAGGATTCCACAGAATCTTCACAGCCAGCCAATCATATGAGGTCTTCTTGCCTCACATAGCTAATTGTAAGAGGTCTTTGCCTGCCTGATGCAGACAAACAGACAAACTTTGATTTTTATATAGTAGATGAGTCAGAGACTACACCCAAAGATGGCAGTTTTAAGGTGGGTAGTAGCAGTATAGCATGAGGGTCTGATACTCATCCCACACTGATTTCTTTTGCTAGTTTCCCCCTTCTACATGATGTAGATTGGTGACAGATCAAAAGTTAGGTGTTGTCAGGGGACCTGCTGCTTACACATTTGCAGGCCAAGGAACCTGGGAATTTTTGCCTCCTACAACTGTATTTCCCCCAGACATACCTGAAGAAGCTGCCAGCATCACAAAAGATGTGTTAGTTGTGGTGGTGATTGCCTGTGATGCTGCTGCCCAGGTGTAGTCACTGTCAGGTGCAGCTGAGATATGGATCAGAGGGGTAGACAATGCTGGTAGCATGGGTGCCTGCAGAGGATGGATGTCTGGAGGCAGCACGATTGGTGTAGTAGCTATAGACAGGGAAGCTGTACATCCAGAGACAGTGCAATCAGCATAATATCTGTAGGTGGGGCAGGCTGTACAGTCTGCTGGAGGGTAGCGGCCATAGGATGGCTCATACTTTCATGCCCAATAGGAGGAAGGACCTGTGCACCAGGTGGCAGCACAACCCCTGCAGACCCTATTGGCTGTGGTGACGCAGTAGTCACTGAGGAAGCAGTGGGCTTAATTGCCTCTGCCAAACCCTGAACTAGGTAGTAAAGATTGGCTAGGCCAGGCTGTGCAGGTGGTAGGACAGGCTGGGCAGCCAATTTATATGTTAAAGCAGCTGAAGGGGCGGTGGAGGCAGCACGTGTCTTCTACTGACATTATTGGTTCTCCCCAGAGCTGCGATGGGTACGTGTAAGCAGGCTGTGCTCACAAGCCATAGCCCTGCTATCCAGTTGTGCTAATTGGGCAGACATTGCTAGGATTCCTCTGGTAATGCCATCTGTATGAGTTACCCTGCCAGAGGATTGGGTCAGTCTTCTAATGACTGATTGAACATTGATGTTGGGATCAGGATGAGGCCTTTTCTGGATTTTCTGTGGTGTGATGCTTAATCTGTTAGATGTGAATACAACAGCATTATCAGAAGTTTGGTAGTGTAACTTCCATAAGGCGATGGCCAGGAGGTAGTTGAATGCATCAGAATATGTAAGAAGAATGACCTGAAGGTTATGCCTTCAGATGAGTGAGTAAGAGTAATCAATATTCCAGACATCATACAGAATCCATCAATACCAAGCAGTCAGAAGACATGTGAGCAAATCTAGGTGGATCTACAAAAGCCCAAGAATACAGAGATGGATGGAAGAAAACCAGTCCAGCAAATGGGCAGAATAAGAAGCAAGGAAATGATGAAGGAGAGTGAGTAGACAGAAGGGAAGGAAAAGAGAACAATGGGAAAAAGAATACTCAAAGAAGTATAAAGGAAAGCATTAAAGAAGAAAGTAAGAAAGTGTTAAAATCTATGGGTATTTGTGTATGAAAGTATTTCATTGTTTGGTAGAACAGCAGTATTCTGGGTATGATCTTTACTTTTTTTCCTTTTTGCTTTTTTAAAAGCATGTACAATCTCATAAACCTTTACTGCATAAGAACTCCAGCACAGTGTGACAAAAAATAAATTCAAGGAAGGCCCATATAGGATGTACATCCTTGTAGGATGCCACTGTAAGGCTACTGTAATCAGCGTGATCTTATTATGAATATGACAAGGATCAATAATAAATAGCCATGTTAACTTTTGTATCAAACTTATTTGGTTTTATTCATGGATGTTAGACAATAATGTTTCATAAGTATATAAGCTCATCAAGAAACTTTCCTAGTGCTCATGGTACCACAATATTGAAGACCAAAGGCAGACTGCACAATATGTCATTCATGCAACTAACTATTGTGTGATTTTTTTTTAAAGGAAATAGTGGCATGTGGATGATCTGATTTCAGATCCTAGTTGAGGGGCAATTAAGTGGGTTTTAACATTTTCCTGCCCACTGAGGTCTTAGTCCCAGCCCCACTCCCTATGCATCTGCTATTCACATTGGAAGAAAAATGTTCGTTAATGATAATGGAAACTCTTCTTCCAAGAGAAAAAGGAGATGCAGAACCTCAATCAGGAATAAAGCAGGGAGCAAAGGATTAAACTCAGGTGTAGAGTGACAATTTTCACTGGGGGCAGAGGCAAAAAATGGATGGTGCAGAAGGGTTAGGGCATCAGTCAATAAAAAAAGTCAGTTTCTGTGGATTAAATTTTTTTAAAAAAATAGGTAATGAGGAAAATGCTGCTCAGTTAAGGCACTTTAATTAGAAAATGTGTTGTGAAGCTTCCGAAGAAGCAGATAAATGTAAAATGCTACATTTTTGCAATGCAATATAGTCATGTAAGCTAAATAAAAGTGATTAGGAACTATGTTTATATTGTACACATCATCTTATTATAATAATTGGAACTGTTAATAAAGCCTAATGCACTATGATTTCTCTTCAAATTTGTGGAGAAACTGTCCATTTGAAATTCTTTTGAATACATTACTTCAAAAGCTGAAACACTGAACACCTGTACGGTATCAATATATGTCAGATTTGAGAATAAGTTTTCATGCACAGCTGTAGATGCACCAAATGTAAATCCTGCAGCATACAAAATGCACATAAATGCAAAATCTTGCTTGGACATGTATAATGTTTTAGCAGGTTCATGAAGTGTTAGCACTGGGGTTTTGCCTAATGTTACCATATCCCTTTCTTTTGATGCCAAAACCATGTTTCTAAATGCTCAACTGAATTCTAAAGTTACTGCAGTGATAGAAATTTGAGAACTGAAGGAAAATTTTATGTAGGGGCAGAATTCTTATTGGAGTCAATGCTCTTATGGGTCAGTCCTCTCTACCTCTTAGTTATTTTTATATTTATTTGCATTTCTAGCACACTCCACTCTAATAAGTGGGACTAATAATAGTCTAAAATAAAAGCAGATTTACTTAGCCCTAATAATACTCTATTGTAGGGGTTTAGCATGGAACCAAAGCTTGAAGATACAAGGCTAAAATAAGATTCCTGATACTGATATGAAATTGTCTTGCTGATTTTGGATTCTATTTAACCAGGCCAGTTCACATAACTTGGTTCAGATTTTCCAATCTTAGGCTGAATCGTAGTTTTATCACAAGAAAAGGGGCTTGCATATTTCCCCAACAAAACTTCAGGGCATAACTGTCTTACTCTTCCACACTCCAAGTGGCAAATGGAATATTCTTGTCAGAGAAGCATATAGGCAGAGAGAAAAAAAAGTGTTAAAAAAACAAAAAGAGGTGACCTGGGAAACATATGACTCTGAGCAGCCTTGCTAAAGTGATTTGTGACTGCAGGGTGTAGAGAGCAACTCTATTCACAACAGGGAATGCATGGTGAGATTTGAGAGAATATTGTCACTTCTCACTTCAGTGTTTTGTTTGACGCTCTCACTACAACTAGAAGGAGGAAAGCTCTCTACAAAATACACACAGAAAGGCAAGATTGTGTGTGCATGTGTGTGTGTGCGTGCATGCACATACATGCCCTCAAGTTCCCTGTCAACTTATGGTGACCCATGAACTTCATAGTGGAGACTTTATTGGTTGTTATAATTTTTCTGTACTTGAGACCAAGCAACATTCTGTATTTGTATTCATCAGGCTCTTTATTTCCCACAATTCTATAAACCCTGCCTGGTTTAACTTAATCAGGATTCACAGATATGAATATCTCTACAAAACAGGCTTTTTTAAAGAAAAAAAAAAGTCTGGAACTGAATTAAAGTTCTATACGAATGAGCAAGTTTCCACTCAGGCAAATCATCTGAAGTTTGCTGGTGGAGGAGAAGGAGTTATGACAACTCTGGCAAAATTTCTTATGAGTAATTTATAGAAGCTACCTCCAATGTAAATAAATACCTGGGGAAATTCAACAGAGATGGTTCACAGGGCTTTCTGTAATGGTTGGGGCACTATGGATTACCATCACAGTTGCACAAATGGCTTCTCACTATCTCTGGACTAGTTCAGACAAATTTAGGCCAAAACATAAATAGGTGTCATCTAACATGTTCTTCATACACTATCTACTTGAGATTTAGATTCATGTAAACCAGAGATTAGCAAACTTTTTGCCATTAAGGGCACTGGGTGGAGGGTCAGTGTCTTCTTGGTAGTGGGTGAGCCCTGGGTTGGTGGTGGAGGTAGTTAGAATCAGCATTCTCTTCATCTTTCCAACATGCTCTTTCTACTACTCTACATCCCATAACCATAGATTCTCATTCTCTGTCTTAGACACACATCACAGAAACATATCTACATTCATTCTTGGGAAGCACTGGCAATTGGGGAAGGGAAAGAACTAGAGGATCATGAATCTTGGAGGGTTTTTTTTTTTAACTCTTTAAGGTTCATGAATGGAACCTGACAGTAGGCTAAACTCAGCAGTTTATTCAATAATACTGTGCCAGGTGGACTCTGTTAGTGTGGAACCCTAGGTCACCAAGCCAAACAATTAAGCCAGCTATATATAGAATGCTTATAAAAACATGCAGTGGCAGCAACTGAGCAACACAAAACAATGACAAACCACACATAATCCCCCCAAAATGGGGAACACTCTTTTCAAACTGTGTACGTCATATTTGTTCTTTGTATCTTTGTGCATTAGCTGTTGTTACTCCAATGGAGAAACCCTATCCCAGGGTCTACAATTTGATATTAACTATGATTCTGTGTGTCTGAGTGGTCGCCCGGATGAGCATGAAGGCAGTCATGGTCGAAGGACCGAGAACCAGGTCAGGCCAGTAAAATCCCCAGTCATGTAGCCTAGGAGACCTCAAGATGTGTAAACCCACAATAAACAAAGGGTCCTCAGCCCTGAGAAACTGACTTGAGGGGATTAGTGTGTCTGCCCCAAGTTGAGCAAATATCCCATCAGACGAGGACCATTTACATGAAGTCACACCACAAACAAAGGCCCTTTCCACACAGGGGTTTAAAAACGGTGCAGAGCAACCTCCGACGGAGGTCGTCTACACCGTAAAGTGGATTGGGGCGGACTACTTTTGCATAGTTCCATACCCTAATCCACGCTAGGGAAACCGGAAGTGGCGCTGCTGTGTGCTTTTTAAAAACCACTTTTGATTAGGTTTTTAAAAGGCACGGAGTGTGCAGACGCATGCAGCCCCGTTGCGCTGCCCGGTGTGGATTTGCAGGCGTGCGCAAGGGCGCGCCTGCAGACCTGCCAGGGGGTGGGCTTCTGGCTGGCGAGGTTCTCCGGTTGGAGGAGAGCCTCCACCAGCCAGGAGCCGCCATTTTGGGTGCCGCAGGATGCCATGGAACGCCGACGAGTGTGGAGCAGCGAAAACGCGCTGCTCCACGTGGCGAGAAACTTACCCGGTTTCAGGTAAGCTCCGTCCTAGAGTGTTTTTGGCCATTTCTTTGTCCTCGTGTGGAAAGGGCCAAACACAGCCAAAGATCCTGAGACTTTGGCAACACCTTGCAATCCCATCACGCAAATGAAATTACCATTGTGGAGCTTTGCTATTGCTCCAACACCCATTGTTCTCCCTGGGAAAGGATTAGTCCACCGGGTACTTTTTCTCCTACAAGCAGTCCCAGTTTTTAGCATTTCTTTGGATCGCTCCCAGTCACCCAGAAGACTGTTCCTCCATCTGTCAAGTAATCCCCTCAGCCCTCTCCATGCTGAGCCCCACTTCTCCGCAGTCTTCTCAGATCCAGGACTTCATGAAAAGGTACAGTATTACCCCAGCTGTACCCCTTCAATGCTCCCCTATCCAATTTCCTTTCTTTTGTTTTTTAATAGCTCTTGTGTGCATGTGTGTGGGAATGCATTGATTTGTGAGACTTTTATTCAATAAAATCATTTACTGGACATTTTTGTTTGGTTTTTGGCTTGGCCTGACTCTGTAAAAACTGGATAAAAGACCCCACTAGGTTACCCTGCCTCTCGTATTGCTATTGCTTGTGCTCTGGCTAGTTTCCATTCCCCATCACATGGAGCACATTGAGGTGTCCCCCAAGGGACCCCAGAAATCAGGGTAACACTGTTATCAGCAGAACATGTCAAGATATTTTGGAGTGTGGCTCAGAATGTTTTGCACATGTTTAACTTGAAATTAGTAGGAACTTACAACATTTTCTACATCTCAGCAAACTGTTTTCTTCAAGATGCCTCTGCCTCACATGGCTCTACATCACTTTTGGATTTTCCCCTTTAATCTACACTATCTGTGGGTGGTGAATTTACTCCGGACTTTAGTCCAAACTTTAAAGGAGCTACTTAATAGAATGAAGCCCATCCCCCAAATAGATTCAGCATCGTGAATAACTTTTTAAAAGTCCAATTAAACCCAGAATGGATTCACTGCCCCACTTACAACCACCAGTTTCCACAAGGAAAAATGCTTGCCCCCAACATGCATTGTCACATTCATCCCGATCATGCTTACATTTCCCAATTTGTTGGGCTGGGAGAAGCAGGGTTTACATAGACAGAACACTACATATGTATGACCAGTGATGTATTTGAGTCTTTTACTCCAAATCTCATGTCAAGTCCCAGTGGTCTACTTTCAAGTCTCAAGTCAAGTCTAAAGTCCTTGAAAATACTTTCAAGTCAAGTTTCAGGTCTGGGATCCAACTGTATACCGCAACCTATATTCCAGAATTTCGGGGCAGAGTTGAATAAAGTCAGTTTTAACAATTTAAATAGAGTCAGCCCTCCACATTTGCGATATTGCCATCTGCAGCTTTGGAAGTGGGGAATAGGATCCTTCTTACTTCCCATTTCCAAACCTTGGAGGATTTTTCAGAAGTGGGGAATTGGATCCTTCTTACTCTCCATTACTAAAGCTTCAAAAGCTTTAGAAGGAAGGATTCTTCCTCCTCAATCCTGTGGCCTAACACATTTGCTGTTCCCCTCTGAGAAATGCACCCTGCACCCTGGGGGCGAGTTTTGTCTTCTGCTCCTAGGAAAATTTTAGAATGCTCCTCTGATAGGCAGCAGGGACAGGCTACTGAGCAGACCTCAAGCCCATTGCTTAATCTGTTTACTGTTCCCATCTGAGGCCCTTTCCGAATTGCATTTACCATGCAAAAGGGCCTCTGGAGTGTCACGCAATTGCGAGGAGCTGTCCACATGACGTCCTTGAAATTGCGTGATGCTGCCAAGGCCGGCAGGCACCGATCGCACACTATTTCATTTTCGGGTTGTAGCTGAAAATGGTGCATGATAGCACATCGCTCCAGGGACCCATGTGCACTTACCGTGCATGCAGAGCCTCTGGAGCCTCTCAGGCTGCACTGTGGAAGGAAGAGGCGGAGCCCTCATGGTGCCTGCCAGCTGGCAGGCAACAGCTGCAGAGCCGAAGCAGCGGGGACATGAAAGCCTCTCACAAAAGGCTGCTCGCACAATCCCAGTGCTGAGAAAAGGTAAGTTGTGGAAAGGGCCTGAGAAATGCACCCACACTTTGGGCCTGACACAGATTGTCATGTGACAGTAGGCAAAAAGAGATGGAAGAGTTGTTCAAAGTTGTAAGGTTTCTGGATTACTGAACCAAGAGCAGCAAGTCAGTTACTAAAAACATGCAAGTCTTGAGTTAAGTCAAAACAGTGCACCATTCATTGCCAAGTCAAGTCTGACTCAAGTCACTGAAGTGACTTAAGTCTGACTTGAGTCTGAGTCAGTCAACTTGAGTCTAGATCACTAGGACTTACCTTCCCCGGGAACAATTCTCTGCATCACATTTTGGTCCTATCTGGAGCCTTTGCAGAACTCTGTACAATGGTCAAACCCACCTCACTTTCTGACTACTTCAGAGCAAATACACCGTCTTTTCTGAGATTTCCTTTTCCTAGAACTAGGAACAAACACTTCATCTCCAAATCAACAATCAAGTCTAGTAGTTTCAGTTTTTACAAGGAGCAAGTCTTTAAAACAATTGGTTTTAGATGTGCATTCAAACCCAATATACTCCAAAATTCTTTACACTAAAACAGAGATAGCTCAAAACAATAGATTTGATTGCTTGTTGCATGTGTATATGGATGCCTTTGAAAGGCACTGTATTTGAGGTAAACAGTTACATCCTAACATACAGTGCCTTTCAATAACATTGATGCATGCATACAATGGTCAGTAGAATGACTTGAGTGATGAAACAGCACAAAAGGTACTTGTGTGTGTGTGAACTGGCCCTAGAATAATGCATACAAAGTGCTTTAGACACTTAAAATGAGCTATGTACATATAAAACAGCATTTATTTTATGAATTTCTAGGTTTTTAAATTCTTCCTTATGCTTCAGCTATGCTTAAGGAAACATCTTCCATTTTCAGTGTCACAATTCTGGTGGCATTTAAAAAAAAAAAGCAATAAACTTCAAAATATAATTTATGACCTCCTTACATTACACAGTTCTGCTGGCGATGGCCTTTGTGTAACAGAGGATATCAGGCCCTTTGTAACTACTTAAATATATAACAGGGAAGATGATAACACCTTGTTGTAATGTGCCTGGAAGGGAGAAACATTATTCTAGGAAGATATTGGGGGAGATCTAAAAATCCCCTGGAACTGCTTAGCAACTAATCTTGTATGCATCTAATATCTGCTATTGCCGAAGCAGGTGTTCTCTCAGTATTTCCCACACAGCCTTGCATGATTCTTGTGAGTTTTTTTTCCTCCCCTTAAGCCTGCCAGTGTAAGAAGTGAATACCAATGAGAATAAATGGTCTTGGACTCTTAAGATCTTCCATTTAACATTCTGGTGGGATTCTCTGGAGTTGCAGAGGGTACTGAAGTGCTAAGATGGTGAAATGTGGTTGGACAGCTTAAAAATCCCAAGATCTTCTGGCTTATTAGAAAAGAAGTATTTTTAGCACAAAGAAAACTCCTCAATGACCCCAAGAGCAAATGGCTAAAACAGCCAGATTCAACTTTTGATATACTATTAAGCCGAGTTATTTTAAAATGCAGAGCCATTGCAACAGCAACAATATGCATACCAGTAACACTACTTAACTACTCCATATTTTGCTATTATCCTTCCCACCCTGGGTTAGAGGAAGAGTGAAATCTGTGATGGGATATTATATAGCCTCCTGATCTACAGGACATTGTGTGTCAATGACCGCAGTAAGATAGCTCAATCAATCTAAACCCAAACAGACACACATAATGTGAAAGAGAATGATCCTACATTGAGACTGGACTCTCCTTCTCTCTCTCTCTCTCTCTCAACATTCCATGTCCTTCTGAGCATCCTGTCAGACCTGGAATGTAGAGAGGGTAGTTTCATGGAAGAAATGTCTCCAAAGGCTCTACAAGGTGCCACTATTTCAACTGACTTTACAGTAGAAGCTGAAGTAGCAGTGCAAAGGGATGATGCCCCCTGTTAAGGTATAAAATTTCTTTTCAATTACCATTTTAGATATAGTATTTTGTTAAATTAACCCCATGGAATAATCCTAATCCTTTTTATTTATTTAATCAATCTCCTATAGGATCCAAGCAGTTTACAAGAGATTAAAACAAAATACAGCTAAAATTGTACTATAAAGAAGTTTTTAAATAAACAGAAAATTTTTAAATATATAAACAATCAATTCTATTACAATTCTATTACAATTTAAAGATTGTGAGCCAGTCATTTTTATGGAACAAAACTGTGTTAACTGTGTGATTCATCCTTTGGATCAGTTGATGAATCCAGACTGCAGACATTTCTGCACTATGCTGTCATTGTGCTATTATTCCACTTTCAATATTCTATGGAATCCTGGGGTTTGCAATTTAGGGAGGGGAATTTAGAATTCTCAGCCAGAGAATTCTTTGGTCTCAGTAAACTACAAATCCCAGAATTCCACAGAATGTTCAAAGTGGAATAATAGCACTATAATAGTGTAGTGGGGAAATGACCTAAGAATTATTGCCATTCTCAATATTGCAGTCTACTCAACAGAGGCAATGTTTACAATGGTAACACTTTTCAGTGTCTATATATGAACCATCAGTTCTGAGTGGCTCAGCCATGTTGGCTGTGTTGGAAACATTAATTATATCCTCAGAGGAATTGAAGTGAATTGAAATCAACAAGTCTGGTTCAGAAATGTTAGTTGGAAAGCACTGTATTAGATGTTAATTAATCTAGAAATGAGTGGAACAAAGAGTTAGATTGTCCTGTGCAAATAAACCAGTGGAGTATTTCCCTAGCTTCAATATCAAAAATCTCTTTACAACTAGAATTATAAAGCCTATACCTACTGGCAAAAATTGATGTTTGGGGTATACTTAACACCATTACTTCTTTTTAGGAAGAAAATGTCTACCTTAACTAAATGTGGGTAATGTTATACAGATAATATTTCTTTGTGGCATATGACATGGCTGTGTCTAATCATTATTCTTTTTGCAGAATATGTTTTGCTGTGTGCCTGCATGGGTCTTCAGGTCGTCTGTTGACTTTTGGCAGCTTCAGGAATTTCATAGGATTTTTATAGACAAAGAATACTCAGAGATAGTTTGCAATGGTGAGAAGCCAACATGGTGTAGTTGTTTGAGCATTGGACTACAACCCTGGAGGCCAGGGTTCAGTTCCCCACTTGATCATAGAAACCCACTGGGTGATCTTGAGCATGTCTCACACACACACAGTTCCAGGAAACCCTGTGATAGGTTTGCCTTGGGGTCTCCATCAGGTGGAAACAACTTGAAGGCACACAACAACAAGTTTGCCACTGCCTTCCTTTGAAATATAGCCTATACCATGATGGCCTTCCATACAATGCTTGAATTTGCTTTAGTTCTATGATCAGATTTGATGAGGTGTCACAATATATTAATTTTGTATTAGAAAAACCTTTTGGCATTTGCAAAGCATACCTCTGTAATACGGACTCTAACTTAAAGTCAATGTGTTTGAATGCTATGTGATTTCATTGTTGCAAAAAGACTTTCACTCAAAGACTGAAAATATAAACATTCACCATTCCATGACAAGGAGATCTTACTGTTTTAGCTACACTCAAATGTGTCTTTTATAAATGACAACTTCAAGAAAATGTACTTTTGGAAATATGATGAGGTAATATTAATGGATATGCCTAAGCCATGCTTGTATCCTGTGCATTTCATTCTCCTCTTTCCTCCCCGCCCCCCCTTTGCAATCATGTATCTATCTATATATCAAAGCTAGGATAGTAGTGTAATGCTGCATGGCTGCAAAGCTTAGACAGATCAGATCAGCGCTGTTGATATACCATAAATATGGGTCTTCCAATTCAAAGTAATAGTTGTACAAAAGTGAAGGTAACCTAGGTCACACAGACAGTAGAACTACTCAGTTATCTGTCATTAGAAGCCTCACATGTAACATCACACACAGTCATGGAAGAAGGCAATCTGACCTTTCACTATGGGGCTTCCATGAAGTGGCTCTTCAAATCGAGAGAGAAACAAAAACAGAAGGTGCACTATCAAGAGCAAGAGAAAGAAAAGCAGCATCCCTTGAGGTCATTCTCTGTCTGCATTGGAATCACTCTGTCTAGACAATGTGACAGTTTTAGGAATTTCATGTTTCATGTGCAGTGTGAGTCTCTTTCCTTCCATCATATTCTATTTCCTTCCCAGCACCATGTACTGGAATTTCACTACTCTTTGTTCAACTGTTGCATTTGACACCTCCACAGAATTTAACTAATCTCAAATGTCTTACAGTTCCTCTTGTTCAAATCTATCTTCAGTGGGCCCCAAAGTGGATTGGTTATTAAACACAATTAAAATGCCTTGGTCTTCTCTTCTTCTACTCAGATGGAAGAGGCTGTCACAGCCTAAATTCAAAGAAGGAATTGCAGGAATACTCCCTTGAAGGGGATCAGTGTCCTTCATTGTTTGTCTGTGTTAATTAAATTGCTGAGTAACAAAATTGCAAGATTCCAGCCACAGGTTATAGCTACTGAGTCCAAGTATACCATATCCTCTATACCTAGTTCTGCCTAAATTTCGAGTCTATGATTTTCAAAATAAAAAAGGTACCCCAGTCAAAAGAGCAAGCACTGAATCCATTTTAAAACAAGAAAATTCTCCAGAAGGCACACCAAAAACTCTCTACCTTGAAAGTTCTAAAATCTACAAGTCTTTCTGTTTGCGGGGAACAAGTAAGTGCAGCCACCAGCTCACCTACATCAAGAAGGAATTCCTCACAATCTTATGGGAGATACATTTTTGTAGAGAGAAAAAGTGTTGAGGCAGTTGTCATGCTTTGGATCCTTTACAGTTCTAATTCATTTCTAGCTGACATGCTAGAAAATTCAAACAGGGTGGTATCATTCTCAGAAATGACTCAAACAAGATTCTTAACTGTGCTTTAGGAGCAAATACATGACGTACCTCTCAGTACACTACTCCAACATAGCAGTTCCAGTTTATGGCTGACACCTACAAAAAAGTTAAGCTGGGGGATTTATTTTCAAAAATCCTTTTATTTGCTCACAGACGAATCACACTCTCAAGGCAATTATATATTTACCTTCCATGACAAATGCCCAAGATGGAGAAACCAGTAATATAACCATTGGCCGTCAGCAGATTGATATCAACAGGATAATTAATCCATTTTGACTAATTGTATATGTTAAATCCTTATTTATTAGGATTGGCTTGTATAACCTATTGTTTTTTCTAGTGCTTGGCAATTTCCTTTCATACTGCTACTAAACATAAATATTATGATCTCTTTGTGAAAGATTCAATGTTCAGAATCGTTAAACCCAGATAGCAAAGCAAGCATGGATTATTTTCTAGGTTACATCTGAGATCGCTCCAACAATTTGATGCCAAATGTGTTCTACAGGTGGGCATTTAAACTATATTTGCACTATACTGTCGTGTTCTCTATGTCTTCTCTGATCCAGTGGGGACAGGATTCTCATTTATGTGATGGAGTGACAAAGTGGTGTAGTGCCCTCTGTGAATCCACTGAATGGAAAAACTTCTACTAAGCTAGAGATCAGTGGTCTGTCTCAGTGCAAGTTTGGTTCATATGTCAGTGATATACAGTAATTTATCTGTATGTTTTCTTTAGAATAAAAATGCACAGGCAACAGCTGGTGGACTGAGCCAACATTTCACACAGAAAGAAGAATTTTCCAATAATTTTCTGAGAACTGTCATTTTTGAATCATTAAACAATATGGTTCCTGCTTTTGCCATCCATGATTATGTGGAAAATTTCAGACTCAGGTGTAGATCCACTTTTAACATTATTTAATAATGTTGTACTATTGTGGGAGGAGGCAATTAATTTGGCCTGTACTCCTTTCTCTCATTTGCTCTTAGCCCATTGTTTCCATCATACACTAAGCTGAGTTTCTTTCAAAAATAAGTTAAAATTTCCCAGAAAAAGCTTTTTGAGAAAATGTCAAATTTTTAGTTTTCCTCTTTAGAATCTGAGAATTTCTGCTAATTCTAGTCCCCTGGATACTCAACCAATGTCACCACCATTTTGCCACTCACAAATAGAAAGGGAGAATTTTTGGAAGGGCTTCCCCCCCATCTCTAATTGGTAGTATGGGGTAGACTCTGGGAAACTAGGCTTCAAATCCCCACTCAACCATAGGAATCCAGTGGGTGACCTTGGGCTCATAGTCTCTCAGCCTCAGAGGAAGGCAACAGCAAACTTCCTCTGAACAAATCTTGCCAAGAATACTCCATGATAGGTTCACTTTGGGATTGCCATAGATTGGAAACAACTTGAAAGAACACAACAACAGCAACAATTGGTAACGCTGAAGTGTTGATAGAAGAAGGTGTCATATTCTCAACACTGTTAATGCATGGACACTTCACTATTTGTAAAATAATCGATCACATTTAGAAAACAGGTAGAGTGAGGGGTCAAACTACCCACTGGCCGGCATCCAGTTAGGTATATACATATGTGTAAATAATACTATGCGCACAGGGACAAAAAGTCACCATGCTGCTCATAGCAGCAGAAGCAGAGTTGTTTAGACTACTTGTTTTTCTATGTCTCATCTCTGCATATTGAGATTGTGCATTGTGGGTGGCAGTTGTGACTTTCACATTACACATTGCAGTTGTGCATTGTGTTGCAGTAGTACATTGAATGGTGCATCATGTATTGTTCATTGGAGTTGTGCTTTGTATATTGTAGTTTCTGGTTGTGCATCATACATAATGCATTGTGCCTTATATAACTGTACCTAGTCACTGGTATCTGTTGTGCAAGGTTGCTATTCTGCATGAGAGCTGTATAGTGTTTGCATAGCATATCTCTATGTGCTCATAGCTATGCCATGCTCAGAGGATGTTGGATTGCAACCATTATTTTTCAGTTTCCTATACTGGTAGGAGTCAGTCTGCACAGCCTTTGAGATACCTTCCAGCTCTTGTTCAATAGTTCTATGCACCTTGCAATCTTGTGTCTACCTTTTACTCCAAAATGAGTATGTGGGTTCCCAGTCTGGATCAGCACTAGGGCAAGGGGAGATTTAATCTTTCTCTCCTCTCCAAAACTTCACATATTCTTACAGTACTTAAAGAAATAAATAGTTGTGGCAGACTGAGGCCCGCATGCTTCCTTAGAGTGAAACAAAAACTGACACAAAGCTGTAGGCTAGCATATTTATATGTTGTTTGACCCGGCATTGTGTTGCCTCTGGTGGCAGCAATAGGAGTCACAACAGAAGGTGACTCAACTTGATGGCATGAATAAATAGGTAAGTTTGAAAGGTAAACTGGATAATCGGTGCTGGAGGATGGAAAGAAAGCAAAGTAGAGGACAGCATAAAGAAAGGGCACTCAAGGTCAAAGCACTGACAGGCCTGAGATGAGTATAAAACCTAGTACAGAGGATCAGGAGAGCAAAGTGTCTGTGACAGGCAGAAGAGGCCCAAGGAGCTGTGAAGGAGATAATTGGAAGTGAAGGAATGGAAATTACTGAGATGAAAGGTGAAGAGAAGTACACTGTGGAGAAAAAAGATCTAAAGAGTATGCCAGAATAAAACTCAATCATGGTTAGATTTTTAGAAGTTTTTAAAACCAACCTATAGGCTATCAATACTTAATAAATTAGACCGTGGTGGGCAACTGCATGGGCTTGGAGGGCAATTTTCCTCCTCCCATGAGCCAACCCCACATGAATGCAACAAAACATTGTGGTTTTCCTTCTATAATTCTTTCAAAATGGATAGCAAAAATGGCATCACGTCATTTCCAGTAACAATCTGGAAAGAAAGTCAGAGTAAAAAGAAAATATTTGTGTGGGAACTGAGGGTTTTAAGACAGAAACTGAGAAGATGTTCCCTCTTGGCTAAAGTAATTGTAGGTGTGTGTGTGACTCCTTCCTAATTTGATTCAGGGCCCAATTTCAGCTGTGTGGTTCTACCTCGGAAACAAGGGTCGACTAGTATTTCATTCACGCTCAACCCTGGGTAGGGTTTGTGCAAGTTTGTATGTGTGGAGACTTTGAGTATGATTTTGGGGGCAGTTTTAATTCAACAAGACCCCATTCAAGTGGGATCTGGGATTTGCATGATGTCTGCAGGCTGCACCTTATCCACCTCTGAATTAGACACAGATTGAGGACATATTGTTAGAATATACAAAAAAAGTGTATATATTTTCTTTAACAGGGAACTTCTTTGCTTCCTGAGTCTGGGCTCTTCCTTATAAGGCAAATGTGTCCAGTATTTATTTCAGTAGATAACACTTCTGGGATGTGTGTGTGTGTGTGTGTGTGTGTGTAGGGGAATCCAGGTGATATTTGGTGGATCACTGTGTGATAAGTGACAGTATCTTACCTTTACCAAGGTATTTTGTTTCTATCCTAAGAATGATTTTTTTTAAAAAAACTTGTTACTGAGATTGTGGGGAGAGATCCTTTCCAGTAATGTGTTAGGTAATCAATCACCCTCCTATAGACACTTAGCAATCTTGCCCTCCTGCTGAAAGGGATGTGAGGGACAGCTGTTTGTGGCCTGCTAATCACTCTCTTCCTGCCCAGGGCAGGAATGGACTCTTCTATTCCCCTTCCTCACTCTGATTCTCTCTCTCAACTCCTAGAATGATAGAACCTTAGTGTTGGAAGAGACCACAAAGGTCATCGAGTCCAACCATCTCCCATGCAGGAATACTCGACCTCTCTTTAAAGATCTCAAAAAAAGGAGAATCCACCAGACTCTGAGATAGTGGACATTTCCGCACTACAGTGTTAAAGTGCTGCTATTCCACTTTCAACGCCCTGTGGCATTCTGGGGTTTGTAGTTTACTGAGATCAAAGAGCTCTTTGGCTGAGAATTCAAAGTGCCCTTCCCTAAACTACAAACCCCAGAATTTCGTAGGAGGTTGAAAGTGGAATGATCGTGCTATAAGAGTGTTGTGCGGAAAGGACCAGTGTGTCCATTGTTGACCAGCTCTTAGAATAAAAATGTTCTTGCTAAGATTTAGGTGGAATCTCTTTTCATGTCATTTGAATCCTTTGGTTTATGTTCTGGTCTCAGAAACAGCACCCCATCTTCTACTTGCCATCCCTTTAGAGATTTAAAGATAGCTCCCCTAGGGCTGGAATCTCATATCATCAACAGCAAGGAGACATTTTGCATGGGAATGCATTTGAACAGGAAATCAGCCAAAAGAAGCAATGCATAATGAGACAGTACGGTAGTATGGTAGTTTGGTGAGCCAGCATGGTGTACTGCTTTGAGCACTGGACTGTGTCCCTGCTTGGCCATGGAAACCCCACTGGGTGACTTTGGGCATACCACACACTCTCAGCCCCATAAAATCCTGTGAAAGGTTCACCTTAGGGTTGCCATAAGCCAGAAATGACTTGAAGGCACACAACAACAACAACAACAACAACAACAACAACAACAACAACAAGGCAGTTTGGGACAAATAGCCAGTCTGGAAGAGTCTTCCTTTGAACTTTGATTTCAATTACCCGGATATATGCTGGCAGTCAAACTCTGCCAAGACAGCAAGGTCCAGCAAGTTTCTTGCTTGTCTTTCAGACAACTTCATGGTCCAGAAGGTGGAAGAGGCCACAAGGGGATCAAATATTCTAGATCTGGTCTTGACCAACAGGGATGACCTTGTGAATGAGGTAGAAGTGGTTGGATCCTTAGGGGGGAGTGACCATGCCCTGTTGGAATTTAGCATTCAGTGGGAAGGAGAAGATAAGGGTAGCCAGACACTCATCTTAGATTTTAAAAAAGCGGACTTCTGTAAACTTAGGGAGCTGCTGGCTGGAATTCTGTGGTCAGGAATAGTGAAAGGGAAAGGAGTTCAGGAGGCATGGGAGTTCCTTAAAAAGGAGATACTGAAGGCACAGTCTAAAACAGTGCCATTAAGGAGGAAAAATGGAAGGCATCTGAAGAAACCAGAATGGTTGACTAAAGAACTCTCAGCTGAGCTAAGAGTTAAGAGAAACATGTATAGGAAATGGAAGAAGGGGGAAACCACCAAAGAAGAATTTAAGCAAGTAGCTAGGAGATGTAGGGAGGAAGTCAGAAAGGCTAAAGCACAGAACGAGCTTAGGCTGGCCAGAGACATTAAAAACAATAAAAAGGGTTTTTTTAAATATGTCCGCAGCAAAAGGAAAAAGAAGGAGACAGTAGGGTCGCTACGCAGAGAAGATGGCGAATTACTCACAGGGGGGAGAGAAAAGGCAGAGCTACTTAACACCTTCTTTGCCTCCGTATTTTCCCAGAAGGATACAAGCACTCAACCTGGCGGTTGGGGAGCAGGGGAGGAAGCAGAGGAAATGAGGCACATAATAAGTAGAGAGGTGGTACAGGAATACCTGGCCGCACTGGATGAATTCAAGTCTCCAGGGCCAGATGAATTGCATCCTAGGATATTAAAAGAGCTGGCAGAGGTCATTTCGGAACCGCTTGCTATAATTTTTGAGAAATCTTGGAGGACAGGAGAAGTTCCAGCAGATTGGAGGAGAGCAAATGTTATCCCCATCTTCAAGAAGGGAAAAAAAGAGGACCCAAATAATTATCACCCAGTCAGCCTGACATCAGTACCCGGAAAGATCCTGGAGCAGATCATTAAGCAGTCAGTTTCTAATCATTTAGAAAGCAACGCGGTAATCACGAGAAGTCAACATGGATTTCTCAAAAATAAGTCATGCCAGACTAATCTTATCTCTTTTTATGATAGAGTTACTAGCTTGATAGATGAAGGGAGTGCTGTGGATGTAGCATATCTCGATTTCAGTAAGGCCTTTGACAAAGTTCCCCATGACATTCTTGCAACGAAGCTAGTAAAATGTGGGCTGGACAGGGCTACCGTTAGTTGGATTTGTAATTGGTTGACCGACCGAACCCAAAGGGTGATCACGAATGGCTGCTTTCGTCCTGGAGAGAAGTGACTAGCGGGGTGCCACAGGGTTCTGTCCTAGGCCCAGTGCTGTTCAATATTTTTATCAATGACTTGGATGAAGGAATAGAGGGCATGCTCATCAAATTTGCAGATGACACCAAATTGGGAGGGGTTGCTAATACGCCAGAGGACAGGATCAAAATTCAAAATGACCTGGATAGATTGGAGAGCTGGGCCAGGGCGAACAAAATGAAATTCAACAGAGAGAAATGTAAGGTCCTACACTTAGGCAGAAATAATGGAATCCACAAATATAGGATGGGGGACACGTGGCTGGATAGCAGTACGTGTGAAAGGGATCTAGGAGTCTTCATAGACCACAAGCTGAACATGAGTCAGCAGTGTGATGCGGCAGCCAAGAAAGCCAATGCAATTCTCGGCTGCATCAATAGGAGTATGGTGTCTAGATCGAGGGAGGTACTGGTACCACTCTACTCTGCTTTGGTTAGACCCCATCTTGAATACTGTGTCCAGTTCTGGGCACCCCAATTCAAGAAGGATATTGACAAGCTGGAGCAAGTCCAGAGGAGGGCGACCAAAATGGTGAGAGGCCTGGAAGCCATGCCCTATGAGGATAGACTTAGAGAGCTGGGTATGTTTAGTCTGCAGAAGAGGAGGTTAAGAGGGGACATGATAGCCATGTTTAAATATTTGAAGGGATGCCACGTAGAGGAAGGAGGGGACTTGTTTTCTGCTGCTCCAGAGACCAGGACAAGGAGCAATGGATTCAAGCTGCAGGAAAAGAGATTCCACCTGAACCTCAGGAAGAACTTCCTGACAGTCAGGGCTGTCCGGCAGTGGAATCTGCTGCCTCGGAGTGTAGTGGAGTCTCCTTCCTTGGAGGTTTTTAAGCAGAGGCTTGATGGCCATCTGTCGGGATTGATTTGAGGGTATTCCTGCATGGCAGGGGGTTGGACTGGATGGCCTGTGTGGTCTCTTCCAACTCTGAATTTCTATGATTCTATGATTCTATGAATCAAGATTAAAGATACACGCTTTCTTATGCTGTGAACGTACTCTTAACCCAGTAGGTACGTATTTTATACATGGACATATAATTTCACCAGTTTAATATAAATTCTTTCTTGTTGCCATTTCTGAAAACATTGCTTGATCAGTGCACATCAAATTTGCATAAAATTTCACTTGAGAAAGAAGGAAGGTAGTGGCAATTGCTATTAAACCATCTTAGGACATGAGACATTCCTAAAAATTCTCTCAGATGTTTTGCCAAAGCATGTCTGGATAATTTGGTTTTTGAGGAAAAGGGAAATACCAGTCTTGGCTTATCAATCCACCACAACTGTAACATTTGCAAGCAAGAAGTAACTAATCTTGAAATCAGTGAATATAAAGAGTTCAGAATGTTCTTTTTTTCTCTTGAGTTTTCTTGGCCTAATGCAGTGGCCTGGCTATTGTTTCTTGGTTGGCCTGCTTCAGCACTTTAGCGTTCTACCTATGTTGTAAAGTTTCCCTTGAACAGAAATGATTTAGGAAAGGGAAGAGCCAATACAGATCTCTAGCCATGTTTGAGTTTGTTGCCCTATCTTGTTGTCCCAGTTCTCCTTCTCCTGAGCGCAGAACGAATGAGTGCTAGCAAACCACAAGATTACAAAGCAGACTGTTCTGTCTTAAATGTCTTGTTGCATCAGCACAAACCTTTCCAGCTCTCATATTACCATACAATTGCTTCAAAAGCCCATGTTGACGTGCATGTTTCTTGGACTGTAATCCAATGAATATTAAAAATTGTCCTTTTGTCTCTTGATGGTTTCCCCCACTCTCCTCAGAACAATTACTAAAATGAATTATAACTCCCCTTATAACCCAGCTGGAGACCAATGAGGGAATTTAGCCAAAGCAGAATTAAAGCCAGTACGCATGACAGCGGGTTTAGCAAAATGACTTCCTGACACTGACAGCACAGGTGAGAGTCATTAGGATTATAATTGGTTTAAGACATTACTGGTGCTGCTCTGAATAAAAGGAAGGCATCAATGAAAAATAAGGAGAAATGAGTTTATGAGGAAATGCATTAAACTGAGAGGAAGGTTTTTTCTTCCCCCTTGCAATGCACAGGGGTAATTCTTTTTCACAGCAGTGTTACGTATCTAGTTTACTATTATTAGTTTTCCAAAGAAGAACCGCAATAGATTTAATATTTTATATCCCTCAACAACACATTCCAGATACTGTGAAATCAGAAAGCCGAGGCCAGTTTTTCAGTGGCTGTATGTTATAAATATTGCTGGAAAATGAAGCTTTTGGAAGGCCAGCACTTGACAGCCTTATGTACAGTAAAGGGTGTACACAGAGACACACTGAAATGTGGATAATCCTGGATCTCCATTATAAATTATACACCGCATAATGGGGTAGAAGAGTGCATGAACCTGAGGCTTCCTCCAGCAGTCTCGTGTATGGATATTATCTGCACTGAGGTCATCCAGAAAGCTTAGACTTGTAGATAAAATCCTCTTGTGGATGTTTTTGCTATTTTAGCCATAAGCAAGACTCCTTAAATCTATGTTACAATGTTTCTTTAGTGGAGATTGTCAGGAAAGAAAGTAAACAGGGAAAAATAATTGCTCTCTAGAATAATTTTAATTTCCCTCAGTTCCCTGCAAGTGTTTTGCCTAAGCAGGACTCCTCCTTAGTTGTCTTAAATTTCACTTTTGGTGACACTTCCGCAGCAGAAGCTCTACATACAGCAAATACACATACATTGTTATAGAAATAGTTGAAGGTCATTATCTTTATTCAAAGATTCCCCCATCTCCTTTGCTACGTTGTATTTTGGCACCCCTTATGCGCCTTGATGCTTTTCAGAACAGAAAGAAAGAAGTAAAAATTGTGATTACTAGAACAATTATAGTCTTTAAAATGTGGTATATAATTAGCTGCCTTGTGTGTTCACTGTGGAGTATTATAAATAAAGAGAAAAAAGATTGCTGATTTTCTTCTGTTGCATCCTCACTGTTTCCCCCACCCATCAAATATGGTTCTCCTAAGTCTTAAAAGTTGATACAGCACTAGACAGGAGTTTGCTTATTATAAATAGGGGTAAAAAAGGAAAGGCTGAAGAAAGCATACCCAACTAGAAGAAACTGCAAACTGAACCTTGTGTTAATGCCATTGGATTCCTGTTCTTCATTTATTCTGTTCCATTCTGTTTTGGCCCTATTATTTCTGATCCTTGTGGCAGTGGTGGTGCTGCTTGTTGTTACAACCTCATGCACTAGTTGACAGGACATTAAACACCATTCAAGACTTGAAAAATCTAAAAGAAAAAATAATTTTGGCAAGTAAGGAACAGAAATCCTGGCACATGACAATTCCCAAGCAGTACAGAAATGGTCTATATGTTAATAAAGAAAGTGGTTGTAGCCCACCATGTTAATCAGAATGTGTTATCACACTCATTTGAGAAGTTTAAGGGGGAAAAAGTCAATGGTGCAAAAAGGAAGCATGGCATTTTTATTTATGCATGGTGTCCTCTAATTGTACGACATTTCTTCTCTGACAGATTTCTCATTTCTTTTTAGTTTTTCTCCTGAAAGTACAGACACATTAGAAAGAAGTATAAATTCAGTGGCACATCCTGTTGCACTCGTAGCATCCTCCATTCAATACAATAGTGGGAATCATGCAGATGTATAGATTTGGTTGGATTGCAACTCCCAGCATTCTTCAACACTGTCTATGTTGGCCAGGGCTGCTTGAAGTGCCACTTCACCAACCTATGGAGAGCCACATGATTGCTATCTGATTTAGTATAAAAAACGTTGGCTCCATTTTTTTCTTTTCTTTTTTTTTTACTTTTGGAAGAAAATCTAGGAAAGATACAACACAACAAAACTAGAAATATATCAATGGGGTAAGAAAGGGACTATATAATCTGTTGGTATAATGACTGGACATTAGATATTTTTGGATGTGGAGGTTTTATATTTTAAACCCTCAACAGTTTGGGATAAGGACCACCTGCATTTACATCAACCTGTCCACATTTTTCACACTTTTCTCCCTGTTGTGCCTCCATGACCCTGGAATTCTATTTCCCAGGAGGTACGTGTCACCTCCTATGATAGACAGATAGACAGACAGATAGATATAATTTTGAACTTCTTCATTTTCATCATTTCTTGCCTGATTTCAGCGTGATTCAGATGATTTTTGGGAAGATTTGGAATGATTTGTTTTCTAACTAATCTTTCCTGGTTTATGTATTTCGTATTTTTGTTCCTGTTTAAACTGATATGTAAACCTCCTTGTGAGAGTAAGAATACCAAAGGGCAGAGTATTGAATCTATTAAACAGCTAAACATAATGGATTGATGCCACAACACATTCCATTCAAAGCATGAACTTTTCTGACTCATATACATTGGGACCACTGTAAGGTGAGTCCTTTCTGGCTAGTGCTATCTCTCATGATACTTTGTTACATTAATTCTTTTTCATGGAAAGAATATTTGGGTTATTTCCCATAGCTTTAGAAACTGATGCTTAAATATTATGCACACACACACGTATACCAGGGGGGAGGCGTTTTGTGCCTAAAAAGCTACTTTTGAAGCAATAGATATCTAATACTTTTAGTACAACATTCAAAATTAGAAGTCTAGTGTGTCAGTACAAGCAGCTAAATACACACTGAACTTTCTGGAACACCCTGGGAGCTACACTATTGTAGGAGTTATACTACTGTAGAATTTACCACAGTTGCCACAATTACTGAAATTCACCAGTAGCTCCAGTAGCTCTCAGTTTTTGTATATTCTACGGTGCATTTTTGTTGTTGTTAAAATGAAATCAATCATGCCTAAAGACAGCTCCAGCTGGGACTCCACCCCTCTTTCCTCCCAATTGCCACTGAAGAGGCCATCAGAGGCAGCGGCAGCACTTGATATTCCATTGTGCTGACAGTCAGCCCCATTACCTGTTGAATTATGTAAATAAGAAACTAACACCTGAAATTGTATTTTTGCTTTTGTCTCCCAATACCTTTTGGTTTTTGTGCCATTCTCTCCTTGGCTAGAAAGTTTATACTTTACTTCACCTTACTTTTCATTTTTTGTAAGTTTCCCTGGCAGTCTTTTTGCCTGAAGAACAGAATAACAATGCTTTATATTAATAAATCTTTAAAAAGTTGTTAAGGATGTGTGGGGATGTTTACCAGAAAGGACACAAATATTTTGTTTTGGCCAAGAAAAAAAAATCTTAAAAGGTTATCTTGCTGTTTACACCTCTCTTTTGTCTTCACCTTTTGTCCTGAAAGGATGCTCTGAGATCTCCTAACAGAGTTTCTTTCCAGCAAGCATGTGACTTATTTTCTGCTTACTTTCTTCAAGAATTGAACCCGTGTAGACTATGCACAAAAAATATAAAGTAAACTTTTCATACTTTTTTTAACCAAACTGTTTGTGTTTATTTTGAGCTAGATTAAGTGTGTCTGGGTGGAAGTAATAAAGTGGAACTGATAATTTGTTCAATTTCTGCCTGTGCATTACAAAATACTCTGCTGATTGGGAGACTTATTACTAAAATCTCTCAGTTCCCCAACAAAAGAAAGAAAGTTCCTCCAGACTGCATTTTTGTTTGTTTGTTTTGTAGGTTAGTTATGCAGGAGGATAGACTAAGTAAAGAACAGTGAATAACAAATACTCATTTAAATTCTGTAACACTTTTCAAAATAAGTATTTTCTTCTTTAAAACTCTCAATTTTTAACTGCGCTTGCCTGTAAACATGTGTGATGTTTGCCCAAGAGTAAAGCCTGGACACAGTCTGCACTGCATTGATTTGCCATTCATCACTGTTGCCCACCCACTGTTTCTAAAATGCCAATAATGCTACACATCTTGTTGAGAACTGGAATGCCGTAAAAGCTCTGGGGGTTTGTATAGCAAAGAACCCCTTGGCTTTGCAAACATCAGACCTGACATTCTCCGGATGTATATCTTACTTTCTCCCCTCTCCCACCTCTACACTTCAGTTCTGGTGATCATGAAATATGTCACAGTATGCATTTTCACCTGAGGTTTTACAGTTTGGGGCACTAAGCTGCCTCTCTGCAACTCTACCTTAAAGTCAGCCACTGTTAGAAAAGGATTGTCTTAAGTGCCATTTCCTTCTTAGAATGCTGACAGCATACTCACCAACTTTTCACAGATGAAAATGGGCAGTCTGTGTGGTCAAGCAACACCAGAGTGTGGTCAAGATGGCAAAAGTTATTAATAAGGGAGAACATAAAAGCTAGGAAAGGCTGCAAAACTTTGCTTTTGCCTGATTCTACCAGAAAAGGCAAGATTCCATCCTTCCTTTTCTCTCTCCCAGCAAACTACTTCAGTGCAAACTGTGAACTTAGTTGCAGCAATTGAAGTAAGATGAGAACAAAGGGGGAAAGGATGGAAGAGTGAGAAATTGGGACATCTTAAGTGTTGTTAAAAAAGATGGATGATAGAGAATAAATCAGGTCTGTCCCTGCCAAACTGGTACACTTATGATACCCATAGACTTCACTGAGCCACATTTTCTTATATGGCTATTTATACCTGCCAGAGTAACACTCATAGTAATCTAGTCCCTTGGATTCCACACCATATGGTGAGCACATGTCATAAATTCATAAGAGTTGGAAGGGACTACAAGGGTCATCTAGCCCAACCCCTTCCCATTGTAGGAATACACAGTTAATACATCCCCAGGAGATGACTATCAAAGCTATCTTTAAAGATCTCAAAAAAAGTGGTGAGGGGAGGGCAGTGATGAACAGATGAACAGTTGTTATTGTCAGAAAGTTCTTCCTAACATTTTGACAGAATCTTTTCTCTTGTAATTTGAATCCATTGCCTTATGTTCTGGTCTCTGGAACAGAAGAAATTAAGCTTATTCCATCTTCTACATGAGATTGTTTTAGATAATCAAATCAGCTATCACATCACCTTTGTCTCTGTTTTTTTTCTCCAAACTGAATTTACCCAGCTCCCTAAACCATTAGTCATCAGGTTAGATTTTCAAATATTTTACCATCTGTCACTCTCCTTAGAACTATTACAACCAAAAACAACTAAACAACATACAGTGTGACCAATACTTCAACACAGCCCAAGCTGTTGTGGTGTGTTTAGTATTATTTTTAAAATACACACACACTCTAAGACATTACTAATAAGGTCTATGCTCTGAGGCAGCCCACAGAACCTCAGATGGCACCTCCAGGGCTACCTGGAGGATCTTTAAGCTCAAGTGAAGACAGATTATTTGCCATGTATTTATATTCCATAGTGTCTTGGAATCTTCCATGCTTCTTGGGAAGACCAGATTCAAGGAGCACTTTGGAATGTTTGAATCGACTGGTTTCATTACCTGAATGGAGGAGGCAGATATTGATCATTTGATAATTAAGATATTCTTCTCTCAAAAACCGAAAGGCCTACTTTGCAAGAGGAATATGAGGACTGGACATGCTCAAGCATATACGTGCCAGTGCATGACTCCCATATTGTAGTTTAGGATGCTCCAGATAGGTTACAATGTGGACTTCAACCCTATTTCAGAGGGAGAGAGAGAGAGAGAGAGAGAGAGAGAGATCTGTTACATTCTGAACAAGTTACAGTCAACCCCCCTTGATTCAGTAGAAGTATGCTTGCTAACTAGGTAACAGCTAGGAGAAGGTGTCTCCTGCTGCTCACACCTACTTAGAACATGGATGCTTAGCAATGCTTACTATGTCATTCTATGACTCCAAGCCATGGTGAAGCTTCTGGCTGTGATTAGTTTAAACAGTAGAAGATTTAAGTATGAATGAAACCCATTTTAATACAAATACAAAGTATAGACAAAATAGACAAAAGAAGACCCCCTCCAATTCTTTTCTTGGAGTCAATTTGGGAATGGGAATAGCAACAACAGTAAACAATTGTACTCAGCCCCAATACTGTATTGTCACATATTCAGTGAGTGGATCCTTAATGATAATCAGACTAGAATCTTTGTTTTCTATTCCTTGAGTGTATGGATGCTAATTCAGCCCTACTTCTAGCAGTGTGGACTGGATTGCTAATTCTCAAATCAAATCAAATTCTCTGATTTGCAGAATCTGCATTACTACTTGGTCTCTATTTCAGAAGAAATGGGCAAATTAGTCTGTTGCAGCAAAGACAAGAGTCCTGTTAACACCATAAAAATTGACAACTTTATTATTGGAATCAGTTGGTTTATATTCTGGAATAAAATTAAGAAATGGAAGAATTTCAAGGGCCTGGGAGACTGAGATCACTATCTGGATTACAATATAGTATCACTCATCTAGAATAAATGTATCATTTTGTTTGCATTGTTCATTGATTTATTCAACCCCAAACAAAGTAATATAGAAAGAAGTGATAAACAGTCTGCAGAAGTATTCCATATTCAACTGATGCTTTCTCCAGAGTTAGGCATGCATTACATCGATTTGCTATTTATTACTGCAGCTCACTAACTGTGGGAAGGAGTGAAGAACCATCCATTTTATATTATTTGCTGTAGATAACAAGTGCACACCAAGAACCTGAATAGGTGGGAGACGAATACAGGTGATCACTTGAAAGTTTATTTGGTATAGTAATCTATGTAGCTGGCAAACCTTCAGAGAATAAAATCAACCTTATTAAGTTGCTGCTAATATGGGTTTTATGCATGCTTTGCTATTCTTACTTTGTTGATTTCGACAAAACCTCCTGTGACTTAAATCAGACCCTTTTCGCATGGCATTTGCCCCTTGAGTGTCGTGTGATTGTGAGGAGCGATCTGCACGATGCACTCATAATCATGTGACACTCCAGGGTAGGGCAAGCGTCGCTTGTGCACTTATTCATTTTAGGCTTTCAGCCATAAATGGTGCACAATTTCACACTGCTCCAGGGCCCCGCACACACTTGCTGTGTGTGCAGAGCCTCCGGAGCCACAGCAGTCATGCTTCCTGCCCCAGTGCAGCCTGGGAAACTCCCAGGCTGTGCTGCAGAAGAAAGAGACAGGGCTCTCGCACTACCTGCTTGGGAGCAGGTGGCTTATGTGGAGCTGAATCAGCGGGGACGTGACAGCCTCTTGCTGGAGGCTGCTCACACGATCCTCATACCCCAGCACCGAAAAAGGTAAGGTGCGGAAAGGGCCTCACTGTTACTTAGAAATATGTGAAACCTCTTTCACATAAATAGCCCTCCAGTGGATTATCACTATAAAGAATAAATATAGAATAGGTCAAAATATGGTGTGCATTTTTTTTTCAAAAGGAAGGAGTGTTGCCCAATGCCTACAGAAGCCCCTAGGCACCAAGAGACTTTTTTCAGTGGATGGCAAGGTCTAAATACCCTTCTTTAAAATCTACAAATAACATAAAATAACTCCCTTCTCATATGCTATGCAACTGTCTATTCCATACTGTTCAACTGTCCCAACTTGGCAGGGACAGTCTCAATTAATCTTCTGCTTGTCCCACTTTTCCAGTTGCTTCTTCCACATTTTCTCTCTTTCCCCCTTTCACTTTCCGCCTTTATCCTCAGCTTCACTTCAATTGTTCAAAGTGCAAAATTAGTTTTCATTCAGTTAACTCTTGTCATCAGGCTGTACACCCCTGTTCCAAGATATGGTACAATTGGTAAATATAATTTAATCGGCAAAAATATAAATTATACGCTGACATAGCTGTAAAGCTGTAAAGCTATGTGGGCAAAAGAGGACTGCCTGAATACGTGCAAAGCAAAAGTAGATGAGACCTCAGAGCATGGCCAGGTCATAGTCAGGTAAGTTTCAATGATTTGCAGACCTTTAGAAACCATAGCACCCAAAAATACCTCCAATTTTCTTCAACCCATTCCCCTTTCTCATCCAATTTTTGCTTTGTTTCCTCATCTGTCCAGTCAACTAAGGAGCTATCACAATTCCCATCAGTCCTTTGTCACCTAATGCTAAAGCCATTAGCTTGTTCTGAACCCCACTATCTACTTTACCAGAGAGCCATTAGCACCTTCCCCCTCAGGGCAAAACCAGGATATTTAAACCCTTGGTCTGAGCCAGATAACTCATAGTACTTTGGACATAAGCCATCGCTCTGCTGCTCCAATTCCCATTCTTGTTCTACCCTCAGACCCTTCATCTGAGCCACATTGCTTCATCTTTTCTCTTCAGGATAGGTAAATATTACCCATTTCACCCTAACTTCTTGCTCTCCAATTCTTCCTTCCTTTTCCTTCAGTTAGCCTTGCATGATTGCGAGACTGTGTGGATCTTGTGTGTGGGTGATTATTAATTCCCCCAACAAAACAAATCATTCTTTGAATCTCCAGCTGATGTCCCTGCACTAGTACTGGTATCTTGCAGGCCTCCCCTTTGAGCTAATATTCCCCACTGTTTCACAGTGGCCCTGGCATTGCGTGTGGGCCCCTGAGTCACCCACCTTTTCGGGTAACACAACAAGGGAGAGAGGAGAAGTGGTGGCAGGCAGAATTTTGTTCTTTCCAGTAGGCTCCGACAAACATGAATTGCTATAGCATTTTCTAGTTTTTATATTCTTCTTCATCAATAACTTTTGCTATCTTGACCACACAGATACTGCTTGGCCACACAGGTATAGTTTTGCATCTGGGAAATGTTGGATAGCATGCCATTCCTCACCACTGACAATCACCATCAGTCAGAGGGTGATCCTGTGCAGGGATATTCGGCAGTAAGATCCATTGTGTTCAGTGTCTCTTACTGCTCTATAAATTTCATTAGAATTGTTGCAGACTCGCTCTTCTTCTCAAGATAAAACAGATTTGCTGACTCTTCTACCAAATGTGAATTAATTTGAGTGACCTTCAGCAGAGACTGAAACTCTTCAGTATGTGAAAGCTGCTAATAGGCACATTAAGACGAATAATCTGTTAACTTCTTGTTAACATAAACATAAAATGCCAAATTAAAAGGCCCAATCAAAGCCATAGGATATCATGATGATGTATATGTTTGGGTACATATAGATATTCAAACGTATGTAAAACAAAATTATATAATGAACAAACATCAGTACATTTCTTATTAGTTTGTCACTGTGAAATTTTAGGAAATTAAACTTTCACATCATATCAAAAGATGATTTTTGCTTTACTTTCTGAGTACAGAATATGTATGAACCAATTCTGTACAAAATTATTGCATTCTTATCTGCCTTCTCTGTTAATTTGAGCATGAGTGCATAATCATATCATTTTGTTTTCACATCATTTCCCAGAAAGTCACATATTAGAACAATGCAATTACTGAGTACTTAATCAGAATACTCTTTATGCTAAGTCAAACAAACTAGTGGAGCTAATATTAATTTGACTTTAGCTATTTGTTCTCTGAAACAGCTTTGATATATTTTTTTTAAAAAAACCTATACTGTTAGGTCACCTCACAAGTTTATCACAGACTTGCTTTCTAGACTCTTTCCTCTAGCCTCTAGCTCCATACAGCTGATCAGGGCTGTCTTCCAACCTTGTACTTCCAGCTTCTGGCCTTGAGCTTTGTGGTCTTAACTTTATTTTTCTAGCTATTGATTTCACCCTCTTGGCATCCATTCCCTTTCTGCTTCCAGACTTTATCCTCCAACCTTCTAATCTTATTTTCCATCTTCCAAGTGCACAATGCCATGTCTCTCTAAATTCAAATTGGTAGTTCTGTCTTTACCCTTGGGTTTTGCACTGCAGGAGGTCAGGCGTGCACCGGACTGGATCCATGCATTGGCCAACCTGCTTGTCATCCAATAATCAAACCCAGCCCATGTGGTAAATGCCACTGGAATGGATGAAATGGGATGCCACACATGTGAAAGCCTCTGTGTGGACCCCTGCCACCTGAAAGTGAAGCTAGATCCCCTGCCTCCAAGCTGGGCATGGCCCTCATTGCCCTCACCTCCAAGGTTCCCTAAAGGACTCCTCTCCACTACAGTATTACAAGCACACAAGCCTCATCTGCCCTCAAATTAGATCCAATTACATGTCAAAACATCCACTCCCAAAGTTGTGACAATTATTAATGAACAGTGCAATGATCCAATAGTGATGGAGAGAGGATAGGATGAAAGATGGAAGCACACTAAGGCTGGGCTGGCCAGGGAATTACTTATATAGATCCCTGTCAACTCTGGGTGAAAACAGAGAGCCAGGAGAAAATAATGCTGAGCCACTGCTCTCCTTTCACTACTATGGACTGCAAAATTAGTGTCCCAGGATGATTTCATCATACAGCTATAATTGTGTGGTATGAAAGGGACCCAAGTCTTTTCAAACACATGTCCTTTGATTTCACCTCTGGAAAGGTTTGTCTTATGAGTTATCTTTTCTGTTAAGGTTATGGACCAATTCTATCAAGACTTCATTTTATAGGCAAGCCTTTTAAATTTTTCTGTACTTTAGCCACTTCTGTTTGGGCAGAACTTATAAGGTTACAATAAGATTCCCATGAACTAACTGTTAATTCCCATTTTCAAAAGAAGACTATAAGAATGTCCTTTTGTGCACCTCTCCATTTTATGACATCTTTCTAGATCTTCTTCATTTTAGAACAAATTAATTACGTATGTAGCTAACTACGTATCTGTCCACAATTTCCTCAACAAATGCCATTTTTTCCCATTTTATAAAAAAATCCTTCACCTTACAAATCATTAGTTTTTCCCACTTATATTTTATTTATATTTATATTGCCTATAATTGTCAATGTGCTTGAATAAGCAGTGTGCTTTAAAATGGTTTATAATTAATTTAAATTTTAATATGAAAATTGATTGATTTTTAACATTACAAGTTTGCTGTTTTATCTGCATTTTCATCTTGGGGGTCATCTTAAATCCCAGTATGGGGACAAAGACAGAATATAAATTTAACAAACAAACATTTAGGAAGAGCAAGATGGTTTTAGCAGGGTTAGGAGCATCGCTGATCATTGCTTTGTCTTAAAACAGTTTAATTGGTAAGCATAAATATGGTTCTACAAAACAACTTAATGCGGTCTTTCAGAGTCTTACTGCTGAATTCCATAGACATAACTTGAAGAAACTCTATTTAAGATTAATGCAAATGAATATTGATAAGTGGTTGTTCACTCTAAGTAAAAAAACTCCATAAAGATGCCATGACTAGAGTCTGAGTTAGAACTGTGGGCAGAGTTTTAAGAAATCTGTCCACTATGAGACAGGATGAAGAAAGGCTATTTTCAAACATTCAGGTTTCAATTTTTGTATGGTGATGACTTGGTGATGCCATCACTTTGTAGCGAAAGCTATTTTCATGTTTCATCATACAGAATTAATTTTTACTGTACTGCTGTAGAATTGCTTCTCCCAGTGACACTACAAAAGATTAGTAGGCCATACTTATGAATCAAGGATCCAACTTTATTGAAAGAACAAAATACATTTCTGCTTCCACCCTAACAGAATCTGAACAAAATGGGTACCCTAAGCCACAAACTTGTCACAGTTGCCAAGTCACTACTGGAAAG
The DNA here is from genome assembly GCA_948474755.1 of Ctenosaura bakeri. NCBI lineage: Eukaryota > Metazoa > Chordata > Lepidosauria > Squamata > Iguanidae > Ctenosaura > Ctenosaura bakeri. The sequence continues at coordinate 119,479 of CAOLHI010000989.1, read as the reverse complement.
CACATGTGTTGGGGAAATTCCATCATGCGAACAAATCTGATAGGAGTTTTGCTAAGCATTAGTTGGTCATGTGCAGCCATCTTTAATGTAAACCACTATTCCTCAATCCTTTCTAAGTAACCCATTCTCTAGTCCCTTGGCATCATAGAAAATGAGATATACCACAGTGTCAGCTTGTTCTTCTGGAAGAAATTTTCTAGGACCAACACACAAAACTTAAAAAGGATATAAGCTTTTCTGGGTTAGCCTATGCAAAGCCATGTTACTTCCCCCTTCAGTATAGTGATGAGATAGGATTGCTATCTTCTGGGACTGTTCCCAAAAACTTATAGGGCAATTTGATAGTGGAAGTAGCAATAGATAAGCTATTCCAAAACCAAAGTTGTTGGCTGGATATTTTTAGTTTGCTTGGTTCTTCCTGTGCATATGTAGGAAGAAGTCAATTTCACATCAGAGGTCCTATGGGAATCTGATTATTGACCAAAGCTGGGATTTCAATTTCTGTGACAATAATTTTCTCTGTAAAATGTTAACTGGAACTGTCACTTGGTTTCTAAATTTAAAACCACCAAATCTATGCAAGTTATTCTATGTACTACTCAGGGTATTAAAAAATGAGGGCAATTTCATGTGCAAGGGGAATGTCTTGAAGCTGTTGTGATATGAGGCTGAGATGTGGCACACAGCAAAAGCCAGAAACCTCACAAAAAGAATTCCTGGGTGTATTACTGAAGCCTCTATCTGAAATGAGTTTGGTTAGGAAAAGATCTACTTACACAGGTTGATCTGAAAACCAGATTTAAAATACAGCTGGAAGACAGGGGATAACTGCTCCCCTCTCATCACTTAGTAGTAATGTTCAGTTTGGCTTCCATGGGACTACTTTGTACATCACCTAAAGTTCATCTGCTAATAGAAGGTTTCTCTATACTCCTATTTAATAAGCAAGCTCACAACAAATAATCGCTTAATTCTGAAGAGATTTTTTAAAACAGTTTTTGAAAGAAAAACAGCCTTCTTTGCTTCTTCACCCGAACATGCCCTTCGTAACTCAAGTTCAATTTTTCAGTTGGTAAAATCCTTTAATCTAGAGAATTCTGTGTTCTCTAAGGGAACCTATGTTTTCTAAGGAGGTACCTAATACCTCCTGAACTCTATATTAAGCCTATTACAAAATGCCCCTAGGATATCCAGCCTTTCTTCTCCCACCACAGTGTCTTTCACATCCAACCTTGATCAAATGGCCCACAGAACTCAAAGCTTAATCACTATTGTGTGATATTTTAGTGCCTTCTAAGAAAAAAATTCTTCTGTAAGTAGATTTTGGATTTCATATAAAAATTGAGTCTATACCCCCCACGTACTTCATTGTTCTTTTTTTTAACTGAACATAGTGAGAGAATATATGAACAATCTGCTTACGGATCAAGTTATTTTGACAGAGTTCAGATTATCTTTCATCAGGGAGGCAAAATTTGCAGTAGTTCTCAAAAGCTTTAGGAGGCCTTGTGAAGGCTCGTACTTTTGATTATAAACAAGTGCATCTACAACAGTCTTACCATTGCAATTCTAGTTTAACTTTTCCTCTGTGTGTTGTGATACAAGTCTGTGGATGAACAATAAACAGATCAGCTGACTGACTATGAAAAATTCAAATGGCATCACTTCCAAAATGCTGTATTTTCATGCCTCCCAGTTGGTCCTCTTTTTTTCAAAGCTGATTATCCCAGATTTTTCTTTAAAGATGTGAGCATTAGACTACAACTGTGGAGGCCACTCTTTTAGTCATAAAAACCTACTGGGTGACCTTGGATAAGTCACACTTTCTCAGCCTCAAAGAAAGACAAAGGGAAACCATCTCTGAACAAATCTTGCCACAAAATCCCCATGCTCCATGTTCCTCTCCTTAGGGTCATTATAAATTGGAAACAATTTGAAGGCACACAACAACACTAACAACAGTTGTACCAGCCTATCTGCCATGAACTCCCAAGGTGATATGGAGGAACCTGATGAAAGGAAGGCCATTAGTTGGGGACAGCTATTAAATTTTTATGGATAGCTTTTTAAACAGTTTTGAACATCTATAATGAATTTTTACATGAGTAATGTAGTGAGACAAAGAATTATCAAGCACAGTATTCAAGAACAGCAAATGCAGAGCAGCTATCAGTTGCTAAAAGCTTTCTCAAAAAGTTCACAGAGTGTTTACCCCTATAAAATATCAGCCAAGAGGAGGTCACATATGCCAAAAATCTACCACCTTGAAATCATATTGGAGGAGCAATACCTTCATCTGAGGACCAGGTATGGGGTAGCAATGTCTTCACCTGAACACCAGGTTTAGGGAATCTTATCTGTTCCATTTTTTTCTGCAGACTGCACTCTGTCCTGCCCTTATATCTGCAGAGGGCAAATCATGTTCTAAAGCAAAAAGAAGGAATGACACATTTTAGAGGAAAGAATTCTCATACTAGTGAATTGTCTCTTAAATTTGATAATTAAATAATCAGGAATCAAATCCCTGAAATTCTGAACCTATTTCAGTTTTTGTTATCCTCCAGAAACTTCAAAGTTGAGATTCCTTTGCTTTTCTAGAAAAACCTAGTGATGAATTAGCATCTTCTCTTAGTTCATCATGGAAAATGTGCAGTTTCTTCATTACCAGTTTGGCAAGCCTCTAGAAGAAATAAATATATTTGTTCTGTTTCAGTGAGTCCATTAGCCTATCTAGCCAACTACTGTCTACTACCATCTAGCCTACTACCAACTACCATCTACTCAGGGCTAGTAGCAGCCCAACAGCATCTCAGGCAGAAGGCTTTTCCTGACCACCAGAGATATTTAAATAGAGATACTAGCAATTCCCATCCCCATTGTCAAATAAAAGGAAAGTAGCTATTGCTAAGGCAACATTCTGGCAGAATTACTCATGCCCACTGATAATGTCCTTCACAGATGATATCTCCACACACAAAGTGTTTCCCAGTGCTTCTTGGTTTGTGAACCCATTTTGCATGTTTCAAACCAAACAAAAAAGCATTCAGTCTGACTGCTTTCGGGATGCAACTGGTCGTGAAATGGTTTTTTTCCAATTACAAAATACTGGAAGTACACAAATACCCTGTGCATTCATCCATGCTTTCTTTCCTCTTCATTTTTGTATCTACAGCTCCCTTTCCCAGCAAATATCTCTTTTTATCTCTGGCTTTCTCACACAAAAACTCATGTGCATGGGTTGGGGACCAGACAGAGCAAAGTAGGCAGAAAAAGTGGAGGCAAAGAGAAAAGAGAGGAACATGGAGCATTTTTTTAACCATGTGGAAGTTGTGGAATCATATCTGTATGCATTTGCAAGGGAACTGGACTAACCTCCTGCATGGTCAGTCCAGTCCTCATCTGGAATACTGTGTCCAGTTCTGGGCATCTCATTGCAAGAAAGATACTGACAAGCTGGAGAGTGTCCAAAGGAGGGAAACCAAAATGGTGAAGGGTCTGGAAGCCATGTCCTATGAGGAGCAGCTTAGGGTTCTGGGTATGTTTAGTCTGCAGAAGAGAAGGTTAAGAGGGGACATGATAGCCATGTTTAAATATTTGAAGGGATGTCATATGGAGGAGGCAGCGGGCTTGTTTTCCACTGCTCCAGAAACTAAGACAAGGAGCAATGGATTCAAACTACAGGAAAAGAAATTCCACCTGAAACTCAGGAAGAACTTCCTGACGGTCAGAGCTGTCCGGCAGTGGAATATGCTGCCTTGAAGTGTGATGGAGTCTTCTTCCTTGGAGGTTTTTAAGCAGAGATTGGATAGCCACTTGTTGGGAGTGCTTTGATGTGTGTTCCTGCATGGCAGGGGGTTGGACTGGATGGCCCTGTGGTCTCTTCCAACTCTATGATTCTATGATTTTATGATTCTAAGAAAACAGTTGGAGGGCAGGAAGCCTATTCAACATGTAGGGGCCAGTCAATCTAAGGTTTCTTCATGTCTGTGTGAGGTGGTGCCTTCCCCCTTCAGCATTTTTTCTCTCCAAATCAGGATGTATCTTTCCCCTTATTCAAGTGAATGGAGAAATCCCTCCACTCCTTGGAATGGAGAGAAGAACTGCTCATCCTTTCTATTCGCTGAGGAAGAAGACCACTTCCTGTGATGACAGGTTGGATTTTAAAGTGTGACTGGAAAGGAAAGAAACAGAAGGGAAAGAGAGAAAAGGGGAAGGGGAAGTACCAAGGATATAAGCATGGGGCAGGCATTAAAAGTCTATTTAGAGTGGGTGAATTAATGTTGTTACATTCTGAAGCCTTTTAGCCAACACTGCAGTTAATATTTTGACATTAATTTAAAAAAGAGAGAGAGAGATTGACTTATCATTTGCACACTTGATCTTTGCCTCATTAGAACTAATAGAAATAAAGGCTTCACAGGGAAAAGTTGGAAAGGAATCTTGTCTCAAAAGCCTTTTGACAGAAACGATACACTCTAGGAACCCATGTGTCTGAGAATGTTTTATACCATTTGACAGGAAAACCACCTGGCCTTAGAGCTTCTCCAAGATTCAATAGGTGTTTCAGTCTCTCTTATTCACAAGAAAATTCTCAGCGTACTTTATGTTGCACATCCAATTGTACCAGGGTTAAGTTTGGCAAAAGAAGGCTTTGGATCCAGATTCTTAGGATTCTTGCCTTTTGCATACAGTGTTGAATAAAAATATTGAAATTCCAGATTGATATCTTTTAGTGTAGTGCAAAGACTGTTCTGTTAAACTGCAATAAAATTTCAGTTGTGCTCCTGTTGTAATCTATAGTATAACTACTTGCTTGGTCTCTCCACACTTTGTGGAGTGCTTTTTGTGCAAACATGTTCGTGCAAATTTTCCTTGGTATGACAATAGATTCTTCAAGTCATATTTGGTGTGTTACAATTTGCAATAAAGATCTGGGGAAGTTTTAGATAGGACTTTACTGTATTTTCCTGTTCTTTGCTTCATTTGAAAAGTATATGCTATAACTTTGCCTCTCATATCTGCTTTCTATATATCTCATGCAAATATATGTAAGGAGGCAGAACCTCTGTTATTAAAATAATAACCTTGCAATTCAGAGTCCATTTGCACTGTAAACTTTTCATCACTTAAAAGAGAAGTAGTCAAATGTCAAACCTCAAAGTATTTGGGAAGATCAGGAAAGCTAAATATTACAGTCTATTTGATCCTAGTCTGAAACTAAGATCTTATGAATACTTGGTGATGTCATATGTTGAAGTAAGGCAGAAGAAATCAGAAAATAATTCAGTTGGATGCTCTTTCAGTTGATGATGTTTTCAGAGGGTGTATTCACAATAGAAAGCTTTTGTCTCATTTATTGTGCTAACATGCTCCATATAAACATTATAGAAGACCAAACCTTGAAGTCAAATGCAATATCTCTGGCGAAAATGTGACTAAAACATAAGCTTTACATCAGCCTTTTACAGCTTTTCCAGATGTGTTGCGCTGCAACACCCACTGTCCCTGAGGGATAACAAGGAAGGTAAAATTGGATAGAAGAATGTTAGAAAGTATGAGACTAAGTGCACTGCAGAGGCAAAGCAGGGTAAAGGAAAGGAAAGGAACTGGAATATCTCGCTTTTGGGGAAAGGTTCTGTTTAGGTCTTGGAACAGAGGTGAGCAAGAGAGAATATGATAGGAATGCCAACACATGGGGAAGATAGCAGGCTGAATGTATCTGAGGATCCAAGCACCAGTGCTTTTACATGGGGCTGGGAGTCTTTGCATTTCTATCTTCTTAAAATAGAAATTGTAACTATGGATGGGCAGGTTGCATGCACTTTTATGACTCCCTCCAGATTCTGGATTGCTAAGTAAAAACATTTGCTATGGAAAGATATTGTGCAGCCAGACATAGCTCAAAAAGGGTGACCAAAATTACCAAGACTTTGAGCAACTCTTCTGTGTAGGAGACAAGTTTAAGGAAAAGTCACAACCTTGGGAGTTGTTTAGTTTACCAGAGGAGGCAGAGAGATCAATGGGTACTTGGCAGGAGTATATAAAATTATGCTTTGTGTAGTTCAAGAAGGTAAGTCAAAATCCTTCCCCTTCCCCAGAAATAATATTAGAAGCTAGTATTAGAACCAGGGGCTTAGCCACTGAGGCTGAATGGTGACAGAAGCACTTCTTCATAAAACATATAGCTATGAAATTTGCTATGTTGTGTAAGCTGGAAATGAAAATGAAAAAGTGTGAATTTCTGGAAACCTGGAGCAGCCTTTCTGCTTGGACCTGAGGATACACTCCAACATTCTGTAGCAAAATCCACTTGTGTTTACTTCCTAGTTGGGATAATAGTAGTTCATGGATCTGACAAAGCAGAGCATGGGGAGTTATGTAAGAAATTATTTTTTAAAAAATAACTTGCTATAACAGTCCTCATTCATTACAACTAATATTGTCCCCTCCACAAGCTAAGTCACTGCTTTACTTGTTACTCTACTTTATCCTTATTTTGAGGGACAAACTTTAATATCCATAATACAGTGACAGAAAATTTGGAAAAAAAATCCTCTGAAATGCCTTGAGATGGAAGGAATTTCTACTCTGTGAAGCTTCCCCTCCTTAAAATGGTTGATAAGGGTCATTTTTTAATGAATGTGTGTTTCTTCCACTTTTTTTTCTTGACGAACATCCTTATATTTTCAATCAGCCCACAGGGTCTCATGGACTGAACAGGAAATACAACCACCATTTGAGGGAAGGGAATATACCACCCACTCAAAGCAGGAGCTTCCATGGGGTCAATGCGAGTATTTATTTATGGGAAATTATTAAAATATATATTTCATATCACATAAAGGAGGGGCAGAGAGAGACTGCAATGAACTTATTCAGTGCAATCCACAATAAATGTTAAGTAATTCTTCCACACACAATTAATATCCTATAAAGGGAAAGAGATCATTCTTACTAGTCTCAGACCTGCTTACTATGATCCGTCAATTGAGGGTAATAATCTGAAGCAGAAAGCTGTCTCTTCCCAGATATCAGCCTACAGCCATAAAAAAAAATCTTCCTCAACCCTAATGTGTGATTTTGTGGCAAAGGGCAGGGAACAGATCCCTACTTCTCCTAACAGTATGGTTGGGGATGAGTGACTTCATAAAGTGAGTATAACATTCAGACACTTTGTTGTGGGACAGGGAAATTCTTGTAGAGAAATTTGAACAAGAGAAGTGAGAAAGGAGTAATAACAGGTAGAGAGATTATAGTGTCTGTATTTGTTTAGTTCCCCAGGAATCCCAATTCCAATCTACCCAATTCCTATCCAGTCCATAATTTCAATGAGCTGTGCACCAATTCCATGCAGTCCTTTCTGTCTTGCTAATTCTTGACAAAAATTTTCCAAATGCTGCAGAAATTCAGCTTGACTAAATTATGAGTGGGAAAAGTGCTTTCATGGAGAAAACATATGTTTTCTATGAATATGCAGCAGCGTGGACATTGTCAGCTGTTCTCACTTCAATCTTGCTGCCACTGCTATCAAATTTTCAATTGTTTATGACAGCAGGTAGCACATGACATGAATTATGTGTTTCTCTGGTTAATGTTGCTACAACTATGAGTTTTTTTTTTTTTTTTTTGCTATTATTTCCCCATCTTATACATTCTTTTCCTGCAGATTAAATGTTTTTGAACTAAGATATAATTATGGGAGGGAGAAGAACTCTTCAGAAAGGGAATTGTTTTGACAACAAAGATAATGAGAGTTAATTTGAAAGGGAAGCATCGTGTGCGGGGGAATGTTATCTTTTCCCTCTCCCACAACATTTTTTTCACTCCAAATTTCAGCAGTCGGCAAATCTGAGACTTTTAATAAATGTGATTTAAGCCAAAATCTGCTTTCCAGCCACACTATTTCAGGATTGTTTTAGTGATGAAGTAACAACTGTAAGCACAAGCCATTTTGATTGACTGATTCAGTCAAATGAATTTATCCACATGACCATAAATAGATATAGAGAATGCCTCCTTATTCTCTGAAAATGGAAAGTTTAAAGTGGGTAATTCACACAGGAAGGGGTATCTTTCTCTGACCCAGTTCAGGCATAATGCTGCCATTCCTAAAGTTATAAGCTATTTCCACATGACAAAGCTCTTCCACATTGTCTCGCTGCAGTCCTGAGTCCAGAAGGGAGCACATCAGCAACGCTTCCCTCTGCACCCACTCGGTCCATGCAGAAGAAAACGCAATGGCGCCACGTCTTCCTTCCACAGCACAGCTGGGCTTTTTCCATTGCTGCGCTATGGAAGGAAGTGTTGCCAATGCGCTTCCGCATCTTCCGCATGGCCAGAAGTGATGGGAACATCGCGTGATCACAGGTGTGAAACTGATTTTTTTTCATTTTGCAAAAACTGCGCAAGCTTGATGCTCCACAACAGGATGTCAGCAGGACAGCGATGATCATGTGGGAGCACAACTCACCAACCACTGCCATCCTGTGGCAAAAACACAACAGCAACATCATGCAGAAAGTGCCATAGTTTGAAATCTCAATTTGTAACACTTGTAGCACTTAAATGGCAAATTCCTAGCCTGGATATCATGGGAAATCATGAATGAATGCCTCAGGGATATTCATTAATTTCTCAGGAGTAATTTTTACACAATGTTGTGCTACTCTTCTGATTCAATTGCCATGATTCAATCCTATGGAATCTTGGTATTTGTGCTTAGCGAGAGGAATTCAGAATTCTCAGCCAGTGCACTCTAGTGCCTCACGAAATCACAAATGTCAACATTTCATAGGATGTTGCCATGGCAATTAAAGTGGAATCACATTGCAATAATTGTATAATGTAAAAAGGCCCCATACCATTTCCGCTCAAGCTGAGAATGCAAGACTAGGGAACAGGAATGCATCTTAACCATGGACAAAATGTTGGTTATCGGTTTATGAATGGGTGGATGGATGGATGAATTTAAGAAGGAGGCAAGAGAGGGCTCATATTTATTACTTATTCCCACTCCAGCAACTCAATGTGTTGGAACAGTAGCATTTTGTTTGAACCAAACCTCTGTGATACTGCATGCCTTTTCCCTAGGAGAGGACTTTCTAAACACGTCTTTTTTTTTGTATGGCTGAACTGACACTATGCTGGGCCCTGTGCTTGTTAAATGTGATGAGAAGCTAAACATAAACTGGATGGAACTGACCACAGTATGCAGTCATTAAAGTAGAGTATCATGACTATACACAGGCCAGAATTTCTGAAAGCTTGCTTCATTTCAGTCTTTACTTTCCACAATTTCTGTTGTTATTTTTTTCATTTGCAACTCATAGTATACAATATTTGTGCGTATATTTCAAAGTAAACAATTTCAAAAAGAAGAGATGAGGTGAAATAAAAAGACATAAATGTGTTTTGTATTCCCCAGACGACTGCAGATACAAAATGTAGTGAGTATTGTTTAGAGGAAGGGCACAGCCTATCTCACATAATTGGCTTGGCTGACATGTTTGAATAATCAAAATTTCAAGCGGGACTGAATAGTATTTACATGAGCTAGATGAAGGGCAAAAAGTAAATTCAGATAATAAGGACACATGGAGAATAAAGGTCTGGATAATAAAGGATCTAACATTATCCTGTAGCCCTCTATCAAGGTGCATACCTGGCATTGTACATAATTCAAAAAAAGGGGAAGCTCATAACAGAGAAGAATTACACTTTCCTCTTTATCACTAAGTTTGGATTGACAGGGCAGTTATGTTTAATTGATTTTAAAATGGTAACAGAGAGTCTTGGATTTGGTTAGCGGAAATTGAGTTTACCTCGAGACTGAACAAATACGACAGTTTACATGTTAAGTGTAAGCTGTGCTGAGAAGGTGCCTCCCATATAAAATGACCTGTTTTGTGATAGCTGTAAGGGCAAAACATGATGCTGATAGTCTACAGAGGAAATGCTGCCGTATAAATGTTCTGGACATAACACTTAAACTTGAATAGAAGTTGCATTGAACAGGCACTAAGTGATAAAGGATCCCATTTGATGGATGCTGAAATCCATTACAATGGCTAGAGGAAAGAACTTTAAATGTATAGTATCAATCACCTTGTTACTAAGGGGTTTAAAAAGTGCCAGAATCAGAAACTAGTACTGCAAAAGCTGTTGCTTTTAGATGTCATGGACTCATGAAAACACATTGCATTTTGTGCTTGAAATTAGTCATTTGGCAGTAATGTGGAAATGACTAACAGCTACACTAGGATATTGAAGTAGCTATTACAGAAGCAAAAGCTAGCCCTCAAATTAATTAAATGTGAATAAAAAATAGAGAAGAATCACCTGATCCCATGAGCTGAAATGCCAAAATGTAAAATACAGTCATATCTCTTTCACTTCTATCCTATGTTTCTACATAGAGCAGGTGTTTTGAACTTGTGGTTGTCAAGATAGCATGCGACTACAGTTGCCATCATACATGATCGCTGACTGTGACTGAAGAGTTTCACAACTTTTGAAATTTTAAGCATAAGTGATATGCAATTATTCACTCTTATTCTTATAGACCTATAAAGTCAAGATATTATCTACTACTTTTTCTTTTTTTTAAATGAAGAATCCAGGGCAAGCTTACAAAAAACTGTGATGAAAGACACAAGCAAAATGTAACAAATAAGAGTCTTTCAATTGATTGATTAATTGATTGATTGATTGATTCCCTGTCTTTTTTTGAATGGGACCCAAGGCAGCTTACACATGTGTTAAAACAAGGTACATGAATGATCAATTATTAGAATTAAAGGGTTAAAACGTCATTAAATAAATAACAGCATTGAAAGAGAATTCCATGTGATGTTGACACTATCAATGATCATCACAGAAGAAGAAGGTTTTAGCACAGACCCATGTCTACCTTTCCCCCAGGGCCAGCCATACCATTAGATAGAGTGACACAGCTACATCAGGTTATAAATACAAAGTGGATCAAAGTGGACACAGTTGTGGGTATCACATTATCTCACCTTCATCCCAAAGTTGGGCTGCTGATCTCAGATGCAAAAGAGACTGCTGTTCCACTTTCAGCACTGAACAGCATTTCAATAGCAAATAGTGCGTTGACTGGGAAGAGGCACCATTTTGTTCTTTACCTCAGAGAGCAAACTATCTTGAGTTATTTTTGTTCAAGCCAACAGTCTATATGGTACCTAGGTAAAAAATGATGCAATAATGGTTCAAAAATAAGTCCAGCCCCAAACTAAGCCACACATTCCCTTTTCTCAGAACCAGTGCTCGGGTGAAAGAGAGAACTACTCACTGGGCAATAAAGTAGGTGGGCAACTTGTGGCTTTCCAGATGTTGTTTAACTGCAATTCCCAGCCAGTATTTGTCATGTACTGGCTACTCATTTACTCTCAAGGAAAGTTCATCAGCAGTAGTTTAATCAGGTAGAGGCACAGCAGTTAAGAAAGTTGCTAGAGCTAACGCATACCAGTAAGCCCTCAGTTTTTATAGAAGCACATACTTTTGCACACCAACAGTTTTGATTGGTGGTTCCCCAGTTTTCAAAACCCCAAGCAGTTCTCAGGGGAAATAAATTGTTTACATTTCTGATCTTGTGAACCTCAAACTTCTCAGGTTTTTTTATTTGCCTTGCAAGTTGTTTTAACAATGACTCCCTGGGATTCCTCTGTCTCTGTCCTTGATGTTCTATCTCAGCATTGACAAGATGCCCCTGCATATGTATCCTCCCAACTGCATCCTTTGATCCCAAGGATGGATTTTCCCTCTAACTGAAAGGCAATACATTGTTACGCACCTTTTGATATTCAGTGTATTGTGACAGTTTTTAACATTGCTTATATTGCAAGTACAAAATGCAGTATTTCTAAAGCATTGTAAATACATTCATGGCTAAACAAAGGGTACAATACTTTCATGACTGGGCTGAATCCCTGACAGCATTGCATCTGATGAAGAATGCTGAAAGTTGCAGTCCAACCCTTTGCCTGCCCCTGCCATAAACCCTTACAACAAGAACTTCCAAATAGAAAGATTCCTGGAATTTATGGTTCAGCCATTCAAAATCCTTAGTCAAGGCTTCTGTGAGGTATGTTTTGGGGTAGCATGGGATGGGATGAAAATGTTTTGATTTTAGGTCTTCTTGAGTAAAAGAAGAGAAATGGCATTTGCTACAACCTAGCTTCTTCCTGTCAAGCTTTTTCACTAGGCAGGTATGGAAAATGAGGAGGAAGAAGACTGGCCATGGGATTCTCTGGAAGAAGCTATATCTTTCTGAGCTTTAGACAATATCAGACAGTATCAGGTTACTTGTTCTCCTAGCCTAGTATTTCTTCTAGGACTGAGAGCAGATCTCAAGTAGCTGGATTTTCATGTCTACATGGAAATGACAGAGATTGAATTGGGACTTCTTTGGACTAGAACTCACAGAATGTCCCTGCCAACATGACCGGTTTTCCAAGCGCAGGACAGGTTGCATGGTCTACCTCTGAGCTTTTGTTCCAGAATTCTCTGGAGAAGACAAACCCATTCTAATCAAGAGGAGGGCAACATTACTCAGCTCTACAATTAATGGATTTGTATGATGATGACGATGATGACGATGATGACGACGATGACGACGATGATACAGGAAAACAACAACAACACAGGAAACACTTTGGCCTATGTGATGGTTTTCAATTTAAGATAGAAGGACAATTCAACATCATCTTTAATGGTATATATTATATACATATTAGTGGTCAGCTTTCCTCTTCAGCTTTCGGTTGAAAATGAAACACCAGATAGCAATGTCTGTAAGCCTCTTGGGATGTCTACAGGTGAACAAACACAGTGTTAGACAAGTTATTCTTACTGAGGACCTTTCCACAGCTCACCTCTGTCCTGGCAGCATCCAATGATGATGGCAGCAGTGGCTGTCCCAGGAGAGGAGTGCAATGGAGCGCTCCCTCTGCACCAGCTGCCTGTGGGAATCAGGAAGTGTGATGGCCACATCTCTTCCTTCTGCAGTGCAGCCACATCCCATTCCAGGCTGCACTGGGGCAGGAAGCACAGCCATTACACTTCTAGGACCTCCACAGCGAAGGTAAGTGCAAGTGCACAGCAGGAGAATGGTGCGATCTCCAGTCATTGTTGGGGAAAGCCCATCAATGATTTGCAGTGTGATTGTACTGTATAGGGATGAGAGAAGGATGATGTTGTGCATAAGCACAAGGGACAACATCATGCAAAAGCATCATCCCAGCCCCATCTTTCTCTCATCCCCGTGGGGGGGGGGCAGGTTGGGTATGTTGTACAGAAAGAGCCTGACTGTATTTGTGTTCTGAATGAGTGGTACTTCCAGCAACTTCAGAGCACTGCTTATTTCTTGTGCGCTTTCTAATATCTGGTGAAGAGACATAAATAAATACTTTAATTCTAATTGCATTTCTGGCAGAACAGACAAGTTTCCTGACATATTGTGTTGTTGGGGGTTGCTTATGGAGCTGTACCCACTACATGCCTTTTCAGAACAAAGTTAGCAGATGTGAGAGCCAATTAATCTAAGAAATATTCAGTAATGTTTGTTGCAGTTTATGGACCATTGATCTTCTGTCAGTAAGCAAATATACAATATTTGAGGAAGACTTGTCTTGTTTACAATATACCTAATCATCAATTAGCTTACATTGTAAATATATTCTTTTTTTAAAAAACAAAGAGATTTATGTGTTTTTTATATTGACATGTGCTTCCTAAGTGGCGCTTTGAAAAAACATATTGATCATAGTTAGTAGAAAAAGAAAACACCACACATTTACACAGTGGACCAGCTCTGAATTGTCTAGTGCTTTAGATGAAAATTCAATGAATAATATCAGATCAAAATATGAATTTTTCAGTTAAGGGCCAGAATACCAATCTTCATCAATATCTTATTTAGTAATTAGCCTGATCTCAATGGCAGTTTTCACTCAGAGATACTGTAAGTTTTAAAACAACAACATTAAAGATGCATTTACACCTGGAGTAGTCAAATTTTTAACATGCTACTATAATTGTCCCTTTAATATCTTCATCTGACCCCCTTGAATTAGTTGTTGATCATGTTTGTGATCATGCTATGAAAAACTTCCCCTCCTGATCCCTGCATATCAAATTGCTGTTTAAAAACAAAGGAGCAGACAAGGACAACATTTTCTTGTCAGGTGGCAGTCCTAAAAATCTTTAACATGTTTTATTTTGAGTGGATTCTGCCTAAAGGTAACTAAGAAATTCATCTGTATCTAGAGCACAGTGATCATCACATACACATATGCCAAAGCCATAATAACATAAGACACATACTAAAGCCATAATGACATAAGAAGAGCCATGTTGGATTAGGTCAAAATCTTGTGTAGTCCAACATTTTGTGTCCACTTCAGCCAAACAGATGTCCACTGGAGGCACATAAACAGGACTTAAATGCAGTAGCACCTCTCACTCATGCTTCCTAGCAACTGGTACTGAGATATAGATAGCTTTTGATCTTGGAGGCAGCATTTTCCTGCTGTCACCACTAGCCATCATGTAACAGTGAGGAAAGAAAAGAGGATGAAGGAAGTAACAAGAATTAAATAAAACTCATGGTAGAATTCTTACCTTCTTCTGTAAATGGGTTATACCGCATATAAGGTTTAGATCCTCAAACTAATTTCACTCCTGTGATGCATGTTACATCTTTGCATAAGGACTCAAAAAAATGGATCTGCAAGCTGAAAATGTTAGATGGCAGCTCCAATGGAGGCTGATGACTCAGGTGTCACGGAGTAATGAATCCACTCCAAATTTTGGGTTCAATTCCAGATTATTCCTATTCCCCCAAGTAGCTTCAGTACCTTGAGCAGGTCTTTTAACATTTGAACTAAAACTCCAAGAAGGCTCACCATCTTCCTCACATTGTAGCTATAAAAGTTCCTGAGACTCAGCAAACTCTGAATGGATATTTGTCTGGCTTCTCCTAGAACTTGGGCCCATCTCTTACAGTGGAATATACTTGTACCAGGCAAGCCTATAGTTTATCCCCTGTGGCTTAGTTGAAGATTTTCACAACTGCTTTCAAATTCTACGGTATTCCAAAAAAGGAAAGTGACACTGATACTGCTACCAATGTTAATGAGAGTCAATGGAATTTCATTTCATTGCTTTAGTGTCAAATCTGTGGTATAAAAAAAAAGAATGGAGAGAAATCCCAATGGTTAGTAACTGTATTGGCACATTGTCGTGGATATTCACTGATATTGTATATCAGCTACTTAGTTACATCTGTGTAACTAAATAATATCTCCTGACCCAACCTCCCATCCCACTTAAGAGTCAGCAGCAAGATCTGGTGAATGATGTCTGTTCAGTATCCTAGTGAAGTGTCACCCCTCTCCTACTGAGCCCGTGACAAGGCTTCTGATTGTCACTGGTGGGTGTAGTGGAAACATCTTCCTCCTTGTGCCCTAATTGGAAACTGAATAGACTTTCTCCGCATGGATCTGGCTGCTGGCTCTTAAGGTGGACTGGAGTGCCCTTTATGTAGTTTCACAGTAAGACTACATAGCCTTACAGAACACAGAGCTGTTACGGATCCATAACTGTAGTTTATAAATCTGTAACTGCAACACTAAATGCCAACCTTTTTCTTCCAAAATTATCTTTCCCCCTAAAATTAATTGCTGGCCCTAGAAACCTGTTGCTGACTTAGAGAAAGAACTGATATGTGCACAATTTATTTGGAACTTTACAATGTAATAGATCGATTGAATAGTCCACCTGAATTCACAGAAAATAGTACCCTGTGAATAACTTGGGAAGGCCAGTGTCATATGTGCTAAAACAATTGGTCAGGCGCAAATCTTGTCCAATATGTACACATGATCCAGAAGTTCGATTATTCACATCTGTGTCCTAAAATTGGTAGTTTACCAGAATTCTGTAATTGAAAGCTAACATCTATTCTACTTGATAGCAACAACCAGAATTGAAATGCATCCATGTCATGTTCTATCCCCTGAAAGAAATAATCAGCACTACCCAAAAAAGAATGACGTGGCCAGTTCCCCCTCTTACTTGTATGATAAATGAGATAGCAGGAGTTTTAGTTATTTATTAATAGCCAATATCAAAAGATCCATTACGTTTTAGGATTGTGTGGGCTTTCTCACCACACAGATTTCCTTGAAGAAGATGTGGATGCAATCTAATAAAAATAGATCTCTTCTCACCCCCCCTACCACCACCACCACCAACAAATAGTCTGTATCATTAGGCCTATTTATTGATGTACACTAGTTGTTGAGATTTTCTTCTGTACTGAAACCTCCTCTTTATGTCTGATGCCTCTTTCTAGATGGTGGTCCTTGGGATTTACCTGTGTTGGAATAGATATGACCTATCCCCACAGTTTTAGCAGTTAGGGAATTTCTGTGTAAAATGTCATGGCAACTGTATTTTCATCCATTTTTCCCATACTAAATTAACTTTATACAGTAATAAAGTGAGACAAAGCTTTTTCTGTGGAAAGTTTGAATGGATAGGGCAATGCTTATTCTCTGCCAACTAACTGGTTTGGCCACTTTTATTATTAAAGGTGAGATATTATCTGCCATCTTCTGCAGAGTGTCCGTACCTGAAATACCTATAGATTTTAAATTCTGTAAAATTCTAGATAGATAGATAGATAGATAGATAGATAGATAGATAGATAGATAGATAGATGGATAGATAGATGCTATATAAAAATTATATAGCAAAAATTCTTGTTTCATGTATGTTGGAGTCCATAGTCTTTATTTAATAAATGTTAGAAGGTATTGGCTGTTGGTACTTTAATTTTCCTCATGAATCTCTCCAATGTATGATTTGTTATGACCAATGAGTAACATCTTTCTGGAGAAAGTTTATTAACTGAATTAATTTTGTTTTGCATCAGTCTTTAAAATTTGTAGATTTACATGTGTTTGTAAACTACCTGCCCATATCACAGAAATCAACCTTTTGGTCAGTTAAAATGGATTCTGTATATCTTTACAGTGGCTAGAGGACTTATATGGTGGCATTTAAAACAATGAAAACCACACAATGCTTTCAGCATTGTAATAGAGAGGTGTTGCTGTCCAAGAATACATATCTAGATAGTTAGTCATCCTTTCTGTAAATCAGTGCACAGATGAGTTTCCAGTGCTGTATTTTCAGCTTATCTCTTGGTTTATTACTTTAATCAATTTTTAAATTTCTTTTCATTTCTTTTTTTCTCTTATTTTTTTTTCCTTTCAATATGATTGTTGTACCATAAAAAAAGAAATAAAAAAATTGTGGGTCCAACAGAACAAGGAAGAAGAAAGAAGATAATTGGAGCAATAATGACTTCACATCACACATAAATATTATATTAGATTCTAGGATGGCATCACATGACTCCCAAAGGTTACACTTTATTAGCGGATTGGCATCAGGAGTCTTCCTTCCATCTACAGCTAGATTAGAAAATTCCAGCTAAAGCAAGACCTTTGCTAAATTAGGGGTGGAGAAATGTGGCCTTCAGGCTGCATAGAGACTTCCAAATCCATTTGCACATCTCCGAGTCCCCAAATTTTCTTTTCAAGTGGGAAAAAAAAAAGACCCCAAACACCCAACTGCTATTCTTAGACTGGTGGTTTTCTTATCACTAGCCCAGCTCTTCCACCACAAAATACTGACACCCCAACTCCAAATATTTAAATCAGAAGTAGGTTTCTGTTCACTTTCAGAAGAATTTTTGACTGAAAATTTGACTGTATGGCCCTCCACAAGGGTGAGAAATGGCTCTGCTGAAGTTGCCTACCCCAACTGTAAATACTCCACAGTATATCTGGTACGTTTATTTTATTTTATTATTTTATTTTATTTTTTGATGGTTCAAAAGCAGCCTATATGAGTTCCATATACTCATTTATTCAGTTGCGGAATCATGCAGAAAATGTATTACCTCCACCAGATGTAGAGTGTAGGCTAAATGGAACATGTTTAGAAGTTGTTTGTTTGTTTGAAGAAGGTGGTCCCTGAAGTAGTAAAAGGCATCCTGTTTGTTATAACAGGTGATTGTCCTAACCTACATATACTTGCACTTTGTGTGCTTTGTTTTGTGGCTGATCTTTGGAAGGTAAACATGCACTTAATTTAAAAGTCTGATTATTGAGAGATGCATCTCTAAGAAAATCTATTCTGAGAGGAAAAATGGATTTTGTTCAAAGGAATAGTCATTCACCTTAACATCTATTTTTGTCTCCTAAACATCTCCCCAGAATGCATTGTTTCTCCAATGGTCTTTAATACTAAATACCACATACTTAACCAGACCTGATAAAGACAGTCAGTTTGATTCTGTTGGTACATGAGTGTTCCTTAGTATAGCTGAATTATATGTTCAACTATTGTGTGTGCAGTATGTGTGGAGGGAGGGAATGAAACAGAGAGGCAGACACACAGATACAGAATCAGAAAGACAAAGAGAGAAAAAAAATATACAGTTCATTGAAGAAACATAGTTCACAATGTAAATTCCAGCATTTATTAAATCCTTAACAAAGCAAAATGTATGCAAAATGGGAAATCATAACTGCAGACAAAAAGAAAATGAGAGTAACATGGGGAGCAACTACGCTCATCATCAAAGGAAATACAATGAAATATTTAAAAATCTGGTTGAATTTTAGAGAGAAAATGGGACAACAAAGTAGTATATAATTTGTGTCCATGTCTCTTGAAATAGAGGCAAGTCAATTATTTTTTAGAGGTATTTAATTTTCTCTAAGATGAAAGCCAGTATAGATGCTGAAATGTTCTCAACCCTTCAGTGGCACAGAATATCTTAGTATTGCCTGTATGTTTTAGGATTAGAGGAAATGTTAATTGACTTATCTGTTGGCATAGACCACTGTAGGACCTGATCCGACAGCATATCATTCACTCTCCAGGCTTCGTTCTTCTGAGACTGAAAGGGGAATCTGTCATGGCTTTGCATTGTCTTTTGCTATAGGCTATAGGCATCAACATAGGCCCTTTTTGCACATTATTTGCCATGTGAAAGGGCCCCTCAAGTGTCGCGCGATTGTGAGGAGCAATCTGCACAACACACTCACAATTGTGCAATGCTCCAGGGCTTGGCAGGTGCTGCTCACACACTTTTTCATTTTTGGCTTTCAGCCGAAAATGGTGCGTGATCATGCATTGTTCCAGGGCCCTGCATGCACTTGCTCCCAGGCTGTACTGTGGAAGGAAGAGGCTGTACTGTGGAAGGAAGAGGCAAGGCTCTCGCGCTACCTGTTCGGAAACAGGCAGCTTGTGTGGAGCTGAAGCAGCGAGGATGTGAGAGCCTCTCGCTGGAGGCTGCTCACATGATTCCTACACCCCAGTACCGAAGAAACATAAGGTGCGGAAAGGGCCATAGATTGTGGCTAGTAGGGAACTCTGGCAGAAACTGCTAAGCTAGCAAGTGAAGGTTACACCCAGCATATCTCGTTTGTCACTGGGCAGAAAAGGACATGGACTTACTGAAAGAATATGTTGCTCACTCAGCAGAAAATTATAGATGGCAAGTCTGATGACTCGCCTTGTAGATAACCAAAACATTTGTCTCACATGCATAGCTTAATAGAGAATTACCTCAGGACATGCAAAATGTATGAGGGGCTTTGAGGGCCTCCTGATTGGACCAGGCATGGAATAGAGCCATTTTCCTTCAAACCACATCCAGCAAGTTTGTTGATGTTCACTGAGATCTCTTTCACAAGAACTGGGATCCCTAGTCACACCCTTCATGAATCTTTCCTGTGAGGGGAAATATAGGCTTCCAATGAGCATGTCCATTTTCTCATGAGTGAGGTACAATCAAAACAATGCCTTTCCTAGCAATTATGTTGTTGCTGTTGTTGTTGTTGTTGTTGTTCTTGTGTGCCTTCAAATCATTTCTGATTTACAGCAACCCTAAGGCAAACCTATCATGGGGGTTTCTGGAAAGGTCACTTAGGCCATTTCTGCACTAGCCTGTTATAGCACTATGATTCCACTTTCAACATCCTATGGAATCCTGGGGTTTGCCATTTTGGGAGGGGCCAGCCAGGTCCTGCCGAAATTGCAAACCCCAGGATTCCATAAGATGTTGAAAGTGGAATCATAGCGCTATAACAGGCTAGTGTGGAAATGGCCTTAGTTGGTTTCCATGGCTGACTGGAGAATTGAACCTTGGTCTCCAGGGTGATAGTCCAATGTTCAATCTACTACACCATGCTGGTTCTCAGGGAAAATATATATTTTGAAATTAAGAGCTTTAATTTAACTTTCAGTGCAGTTAGGTCTGATTGAAAACCATAAAGCAGTCATCCTGATTATGTAAGAAGAGCTATGCTGGATCAAATCAACTGTTACATTGACCAACCATATGACTATGGGAAGTCCACAAACTGGATATGAAAAAGTACAATTTGCTAACTTGGGTTCTCCAGCAAATGATATTGAAAAGAATGCTGCCACTGACACTGGAAGCACTATGTTGACATCATGACTTGTAGCCATTGCCCACCTTATCCTCCATGACTTTGTGTAAACCCCATTAAAAGGTGGCTAAGGTGGTGGCCATCATGTAGGAACCAAAATCGACAGCGGAATTAATTCTGCCCAAATAGTTATGTATGCTTCTATCACATCCCTCTTTCCTTGCCTTTTAGCCCTAAAATCAAGAGGATAACTATTTCTGGGGGGTTTTCCCCCATTGATTCCAGCCAAGGATTCTGTATCAGCCGCTTGGTTAGCTATACTTGGAACGGGAGAGGGGGAGAGATTTTGGTCAATACAAGGTTGATAAAGGATCCCAACCTCTTTACTGACGTAAAAATGGGTTATGATAGTAAAAGTTGGACTTATTCACTCATAATTTACTAATAGGATGCGAAACTATAGTTTCATTCATTCCAGCCAAGGAGTTTGAATGTATCTTACAGAAGTGGTTTGGATCCCTTTCTTTTCTGAGAGGTTCTTCATCTTAACACCTATAAGGTAGGTTGGTATCACATGGGCCTCTCGATGCCAACAGTAGCAGTAGCTATTGAATTTGACCTCTCCAAATTGGGAAGAGGT
The DNA here is from genome assembly GCA_948474755.1 of Ctenosaura bakeri. Taxonomy (NCBI): domain Eukaryota; kingdom Metazoa; phylum Chordata; class Lepidosauria; order Squamata; family Iguanidae; genus Ctenosaura; species Ctenosaura bakeri. The sequence goes on along the minus strand of CAOLHI010000989.1, from coordinate 98,341 downwards.
ATTTGATTTCAATTCATTTTTGAAGAATTTACCAAATTTTGTAAATAGCTTGTTTGAGATGGGATGAAAAAGCTCCAGGCTAAAAAGAAAATGAAAACCTCTTGGAAGATGACAAATTTTATTGGAGTAAATTTGTGGGGGGATTTTAAACATAGGTTGGATGGTCATCTATTAGTGTTGCTTTAGCTGTAGGCTTTTCTGCATCAGTAGGGAGGTGGACTGTGGGCTACCACACTACACAGTTTTAGTACTGTGATTCCACTTTAATTACCATGTCTTCGTCCTATGGAATCCCAGGAATTGTAGTTTGCTGAGGCACTAGAGCTCTCTGTCTACAAATACTAAATACAGTTCCCTAAACTACAAATCCCAGGATTCCATAGGATATTGACATGACAGTTAAAGTGGAATCTTAGTGCTGTAATAGTGTCATATGAAAGGGTCCTAGATGATTCTTGGAATCCCTTCCATCTCCATGAGTATATGATTCTGATTCCCACTCATAACTAGAACTAAGAAGAACAAAAGAAAAAAGGAAGGTTCAAAAGGGCTATTCAACTGGGATATATTCACAAAATTCCAATCCATTGGCAGAGGTATGAACAAAGACAATGGTTTATATACACATGACATATGTTAATCGGTGAGTTTACATTAGTTGCTTATATCAGTTGCATATGTAACAAAAGAATTCTTCTCAGGAAATTTTCCTGCTTCCTGCTTCTCAGGAAATTTTCTTGCTTCTTTCTGCATCCTATTGCATCTTATTCCTCACTCCCAACAATGTAACTGAGCTTAAATACCTGTGGTTTTGATATCAGTCTTTCAGTGTATCTGAAGAAGTAGATTGAAATGCCCAAAATGTCATGCTGAAATAAATCAGCTACTCTTAAAGGTGCTTCTAGATTCCTTCTACTCCAAGCATGTGCATTTTCACCTTTTTCATCAGTGCTTTATGTTTGCCTGGGTTATTGCCACTAAATTATCTTTTCTAAAGTTTGGAGTTGCCATCATATACACAGAGAACAAGGAAGGAAAATATATCCTTGTTTTTCTTCTATTGACAGTTAGCAAAATTATGGTTTTAGAAAGGATTACAAAGATGGTCTATATAGAAAAAGGTTTCTCTTTCTGAGTTTGGGGTTCTAGTCCATGGAGATAACATGGACGCCCCCCACAAAAAAATTTTTTTTTCAAAGAAACTGATCAAGTTTAGAACAGGGCTGAACTATAAACTTAAATAGCTACATAAAATATCTAGCATATGTTTCAACTTAGTTTTTATTTATTTCTTTACTAATACAAAAACAAGGGTATAGAAGCACAAATAACCCGCTGTGATTTTGGTGTGAGGCTGAGTGTGATATTAAAAAGACTCTTCATCAGTTCTTTGGCATCAACTGTAAATAATTTTGTCTTCACACTGGTAATGAGTATAGAGGGCATCTCTGGGGTCGTCACGGGCAATGCTCCAGCTCTTCTAGGCAGTTTTTGTGTACTAAAATTATAGTTCAGATAGGTATATAGTAAATAATACGGTTGAGCTAGATGTAATGGATTTATAGAATTTACAGATGGTCACTGTACTTCAAGTTTGGGTGAAATAATTTAGTGCATGTAACAAGTGTTCTTTTGGCTCAGAATATTTAAAGCCCCTTATTTATATACAGAGCATACTAGTTGCACATAGTGGATGGTTTTCAGATGTGTCACCACCAAAAAGGACTAAATAAATTTATCACTCAATTAATTAGCAAGTTGAGATAGCTGTGTTATGTTTTATTACTGGAAGACATTTACTATAAACAAATTGTTTAGACTCTTTCTCAGACAGTATAGTCTTAAAAATGCAACTGTTTAGGCATGGCAACAGTCACTAGGATATGGCATCAGAGAATATACAAGAGGAAAATACCTTGCACATAAGAAGTGAATAATATCCAGAGGTCCAGGGACTGCACCTATCCCCCATGCTTCTACCCCATTTTTGTCACAAATGGCAAATCATACCCTCTAGGACAGGAGTAGCAAACTGTGGCAGATCTTGGGGTTGATATTCTACTTCTCAAATCCTTCAGTGGGCAGACCGGCTCCCAGAAACCTAGAAGTGAATAGAAGCCCCCTTCTGATTTTGGAAAAAGAAGGGGAGGGGGAGACTGGGGATTTGTTGCCTGGAGTTAACAGGCATCAGCCCCAAGAAAGATGGAGGCCCATTCTGCTAGTGATCGGGACATGGGTGGATATTTCTACCCTCACCCATGAGTGACCAAGCCTGCAACAGTAAGAAAGGGGTTGAATTATCAGTCATCCACACCTCAATTTCCAGTGGGAGGGATCTCCTTCCCTCAGTGTGGTTGCTGGCTGGTAATGTAGGTAGGGGAGGGGCCTTTTGAGTCAAGAGACACTACTTGGTTACACATATATAACTAAGTAGACAATATAGAATTATGGCCATTTTTTTTTAATGTTAACTGCTGTGTGGGGAGTACAAGCTATTGAAAATGTGAGTTACTACCTCTAGAAGCTTCCAAGAAAGAGCACCCATCCCTCCCTCCCTCCTTTTTAGCTAGAGAATAGGAGGTCTACAGGTATTCACATGAGGCCTAAGGACCATATTTTGTCCACCCCAAGTTAGTGATTCAGTTGGATTTGTGCCCTATATTTGCCCACCCCAGCCTGTTTGAGACTCTTTCCACAACTCAGTCATTTTCGGCACTGGGGTGTGGTACTCACACAAGTAGCCTCCGGAGAAAGGCTCTTGCTTCCCTGCTTCTTCGGCTCCACACGAGCTTCCTGTTCGCGCGAGAGCTCTGCCTCTTCCTTTTGCAGTGCAGCCTGGGACCTTCCCAAGCTGCACTGAGACAGGAAGAGCGACCGGCCTGGCTCCCGAGGCCCTGGAGCAATGTGTGACCTTGCAGCATTTTCAGCTTCAAGCCAAAAATGAAAAAATGCATGTGCGGTCTGTGTCAGGCCCTGGAGCATTGCGCAAATGTGAGTGCGTTGTGTGGACCGCTCCTCACATTTGCATGACACTCAAGAGGGCCTTTCGCATCAGAAATGCTGTGTGAAAAGGTTGTGAGACTCTTGAGGGAATTTTTTTCAAAACCCCAAAATAAATGGATAACATATTGCTTGATCTCTGTTCTATATGCACAGTGACTCAGAGCTTTAAAATTACTTTGTAAAGTTATGGTTATCATGTTGAGACCCCACATTGTTATTTTCGGTGTTGTTGTTGTTTTGTCTGCCTTCAAGTCACTTCTGACTTATGGTGACTCTAAGGCAAAAATTAGTTAGTTCCAGTTAGATATGCTTTATGTAAAATAAAAATAAAAATAAATCCTTTACTTTCCCATTTCTTAGAAATGATAAAATAGTTATGCTCTAGTTACTTACTTAAAAACCCTATAATGCTACAAGGTGTTAGTCTGTGGTACAAAAAGACACTTTCCTCCCACCTCAAGACTCACGACAGAGAACTGGGCAGAAACACAAAGCACAACACAAGCCAGGTGATATTTGTCCTGTACCATTTAATAAGGTGACATAGCCATAACTATAAAAATAAGCATAAGTTAAAGTGACATTGCAAAAGGAGTGAAGTGATGTCTCCTTTATGCTGTTGTGTGCCTTCAAGTTGTTTCCAACTTATGGGGCCCCTAGGTGAAACTATCATGGGTTTGTCTGAGGCTGAGAGTGTATGACATGCCCAGGGTCACCTAATGGGTTTCTGTGGCTTAGCAAATAATCAAATCCTGGTCTCCAGGGTCATAGTCCAATGCTCAAACCACTACATCACCTGGCTCTCACAGTCTCTCCTTATATATATTTTTATTGGTAAAAGGAATTAATTCTAGGCTTCATAGAGGCCATCAGGGTCTTGAGAAAATCTAGGGAGTATGTAATAAGCATGTGGTATTCTTCAAACCCCTGTGCATGTTTGAAAAGGTTTTCTGTAACTTGAGATTTCTTCAGGCCATTCAAATCCCTGTTATGCATGTGCAAAGCCCAATAGGTTATTGATCTCATAGCATCTGAGCCATAAGAGCCATTTTGGGTTCTGTTTTTGAGACCAACCTGGATTCTGAAGTCCATTGTGGAGTTTTTGCTTGCTTTCAGGGGCAGCAAGGTGGAATCCCTGCAATCTACACAACTCCTGAACCAGACAGAAGAATTACTTTCATGCTTAATTTGTCCCTGAGTTAGAAAAATAAGCATCATTAGAAAAAGGCAGGGAGAGAAAAGAGAATGCTTTAGAACTATCTCTGCATCCGGCTACTTTTCTCTCTGATGAGATTCACCTTCCCCACTCCCATTGCACATCCTTCTCCCTTTTGAAATGACCTTTAAGTGTTTAGATAAAGAAGAAAAAAAATCAGAAATATCTGTTATGCATTAATTAGAGATGCAGTGTAGCCTAAGGGAAAAAAATGGGAGATTTCTGCTCCGTAGTATTTCCATGTTCATTGAATTCACAAGGGCTCATAGTGATTCCAACGATATCTGATATTGATTTAGAATAAAAGGGCATAATCAGATGTTTACTGACATAACAAAAAGGGACAAAAATCATCATAGTAGAAACAGAGTGATGAAAAATAAATATAAGTAGTACCAAATACATACTAATGCTTTTAGTAATCTGAATGTATAGTGCTTTTAAAATGGCTTTCACTTTAGCAAGCATAGAATATTCTTGAGTGTTCACTGAATCTAAATTAGAATTCCTATTAGGCTTTCTCTAGTGGCTATTCCTGTAGTATCAAGGCAAAACTAACAATGAGCAATAGCACACAAAAAATCACCTGTTATAAGGCACCACTGAGTGATATGGCTGTCGGATTATAGTGTGAAAACTCTTAATATTATAGTGCATGTCCAGCAGTATACAGTTAGACAAGGCCTAATTATCATAGCAAAGTATTATGTGGAGGAGAGAAATAATGAGGCCATAAACTGGATCCCTGCTGCTTTTTATCTATTAAGGAATGACCAGTGTATTCTTAACAAAACATAGGTCAGATGCTTTGGTAGTGAAGTTGCATCTTTCATATAAATTCTGTTTAGGCACTTAATGGCCTTTGGTATCGATACCATGAAGATGCTAACAGGAACAAGCCTTGTTCTTTCAATGCCACCACATCCACTGGACATGTTCCCACCTGGCGTGGGCCCAATATCAGTTTGAAGAGAGATGCTTCTGCCTTCATATAGTTTTGTGGCAGTATTTAGGAATCATTCACTGCCATTTCAAGTGGGTGTGATTTCATTACGCGGACTTTGTGGTCTCTTTTGTTCAGAAGTAGTGGGAAATAACTCTTTATGTAGTTGTTCTTGGTTCAGTCCAGGAAGCCAAACATATTATTACAATCACAAATTGTAATGAGACCTTAAAATGAGACCCTAAAACTGGGGAAACTGGTCAGAGCAATCAAACATGAAGAAGAACCAGAAATATTCTTAAAAAGAGAAATAGGAATATATAGTTGGGAGACTCACCCTATGTATTAGTGCTGTGCTCTGGGCTGGTGCAGCACTGGTAGGGACTGGACAATACTAGGATAGTCATCTGAACGTCCACAAAATATGGGAAGGGTTATACACAAAAGAAACTGGATTCTACCATGTCAAACTGTTTGTCAATAGTCTCAGTATTGTCACTCTGACTGGTAGTGGATCTCAAGAGTTTTAGACAGAGTTTTTTGTTTTTGTTTCATTCACACTGGCAGAGATGCCAGGCATTGAGCCATGTATTCTGCAACTTACCTAAGGTCCTGTCCCCTTACCTGTTTTCTGCTGCTAGTAGGTAGGAAAAGAGCTCTCTATGAAAAGAAAGACTAGTGTGGAAATGGAGAGGGGTGGTCCAATTTGTTGGTAAGTGAATGAGGCTGTGAATTTAGAACATAGATTTTGACTCACCTTTATCAGGGTCATCATCATTCTAACTGAAGGGAAGCATGCCATAATAATACATTTTATGGAAGCTCAATTACCAATTTTAGAGTGATTAAATGTTTTGCCAGTGAAGTATGTGTCAACTCTTGCTGGCTGTAGTTCAGTCACTCTGTTTTCCTTTTTGTTGGAAGACGTCAGCATGCATAATATTAGAATGAGAAACACAAAGTTCCAAGATTAGAGAAGGAGGAAAATAAGGGGGGGAATGATTTCATATACAAGTTATTTGTTCAGTGGACTGTATAATGCTGGAGGCTGAAAGTATAAAAAGAAATCCTCAAAGTCTGCATCAAATCAACATGTCACTTTTAATCTACACTTTAATAAGTTATGCAGAAAAGCCTGGAGTTTCTGTCAAAACAAAAAACACAACAAAAATCTATTTTTTTAAAAAAAAAAGATGGAAATCATATCAAAGTTCCTATGGTAAGGTTTGGTTTGAATATTGTCTCAATAATCAACAGTGAAGACTGGCACTGAAAATAAAATTTAGGATGACCAACAAGTGTTGCAATGTTAAAATGAAATTGTTCAGATTTCCAGACAAACTTATGACTTTTGCGTGCACTCAGTTCTTATTGGGACCTTACCAGAGGATTGGTTCCACAAATACCATGGAAGATATTATACTTGGTGCAAGTGTATTGTTAAATTATGAGATGCATCCCTGACCAGTTGATACTTCCCTCTGCTATGTTGATAGTATTGTTGGGTACAATGTAAAGATCAGTAATGAAGAATAATTAATAACTATGCTTTAGAAGATTCTTTCAGTTGCTCTAACTTAAAGTAGGCAACATGAACATTTCCTAAAGTTCACCCAATGGCTCCCATAGTCTCTAGCACATGGCAGTGATCAATGGTGCTATAGCAGATGAACTGTCCAAAGCCTGGGCTCTAATATTTATGTGTCCTTGTGAACTCACATGGTCATAACATTGCAGTCTTTGGACACTACCAAGATGTTCTTTCTTTCTTTCTTTCTTTCTTTCTTTCTTTCTTTCTTTCTTTCTTTCTTTATTATCTATTTATAAAGTATTTATACCCTGCCCTATATCAAGAGATCTCAGGGTGGCTTACAACAGCATTAAAATAAGTTAAAGAGGCTAAAACCAGTAAGATAATTTAAATAAGCCGAAAACATTATTGAACAATATAATGAGATAAACATATTTTAAAAATTTATAAGTTTTTAAAATGATAAATAGTAGTCACTGGGTTGCATTAATGAGGCCCAAAGGTTTTGGTGAACAAGCAAGATTTAACTTGGTGCATGAATGACAGGAGTGTTGGCACCATTTGGGTTCCCAGGAGGAGAGGATTTTATAGTTGGAGTGGCACAGGTGAGAAGGCCTCTCCCATGCCCCAGCACATTGTATGGAACACAGAGGAGCCCCATACCCCACTCCCTACACACCAGCAGATCTTAATCTGCACTCCCTCAAAAGTATCAAGGTCTCAAGCTATTTAGGGCTTTAAATGTCATCACAAGCACTTTGAATTCAGACCAAAAACATATTGGCAGCCAGTGCAATTCTTTTAAGACTGGCATTACATGCTGTCTATATGGTATTCCAGTCAGCAGTTTAGCTGCTACAAACTGCATTGCTGCAGCTTCTGAATCTTCTTCAAGGGTAGCCCCACAGAGGCCCTTTCTGCATCCTACCTCTCCTCGGCGCTGGGGTGTGGTGCTCGCGCGAGCAGCCTCTTGTGAGAGGCCCTTGCGCCCAGCTTTATTCAGCTCCGCACGAGCTTCCTGCTTGTGTAAGAGCCCTGCCTCTTCCTTTCGCAGTGCAGCCTGGGACCTTCCCAGGCTTCACTGAGACAGGAAGCGTGACCGGCCCGGCTCCCGAGGCTCCACACACCAGGTAAGTGCACGCAGGGCCCGGGAGCAATGCGCAATCACGCAGCATTTTCAGCTTAAAGTCAAAAATGCAAAGGTGCACGATCATTGCCTGCCAGCCCCTGGAGCCTTGTGCAATTGCAAGAGCATCATGCAGATTTCTCCTCGCAATCGCGTGAGACTCCAGGCCCTCTTTTGCATGGCAGATGCCATGCAAAAAGGGCCATAGAGTACATTATAGTAGTTTAGTCAGGAGGTCACCAGTACATGGATTACTGTCCAGGAAAGGTCATAGCTGGTGGATCAGTTGAAGCTAGCACAAAGCACTCTGAGCCACTGAATCCACTTGGGCCTCCAGCGATAGGGTTGGATTTAGGAGTACTACCAAGCTATGTACCTACTCCTTCAGGGGGAATGTGACCCCATTCAGAACAGACTGTTTACCTGATTCCCAGGCCCAAGAAACACCCATTTACAGACCCTCCAAGATTCAGCTTGAGTCTATTGGCCTTCATCCAGCCCATTACAGCATCCAGACACTGGTCCAGCACCTGCACAGCCTCAGCTGTCTATAATGACAAGAAGATGTAGAACTGAGTGTCAGTACCATACTATTACATGCTGCACATAGAAAATGCTACACTATTTTTCAAATCTTTTGTCTCCCTTTTTCCTCTGCATTTCTGTGTTTGTTGCACAGCCAAATGTACATCTAATGGCTTTATAGCAGTCATATTTGAATATGAGATATATCCACTTGGGTGGTTTCGGGAGATTATATGTGTGTGTGTGTGTGTGAGAGAGAGAGAGAGAGAGAGAGAGAGCTGATATAACATTTGAGAGAGAGTGAAGCCTTGTCCTTCCCAAGCAATAAATCAGTATTACTAGTGTATGGTAGCATGACAGAACAAGAAATATAAAGAAAATCCTTGTTACATTATCACTGTCCCAGGCCCAGTGCTATTCAACATCTTTATCAATGGCTTGCATGAGGGAATAGAGGGCATCTTATCAAATTTGCAGATGATGCCAAATTAGGAGGGATAGCTAAATACCCCAGAGGACAGGACCAGAATTCAAAATGACCTTAACAGATCAGAGAGCTAGACCAAAACTAATAAAATGAATTTCAATAGGGAGAAATGTAAGGTACTACACTTGGGCGGAAAAAAAAATGAAATGCACAAATATAGGATGGATGACACTTGGCTTGACCACAGTGCATGTGAAAGAGTTCTAGAATCTTAGTAGACCACAAACAGAGCATGAGTCAGCAGTATGATGTGGTAACTAAAAAAGTCAATGTGATTCTAGGGCCCTTTCCGCACGTGGGGTGTTTATTGGGTAGAAATGGGACTCATCGGATTTTTCCTGCATCCGGCCGAGTCCGTTGTGAAGAGCAGTGCGAGTTCGGCGCTCTGCAGTTCTCCGGTGTCCAACCGGAGAAGCTCGCCAGCCAAAAGCCCGTCCCCTGAAGATCTGCAGGCACGCACTTGCATGCACCTGCAAATCTGCTCCGGAGTGCGGTGACAGAGTGGGATGGGGTTGCCCACTCCGTGCTTTTTAAAAACCTCAAAAAAGAGGTTTTTAAAAAGCATACTGCACGACCAGTTCTGGTTGCACAGAACTTGATTGAGGTGTGGAACTACAAAAAGTAGTCCACCTCAGTCCACTCTATGGTGCAGAAGACCTCCGTCGGAGGTCACTCTGCGCCATTTTAAATGTCCAGTGCAGAAATTGCCTAGGCTGCATCAATAGGACTATAGTGTCTAAGTCAAGGGAAGTAATAGTACTATTCTTTTCTGCTTTGGTCAGACTCCACCTGGAATACCATGTCTAGTTCTGGACACCACAGTTCAGGAAGGATCTAGAACATGTCCAAAAGAGAATGACCAAAATAGTAAAAGGCCTGGAAACCATGCCCTATGAGTAGCTGCTTAGGGAGCTGGGTATGTTTAGCCTGGAGAATAAAAGGTAAAGAGGTGACATGAAATGTTTAAATATTTGAAGGAATATCATATGGAAGATGGAGGAAGCTTGTTTTTTGCTGCTCCAGAAACTAGGACACAGAGCAATGCCTTCAAACTTCAAGAAAAGATATTCCATGTAAACATTAGGAAGAACTTTCTGATGGTAAGAGCTGTTTGACAATAGAATATGCTTCCTCAGAGTGTGGTGGGGTTTCCTTCTTTGAAGATTTTTAAACAGAAGCTTGGATAGTCATCTGTTTGGAATGCTTTGATGATGTATTCTTGCATGGCAGGGGGTTGGACCCAATGGCCCTTGTGGTCTCTTCCAGCTGTATGAGCTTATGAAGCTATGATTCCAGGAATCCTGTACTGTTTTTCATGGCTTTTGCTGTTTGGCCAAGAGTGGGCAAGGATGGAAGAAGGCAGGACTTCCCCCAAGTAAGACTGCGTGAATAAGTTTCACCCAGGTCTACCAGTGGAATATATATATATACACTACCATTTTCACTCCTTCAACATTTGGGCTCTTTCTGCTTCACACCTTTACTCATTACAAATTTGTGGGAGGCAATTTCAGTGCTGTTTTATTGTGTTTTTCAACATTTGTCATAACTTTGGCAGCATGGCACAAGGATCCAGTTCTCAGGAAAATTTGTCCCCACTGAGGGTCCCCTTAAAAGACTCCATGGTTACAGGTGACTTGAGCCAAGCTTAGCCTGAAGGCTGGCAGACCAACATCAATCCCAGATGGCAGGAAACCACCCAGTGACTTGTGTCCACGTGACTTCCAAAGCTGTCACTCCACAGTTTGCCTCAACAGACAGAACAAGGAGGATGTTGCCTATCTAATAACAAGCTGGTTGTCCACTATCTGGATCTATGCCTCATTTCCAGATTATAATTCTTCACTCATTTTTTTTTAATAAAACAATAACAATTTTCTTCCCTCTGTGAGAAATGCTTTAAAAATCGTGGATTTGGGATTTGTTCTGCACAAAATTTGCCCGTGGTTGTTTTGCACAGAAACCAGTATATGAATTCAGCTGTTTTTAAGCTTTTGAAGTCCATAATGAATTAGACCTAGTTTAACTTCTCCTACATTTATGCAAGATTATCTTCAGGCCCATTTGTCCTCAGGTGAAATAAATCTATTGTCTACTTGGGCCTTCTCAGATCTTCTCGTAGGTGGCAACCTGGCTATGGAATAGTCTTTCTAGAGATGCTGTCCTGATGCTTTCTTTATTGTCTTTTAAGTTCCAGGGAAGAAAATCTTTTCATTCATCCAGATACTTTATATTATTAATTTAAGCAGCAACAGCAGCAGCAAACTCTTCAGGCCTGAGGTGTTAATTGGACTTACTTTTCCACTACTGGAAAGTAAAAGTATTCTTGGTTCATACGCAACCAAAGAAGCCATCCATGGTCATGACTGGACATAGGAATATGGTAAATAAGGAAGAATCAGTAAGTAAAGGAGGATTTGTGGGAGTGCTCTTTTCTTTCCAACTTTTCTCTAAAAATGCAGCTCCCACCCCTATTCTCATTACCTTTTAAGTACAACTCCCAACCTATGGAAGTTGTCCATCCTAGTTTTATATCTTCCATAGCTCTGTTGCAAAGCTTTTTTCATATTTTAGACAGAAAATAAATTCCAAGCCCTCTATCAGCTCTTCTTAAATACTAGAATCTGTCTCAGGATACTTCTCAACAAAAATCTAGCAATTTACTGCTAATCCACCCCAAAATGGCCCCCAGCACAGGGACTAAATGGCCCTGCAGAAGTGAGATGGGGAGATAGTCACCTCACTTTAACTTACACTGTAAATGTAAGATAATGTTCTTACAGGAGTTGTTTCACCTTGTTTTCTTCAACTACAGTTGGGTTACTTGTTAGTTCATATTGATTCAAGAAAGAAATACTATTCCACACCCCCACCAATATCCGCTACCGAATGAAGGATAGAGCAGCAGTCTCCCAAAGGTCAGACTCTATCACTTTTGTTAATTGAAACTGTCTTCAAAGCCACAGTGCTGATGCTCCAAGGTCAAGAAAGGGCAAATATGTCTGTATGAACTGGAAATTGATAGGAGGAGATTGCTATACACCAAGTCTAGCTGGTAATTCTAATTCTTTGTGTGTGTTTTAAAGATGCTATCAAGTGTTCGATATTTTGTCAGTTTATTTTTCTCCAAGCAAATTATTCTGTTGGGACTGTGGATCTTTCAAGCTTACCTTGTGGGTGGAAATTATTGTTAATGTATCCACTAGTTATGGACTAGAATGCTCTTCTCTAAAAAGATCCTCTAGGAATTTCAGTATATGCTGTTAAAATTGTTTTTTGTGATTGTCATCTCCATAAAGTGAATGGTATTCCAGGGTATATGTGCCCACAAAGCACTTGCTAAATAAAAAAGGAGGGTGAAATAGGCCATTTGAGTCTTGACTGAAGTACTTATCAAGTAACAACAAATGGTTCCCCTAGGAAGTCTTTAATCCAATAACCATTTCCTGCTTATTTATGCAATGCCTTTCCACTGATCTTGCAAGATGGCTAGCTTGGCACATGTGATGATGTTTGGTGAGAGTGTGCTTAAATAATAATACTGTATACAGATTCAACAACAACAAAGCAAAGGCTCAATTAAAACTGGGGATTGTATGAAAGAACAGATGAATACTTCAGCCTGCACACGTGCTAGGCAAGCGATGATTTTGTTCAACTGCAAGGAAGCTCAGCACTTGCATGTGTGAGTAAATGAGCAGTCACAATCAAGCACAAGAGTTGGAACTTTCATAATCAGTAGAGTAACCTCAACCACAATTTGTTTCAATAAAGACAGTTTGCATAGACAATTGCACATTGTCAAATACTAATTGAGTAATCAAATGAATCAGACAATGGCACTTTCTAGTCCAATTGTTCTTATCTGAATTTCTAATCCTTTTCTATACTTAATAATCATTTATTTAGGATGCCATGCAAAGCCATAGGAGCCAAACACCCTGGCAGATGGCACTGCAGTGCAAATTCTACATTCTACTGTACTTTGTGGAAATGAACTTGCCAATTTTAACAGAGAAATAGTCTAAATGACATGACAGCTATTGGAACTTGAATACATAAATTGTGGTTACAGTTGTTTAAATAACGGATTTCAAAGAGATCACCCAGCAAGCGGAAGACAGACCGTCAGTTATGTATAACAACCCAAGATGAGTTTGATAATCTTTTTCCCTGAGAGCAGATGATGGGAAGGATCCACAATGCCCATATTTTGTTGTGTTCTGTTACAACCTGGAGTTGAAATGGGTTTAATTGTCACTGCTAACATTTAATGTACACAAAATATGCAACATCATGAAGGTGCAATTTTTTTTTATTATAGCAAGAAAAGGTAAGCTAAATAGAAATAAACCAGTATTTTTGTCGTCCCAGAAAAACGACATGAAGGGATGACAGTAAAAATATCAGACAAAGCATCAGTGTGTGACCATATTAGGTGGCAAAATGATCTCCCCAGCATCAAACTACTTCTTGTTTCAATTTTGTATTCTTTTCTGAAGACTCCACTGTGAACTGTACTGAAACCTATTCTGCCACTTTTCTCCATATGAGGTGCCACTTCCTGAAGAAAATCCATGTTCTCCTGCTTTTCTTCATACAAGACTGATTCTAGCTGTGCAAATTGTGCCCAAACAGCCTAATGAAGATTTAATCTTAAAAGAGGCCAATTTCCTTTAAGGATGTCAGGAACTGCCTTACCCTGAGCTAGATTACTGACTCACCATAGCCCAATACCGCCTATTCTGACCAGCAGCAACTTCTGCAGCTCAAGATTCTTCATCTAGAAATGCTGGAGGTTGAACCTTAACCCATGTGCATGCAAACCATTTGGCTCTCACCAAACTATAGAGCCTCCTGATAAGAAGTAGAGCTTAGTAGAATTACTTTTGGGGTCTAAAACTCCCAGAATACATGCAACCTGGGATCTTCTGAGGATTGTTGTCAATAAAGTAACTTTTCCAAGCTTTTGATTAAGCACTAGTGGAATGTTAGTGGAATATTGTATTTTTGGACTCCAGTTTTCCAGAGATCCCTTTCTTTGGTTGGTGATCTGTTGATAAAGTAACTTTTCCAAGCTTTAATTATATCAGAGCTTTCTAAACTGTGTGTGTCCTGACACATTAGTGTGTCAGCTGCAGTGTGTAGGTGTGTCGCATGAATGTAAGAGGAGAAAGGGGCTGCCTCTCCCATCACCGCCATCACCCCGGGTCAAGGAAGACCCTGGTGAGGGTGGTGGTGGCGGGCCAGGCTCAAGTGGAGGGGCTGCCTCCACTTACTGAATTACTTACTGAATTACTGTGATGCACATCTAAAAAGTGTGTCACCAGCATGAAAAGTTTGGAAAGTTCCGGATTAGACACTAGTGAAATGTTAAGAACTAGTGGAATGTTGTACTATTGAACTCTGGTTTTCTAGACATCCCTTTCTTTAGGTAGTGATCTGTTTCCACTTGATTCTAAATGTGGGGAGCCAACCTGCTGTATCTGAGAGTCCTATTGCTCATTCTGCTAAGTGACTCTCTCAACTTCTTCCCCCAAAACCCTTCTGTGGCTACACCATTACAAGCAAATGACCTAAAACCAGCCATGGGATCCTAGATTCTTTTAAAAAAAATATTCTATGTAATACAAGAAAGGAAACTAAGCTATATTATCCTTTTCTTCATACAATAAATAAGCTTTTAATATTCACTTTCCCCTCTTACTAGCAGAAAGCTTTTCAGCTTCCCACATCAAAGGCGAACTGGATTGAGTTTTGTTACATTGAACTAAACCAAAGCAATAAATTTTACACAACATTTGCCATTCAAATCTTTTATTTCTGCTTTGGTCAAACTCCATAGGAGACCTGTAAAACCACATTGCCATACATGCTTCCCTAATATATACTGATAGAAGGAACTTGGAGTAATAAACTCCTGATTCAAGCCCAAAGTGATCATTAATTTTGTATAATTATGTAGAAAAGGATATCTCAGGAAGTGTGGCTATTTTCATCATCAGTCATGCTGAACTGAGGGCAACATTGTCTATCAAGTTGCATCCGGAGCAAGAAGCAGTTACCAGTTTGGTATTTCCATAGATTGCAGTGGGATTGTAATCCGATCCCAGTACTAAAGTGAAGCTAAATAGGGTTGCTTATGCCACCCATTTGTTGTATGAGTGTTGGTAATCCAAAACTAGGAGATCTCATAAGCTTGTTAGTATCCAACTATTTTGTCATTGTAAGTGAAGATGAATAATTTTCACAATTTTCTCCTTGCTGTGGAGAAAATGAATATTTCTGCACAGTTTTCACCTAGTATCAGGCAGCCTGAAAGGTTTTTGCATGTGAATTGTGGGTCTTTGTGTAAAACACACTGTCCAGACAGTCACATGTGGTTTTTAATTTTTTTTGTACAATTCTGCTGCTTTCTGTACAAAAACATTTTTCATCAGAAAAATCTTGCACAATGAAAATCTTGCACAACAATAATTTTGTACAAAATATATTTTGTTCAGAAAACAGCAAAAGTGCAGAACAAACCATGTGGCTACCCTTTTGTGAAAGATTGCCAATTTTGTGCAACATTGTGTGTGTAAGATTTTTATTGTGCATGTTCTTGCATAGAAAACAGTAATCTTGTACAAAAGTTACACGTGATTATCTGGAAACAGTGTTTTTGCAGAAACCCTCACAATTCTCATGGAAAAACTCACATTCATTTCTGTGCAGAATAATTTCTGAAATCACTTTGGGATGTGCAAATAATGGCAAAAGTTGTGCAGAATTCTGGCAAAATCCTTTGTGAAAGCCAGTGTAGTGTGAGTGTTGGACTATGACTCCAGAAGACCTGGGTTTGACTTCTCATTTAGTGGTGAAAACTCACTGGATAATCTTGGGCATGTCATACTCTCTCAGTGTCAGATAAAGGCAATGACAGGCCCCCCTCCCCCAAAAAAACACCAAATCTTGCTGAGAAAACCCCATGATAACTTTGCCTTAGGCTCATGTAAGGCACATGACTTGAAGGTACATAACAATGACAAGTTATTCTTCCCAGCCAGGTTTCTGGGTGTTGGGAAACCCTTTTTTCGATCCAGGAAATAATAACAATGAGTATTCTTTTCCGTTGCTAACATGTATCCATGATGGTCAAACCTGTGACCAGGTGAGCTGTTTGCCTGCTCAATATGTCTACAGGTGCTTACTGAAGGTAGCTTTAAGACACCTGCTTTCCCATATCATGATCTTTTTTTTTTTCATCCATATTTGGATTGGATAGTCCTTCAAGAACATGGCAGTTTTAATTAGGGGACATCTGGTATAGCCATTCTGCAATTTATACGGTCAGTTTGTATGTTTGGGAAGGTCACTAACACCAAATATTTCAGAAGTAGCCAATGAGTTTTTGTGTTAATTTCTTTTTAGAGAGTTATCAATTAAGACTTAGAATAACAAACATGTTTTATAAATTAAGCTGGTCTAGTTAAACAAAATCCATTGGCGGCTAGCTAATTCTTAACAGGCCTGGAATGGGATTAATGTGATCCCTATGTAACAAACATATTAATCCTGTAAAAAACTAAAGGGATAAATGATTTATAATTGTGTAATTCAATAAACACTTGTAAATACCTATGCTGCTGTATGATAAAGGCAAAGCAGATTTAGGTTCCAGTCCTAAATCCCTCTAAATTCAGTGGGGCTTATTTTGAATAGACATGCATAAGTTTTCATCATTAAGTATTCAAATTGAAGAACTGGTGTGATTTTAAATAATACTTAACACTGGTTCATTTTATATTTCCTTTCTCCATAGGAAGTGTTAGATCCAATTCAACTTCATTTAATATCAGAGCATTGTTCCCACAGTCATATCTGAATGGAGTTCCAATGAATACTCACCCACATATGACTTCACCACTATTGGTTTATAGTCACAATGCCCATAAGAGACATTCCATTCAAGGAGTCCTGTCTCTAGAGCTCTGGATAGTTGACAGTCCAGTCCTAATGTAAACAAGATTTAAGATGGGCTAAAATTGTTACCTACAGACACTTCCATTCTACCTCTATGAAGACATTGGTCCCCTATACATCTATTTTATTCTGGCGTGCAGTACTTTGAATCCCTGGTGCACGAAATTTTAACTCACCAGCTGTCACATTTAAATAAGATCTGTGTTTGTTAGCTTAAAGCAGGGATGAGAATTGTGTGATCATCCAGATGTTGAACTGCAGCTCCCTGTATTCCTCACTATTAGCATGCTTCTGGGATTTGTAGTTCAACAACATGTGGAGGGCCAAGTGATTCCACTCAAGTGTGTAATCTTCCCACTTGTAATGTAGCTGATATATAAGATAGATATATTTAGTTGCTAATTAGGGAGAGATCTATTAAGGGATAAAGGAGGAAACCTGAGTCTCCTTCATAGTATTTCATTAATATCATATCCCCCTATATGTTGATTTAACAGACATATTCACTGTCATGTGATTTTTCCATTGTGGTTCTTCCATCTTCTATTTTTCAGCCTGATGGAGATGATTTACATGAAAACACAAAAGATAGGAATTGGGTAGTATTGAAATTTCAAGTTAATGCTCTTGATGAACTCACATTTTTATTTATAGTTGAGTTTGTCCTGTTGCCCAACTGTCATGCCCTGTTTGGACAATGTCAGTCTGGCATGTCAGCATCAGCTATTCAATAGATGTTGTTGTCAAGGAATTAGAGGTGCTAGGAAGGGCACCATATTACTGAACAAGACATTCCTAATCATGCCTCCAAGAGGAAGAAGCACTCAGGTACTGACAGGCTGACATCATCTGAACTGACTGAAAAAGTAAGTGCTGTAGCAATAGAAGTGCTATGTGATGTCCCATAACCTTTTTAGAAAGCAAGAAAAGTGAAGCAAGGTATTGGAGGCTGTCCAGTTACTGTGAGTGGAGAAAGAAAGGCTGAGAGGCATGCATAGATGTTTTCCATGTGATAGCTGTAAACACATTGGGAGGCAGTGTTTTGTAGCTTATATGTACATGGTGAATTGAGCATTACCATCATAATTCCACCCCCACAGCTGTGCAGAAAACCAAGCAAGAATGACAACCGTGTTCCAGAATTTATTGTTTAGCTCCTATCCACCCAAAACATACACACCCCTTTGTTTCTTTTCCTCCACTTTGAAGTAATTAAATATAATGAAACAAAATGAAGTTGGCATGAGAACTGGGAAGTTGTATTAGTCTTTGTATATCTGCAAACGAGCACAATTTACATTCGAATCAAGTTGGTTCTCTCTCCCCACCCCCCATGGCCTTTACTACTGACAGATCTTATAGCAAAGGGAACTGGAGATCTTCTACTGGCAAGGGAAATAAAACAATTTTTTCTACTCCTCACAGATTCAACTGAGCCAGGATCCTGAAGATGAATCTGCAAGGAGTAGACAAAACTCTTTTTTTCCTTGCTGGGAGACATCTAGTTCCTTTAGCCACAATGCACGCACACACACATCATTCCTCTACACTACCCTAATTCTCACACACAGCCCATCAATCTCATCAAAAGCCCTATTACCTGCCAGGTGAGCCAGCAGCAGAAGCAGGAGTGTGGTACTCCAGTTCCTGGAAAGAAGGAAGGATTTCCTTCATTTCATTGCAGGTCATAGCAATGATAATTGGGTTGTGGGAAAAGATACAGTTTCCAATAATGGGGCCCATAAAGGCAAGATAATAGCAAGCATTGGAACAGGAGACTCAATCATAGGAATTTTGTGGATGGCCAACTTTAGGACAAAATTTGATTGGCTTCAAAAATCTAATTTATAATGTTTGTAAAAACAGCTCAGCTTGTATTCTGAGACAATCCAACATGAGCCTGATGGACATTATCCATCTCAATTGCTACGAGAATCTTTTTCTGAGGTTAAAGGGGTCAGAAAGTGATTAGTTGGAAGCCCTTAGACTGTTTCTCCATGCCTTTTCATCAGCTGAGTTGCTGGTGGGAAGAACACAGAAATTCATAATATGGCTTGATTCCTATGCAGCAAATATTGGAACAAAATCCAGGTAAACAGAACTCAAATCAGAAAACCAGAATCAGAATCAATGGCAATACTGTCTAACAACTAAGCAATACAGAGGAGACTTACTGGCCCTTTCCGCACGTGGCGAGGGAAATGCTCCCTGCTGCTACTCACCGGCTTTTTGGTGGGTCTGGGCGAGTCCGTTGGGATGAGGAGCAGTGCGAGCTCATCGCTCCACACTGCTCCGGCATCCAAAATGGTGGCTTCTGGTTGGGGGAGGCTCTTCACCGACCGGAGAAGCTCGCCAGCTGAAAGCCCACCCCTGGCAGATCTGCAGGCACACACTAGTGCATGCCTGCAAATCTGCACCAGAGCGCAGGGATGGAGCAACACAAGGTCGTGCGCTCCGTACTTTTTTAAAACCTCTTTAAAAAGGTTTTTAAAAAGCACGCTGTGCAACCAGTTCCGGTCGCTCCGGAGTGGACTGAGGTGCAGAACTACAAAAAGTAGTCTGTCCCAGTCCACTCCACGGTGCAGAAAACCTCCGTTGGAGATCGCTCTGCACTGTTTTAATAGGCCGTACGGAAAGGGCCATAGTAGAAGAGACAATGGCTTGAGTTGGTAACAGGGTTTAAGCAGTTAAAACTGAGGATCAGGAGCATACAGATGTCCCCTATGCTTTTGCAAGTTAGCTCCAGTAAAGCTATAGCTTCTACACAAAGTAAGGGTTTGTAATGGCAGCAATGGTATAGTTATGATCTGGATGATTCAGGCAGCACAATCTCATCGTGCTGAAACTCAGAGGGTTGTATCCCAGTTGAGTGAGCAGTACTTGACATCAGAAGTAACTGAGGGCAAATGGCAGACTAGATCTTTGTGGAGGATGAAATCAGGATTACAGCATATACTGCTATATTGCAGATTGTTTGGCTTTAAATTAAATATAGATTTTTCAGCTTCATCCTATGGTCCATGAATAGTTGTCTCTCAGTTGTGCCATGAAAGGGCAGAGATGGCAAGTTTAGATGCTAAGGGAGAAACAAAGCAAATTATGTGTCACATACATCCTATTTGAACCTTCTTTGGTTTAAATATACAGGTTATTAGACAATACAGTGTAGTCCTAAACTGTGCCCAGCATATTTAGTAAAAGGAAATTAGGATACTAAAGAAGATGGGGTGCACCTCACAGCTATTGGCAGGAATGTTTTTGCTAAGAGTCTTGCAAATCTCATCAGGAGGGCTTTAAACTGAATTCTGGGGGGAGGGAGAAAGTTGTATTCAGGGCAGGAGTTCAGCAAGTGCTGGGGAGAACAGCCCAAATGTTATAGAAAAAGCAGGCCAAGTATTGCTAGAGACCAACAGTGATAGGAAAAGCAACTCTAGTGAAGGACTCTTGTGAAGGGTACATGGTCTTAAATGTCTCTATACCAATACACAGAGCATGAGAAATAAACAAGATGAACTGGAACTCTTAATACAACAGAATAAATATGATATAATTGGTATCACTGAAACCTGATGGGATGAGTTCATGATTGGAATGTAATTGCAGGGGGGGGGTATCACCTATTTAGAGAAATAGACCAAACAAGAAAGGAAGAGGAGTAGCTTTATATGTCACAGATGTTTACACCTGTGAAGAGATCCATGACTTAAATCCAGGAAGCCAGATTGAGAGCATGTGAGTAAAAATTAAGGGGGTGAGAAACAACAGAGATGTCATTGTGGAGGTCTACTACAGGCCCACAAGCCAGACTGAGGATATGGATGATGTTTTCCTGGAGCAGATGACCACACGTTCAAAAAGGAGAGATGTAGTAGTAATGGGAGATTTCAACTATTTTGATATATGTTGAAAGACAAACTCTGCCTAGAGCATAAGATCCAACAAATTCCTCACTTGCCTTGTAGACAATTTCATTGTCTGGATGGTGGAAGAGGCAACAAGGAGATCAGGTATTTCAGATCTGATCCTAACCAATAGAGACAACCTTGTTAATGAAGTGAAAGTGGCGAGATCCTTAGGTGGGAGTGACTGTGATAGTTGAAGCTCCTGGCAAAGCTGCTGAGGAAGCTTCTGCTGATGAGCAGCAGCTGTTGGTCCCTGTTGCTCAGGCTGGAGATGAGTCCTGCAGCTCAAGAGCTCCCCCTTCTGCCATGGACCAAGTAGGCTCAGACATTCCTCTGCCAGCTCCTTTAGGGGAACAGGGATCCAGCAGTGATCCTGAAGATACTTTTGAGCCTGCTCCAATCAGCCCACAATCAAGGCAGAGACTTAAGACAGCTGAGCAAAGAGAAGCTTCCTTGATTAAGTTTAAGACACGGTGACTGGCCACACCAGTGCCTTGGGCTATATAACCTGCCTGCTTGAAAGCTTTCTTTTGCTTGTGGCAAACTTTCTACAAGCCCTCTCCTTGTTTCCAGCACCTGGCTCCTGATATCTTGGATTAAACTCTTGGCTCCTGACCCCTGAATTTGGACTCTGATTTTGGCTTTGCTTGTCATTCTGGCTTTGGTAAATGGACTTTCTCTGGTTAATTCCCTGTTTTGACACATTCCAGCTTCACTCTGTTATCTCTCTCACTCTGTACTCTGGGCTGGCTCACCACCTGGGTCTCTGACCTTGACAGTGACCGTGCTCCTGTATTCAGCAGGAAGGGGAAGCCAAGTGTAGCCAGACGTGTGTTCTAGACTTTAAGAAAGCAAATTTTTGGGAACTTAGGAAATTACTGGCTGAAATTCCATGGTCAAGAATACTGAAAGAGAAAGGAGTTCATGATGGATGGGAATTTCTTAAAAGTGAGATACTGCTGTTGTTATTCCATGGTTTATCAGCAATAAAGATCCAGACCTGCACAGTGTGAGTCATTGCAGGAGAGGATCCACTTTTGCTGTCCTCTGATGGAGGAGACACCAGAGCTGATGATATCAGGTGCAATGTGCCATGATGCCAATGTGCCATGGAGGTGGAGCTCAAAGGGTTATTATCTCTATCTTCTTATTTTTGCTTCCTTTTGTACCAAGCTTTCACTCGCTCTCCTGTCTCCAGTTCAATGTTAGCTTTGCTTGTCTCTTCAGGTAGGAAATTTCCCCCCTTTTATCTCACCCCAATGTATCTGGGGGACTGTGTAAATTGGCTTGAGGTGGCCTCAGCTGAACCTGCACTAGTTTACTCCCCCTCTTTCACCTCTCCAGTTCAGCTTGGTCTAAGTAAGTACTAGGTTAAGTAAAGTGGCCCTTTTAAACCTAATTCTCTGTGTCTGGTCTCATTATTCCATGGTTGGTCAGCAGCACTCCAATGCAGTTCTCAGCTCAAAAACAATGCATCAGTATGTCCTTTATCAATGCATCTATGTTTAGAAATAGGTGTTTTGAGAGAAAATAATGTTTCAACTGCATATTTAAGATAATGTTGTGTTAAAACCCTGATTAGATAACTGTAGGTGACAAGAAATTGTCCATAGGCAATGTCATGCAGTGTTTAGGATGTCATACCCTCAAAGAAGTTATTTTAGTCAGCAGTCAGAGTTTGGAAACATAACTCCCAAAGGTAACATGCTACTCATTTTCAGTCAGATTTTGTGATTATGGGCCTTCTCCTTAGCACATTATTGCCAATATTATTTTTCAAAAAAATTAACTAAAAATTGGCAAAAATGGCCCCAATCCCATCTCCCAAACAATGTTGCAATAAAAGACAAGTGTTAGCCAGTATGTATGATGCGTCCATTATCTCATCATCCCCGAAATAATGTTTCTAGCATTCTAAAAACAAACTTTGGCCCTTGTTATTAGAAGCATAGCACATTACAAATAATGGTCAAAAATCATTAAGGTAATTATAAATGCATAACCACTGTAGTTATGTAGCTACACACTGTCTCCCAGCCTTATCCCCTCCACTTTTAGCAACCACTATGATCAATAGGGATCTTTTCCCCTGGTGATTGGGAAGCATCTAACAAATATTTCGACTCCACTCCCATGAACAATCTTTGTTGTGACAGGCACAAGTAGGGTCCCGGCTACACTCCCCACTGGCACTGAAGATTGCTTGTGCAAGGGGGAGGTTGGGAACATCAGTCAGATGCTTCCCAATCAACAGGGAAAGTAACCTCTGTTGATCACCATGGTTGCTGCCCAGGAAGGAATTATCATGAAAATGAAACAGTCATGAATGAGTAACTCTAGGTTATACATTCATAACTGCCTTACTTTTAATGTGTTGCTTCCAAGTTCCAGAAGGGACAGAGTGCTCTGTATACTCTCTGAGTATAGGTGGGTTTCCACAGGAGAGAAGCTCCCTACATCATACCTAGCCTAAAAACAGAGGAAACTGCTGAACATGTGATGGAGCTTTCCTCTGACCCTCTCCTGACAGCCTTCACCAGGCTAATAAATATTTTTGCAGGCTACTAGTTTCCCCTGCTGATTTACAAGGATGAGTTAAATATATATTTTTAAACACAAGTGCATTGATATTATTATGCAGATTTTGTTTTCATTTTTCAGCAGCAAATGATTGTGGAAGCAGAATAGAACATACTTTTGGGTGAACTGAGCACATGAAAAAGTCATACAGATTGGAAATACATATTTATACAATCTTAAATATTGAGTAACCCAGACATAAATTTAACCAAATCTATGGATGAATAGGATTAAATCTGTTTTGAAATAGTTTGTGAAATGAATAAAAATCTTCCTTTGTGTTCCTGTTTGGTAAAATGTGGCAGATTTCCATTTAATCAGCAAGCCTTGCAATTTGTAGAGCTTAATATACCCTGTTGCTTGTGTATTAGAAACATTCTTCTAGAGGCACAGAAGGTAAAAATCTGCACTGGCTAGGAGAATATCACATTATCTTCATAACACTAGTATTCAGTTTATTTGTATGCAACATAAAACAGCCATTATTGTCAGAGTAGCCTTTATCTGAACCACTAGGAATTTCAGAAATAAAATCTTGCATTTCAGTAGTCTCTAAATTGATATCATTGTCTCCACTGAACAGAAGCATAACATTAAGCGCAATATGGCTTTCATCTTGGCCAAGGCATAAACAAAACAATGTTGTTATTTTTTTATTACAAATACCTGCAGGTCAGATTTAATCTTTGAAAATGGAATGGTCTTCAGGTCCTAATGAAGGAGATCACCTGTGATATTTTACTGTTTTGTTTCAGTTGCTGCTGTCAAACAGCAAAGAACAAACTACAATGTTAGGTTCATTTTTATTCTCTGTATTACTACAAATATTGCTTTATCTGGGATTTTGTTTTATCTGAATTTGTTTATAAAGGCATGTTATTGTTTCACTAGAATGAGGGTTAGCAGTTCTCTTTTATAAGCAAATATAATTTGTTCAGCCTATATGTATGTAAATTATAAGAGGTATTCTAAATCAAAGAGACTACCTGTACAGACAACACGGCACACACACTGAATTAGTGGGGTTCAGGATTTTGCCTCACAGCTTACTGCCAACCTTCACATGATCATCAAAACTGCAGAAATAAGTGATCTGTCTGTGGACTATTTTTCAATACTGCAAGCTAAGTCATAGTGTGACATTTTTTCTTTATAAATGTGAAGGTTTGACAGTTTTGCTTTCTTTATTTTTTTTTTAAAAGCCATCCAATTCCTTCTGTCCTGAATATAGAATTTGTAAAACATGCCCCTTTTTAACAAAATGAACTTACAGAAAAAGTTAAATGCAATTCTTCTCCATTGTCATGCCCAAATTTAATAGGTATAAGAAAAGCATGGAGAATGGTCATTTCATACCTGACTGTTCTATAGATATTAAAGATAAGGAACCACTCAGAAAAAAGTGGCAACTCTTCCTCAGATGGAAGGAATATTTGAAAATATTTTTGGAAAAAGGTTGAAAAGTATGTTTCTTAAGGGCTGGGAAATGTTGATTAAAGAAACCTGGCCTTAACAAGTATTGTTGGAATTCAGACTTATTCTGTGCAAAATTTGCACACTTTTCCCCTTCTGGAGAAAGTAACTTTTTTAAAATGTAGGAATCAGTATTTTCTGCATAGAAATAATATTTCAGTGCACAAAAAAAGTGTAAGTTTTGCACCAAATAAGTCCCAAACAGCAAATAGTTTTTGAAAATTACACTTTTCAAAGAAATTCTTGAACAAAATTTGTACTTACTGTTTTTTTCAAGAATTAATTTAGCTAAGAATTGTATTCCTTATTAAGTCCTAACATCAATAAATACACAGGAATCAAAACCAGACTTTTAAGGGTTAGATTCTGAAAGCCCTGCCTCTGGGTGGAAGAATCTTTCAGTTTCCATTTCACCAACATTTCTGTTTTTTTCACTTTTCAAGTTCTTTCCATCTTGAATACAGAGAAACACACAAATCTGTTATATTTTTATTTGGGAAAAAAAATCCAACTCATTCTTCCTCCTATGGTGGCTGAAGAGACCAGGGTCCAACCATTTCAAATGGATAGTCTTTTACTGAAGACTTTAATGTAGAGGTATCTTGCTAAAGATCCAGTGAGTATATATGGAGAGAACTCTATCTAAACCATGGTCTGAGGAACTCTTTCTACTTGCCCGGTTGTGACCATGCTGATGGCATGATGACTTCTCAATATGCAACCGTGCTTTTATAATTTCCTTTCACTTGTACCATTATTGAGCATCCATTTCTTCCTTTCACCTCCTCTTTTACTTAGTTATTGATCTAATTTAGTAAGTATTTTGAATGTTAATGTAAAACTGACTTATCAGACAAATAACAATATAAAAAACATAGCAGAACCACCTATCCTGCTTTGCTACTCGTACTGTTGCTGATGAAGCTATTATATAGGAGCAAAATATTAGCTGGGGAACTATGCATTTCTCATACCCTTCTGGGACATCTTCTTTAACAAAGACTCAATTCCTCACACCCACCCCTGCAAAAGTATTGCCTAGGTTCATCTATTGTAGCAAAGATATTAAAGATAATCCTGAAGAAGGATGTTCAGATGCTAAAGCAGAAAGATTTCTTGAAACAAAAATAAAAACCATAAGAACCTGAATTTCAAGTAGTTGATATGAATTTCCATTTCTTTGCTGCAGAACAGATAATCACATGTTTTAAGAAGATGAGGTCTATTTTTGATGTTCCTCCTAATGCATTCATATGGTGTTCTGCTTATTAAGTAATAGGCCCTTAAAAAGTTCTTAAAGTGCATATAGTGGTGGATACACACAGCATTTTAGAGTCCCCCCAAAATACAAATTGACTGGGAATGTACAATTAACCTAAAAGGAATGAAAATGAACACTCCAAAACAAAGCAGAGTGCTTTGTTCTATTCAGATTTCTTACCCAATAAATGAAACAGCTTCAGTACTGAAGGATTAGCTAAAATGAGAAATACAGCTTTCAGCGTTGTCCAGCAAAGAAGCAAGCATACAGTGTAGACATTGTTATTCCCATTAAAAATAACAGTGCTAATTAAACTAATTACACACATGAGCCAGGCAAATTGCTAGAATTTCACTTTACAAAAAGGCTTCACATCATTTAGCAGGGCAAGAATTCTTATACATAAAATAATTGGGGGGAAATACATGTAAATGGAATTTAATCACCCATTAGTTGAAATTATTCTTTTTTTTATCTTACCTTAATGCTATGTTACTCTTAATGTCATGTAGAACAGTTGTTAGTTCTGCAAACATTAATGGCAACAATACAAAGCATTTCAAACTTTCCACAGGTCTACTGTCCTTGATACATGAAAGCAAAGAAGTGTCTTTGAATTAAAACGTGAAAGTTTAATTGAAAATGATGATTGTAAATCTCCATTCTTCCACTTAATAGGTTACAATGCTTCCTGTTTTGCCATTATGAAACATGGTAGCCTTAAAACAAATGCACGTTTTAATATTATGATCTAGATATTTGTTGCAGTAAGAATCATCCAAGCTCTTAGAGATCATACAATTTTTTTTCAGTATGTATGACACTTTTAGCAACAATAGTATACACTTCCGTCCTGTTAAATATTGCTTAGCATTTGTCAGTGTGGTGTTGTGATTTGAGTATTGGACTCTTACTACAATCCTAGAGACCATGGTTCAGTTCCCTGCTCAGCAATGGAAACCCACTGGGTGACCTTGTGTGCTTCACACACTCTCAGTCCTAGAAAACCCCATGATAATTTCACCTTAGAGTCACCAGAAGTCAGAAATGACTTGAAGGCACACCCAATAAACAAAGCGTTTGGCAATGACAGTATATTTTTTTCTACTGAAATTCTAAATATTTCATTTAATGGGAGACTGGTAACTGAATAACAACGTGTATATGGATAGTCCAGAAGAGTGAATGGACACTTCTGAAATAATACTATCTGGCCTATATATGAGAAAAGAATACCATGAGAAAAATTAATATTGCACTTCTCTAGAAAGTATCTAACACCTACCCTCCCCCCAATATCATCTGAAGATGATTTCTTGCCCCAAATGCAATCCTCTCTCCCAAAGAACAGGAAAATGTACAATTTTCAAAGCTTACATTCTGGATTTAACCTTATACTTCAAAAGCCAGTTCAGTCTCTCCTAGATTATTTAATTTAGGCATGGTCAATGGTGACTGTATAGCGAAGAGCAGTTTGATGGCATAGTCAACCAGAATGCTTGACTTCATACTTTGGCTTTCCAGGCTTATTTTTTAAAGTATTATTATGGTGTTTGATCAGCAGATTGTAGGACCCAACATACTGTGTTGGTTTCAGTACTGGACTAGGAAACTGGGAGACTGGAATTATTCCCCCCTCACTGGCTTTGGGCAAGTCTGATGCTCTCACCCTATGAGCAACTTAACAATAAACCTCCTCCAAATAAATCTTACCAAAACTCTATAATAGAGTCACCATAAGTCTGACTTGAAGACAGGTAGCAACAACAAATCAGCAGGTCTCATACAGGGCATGAAGATAGGTTGCATTACTTTTTTTTCAATTTAGAAGAAGACAAGAGTAAATATGACAGTGATATAAAGTATGTTGCTCAATCACACAGCATGCTGCTCATCACAGTACATCAGAGAAGAGAAAAGAGGAGGGGGTTCGTTCAGATAAGGTCACTGTGGAACAAGCTCCCTGCATAAAAACTTTCTATTGTGGCAAGGAGGGACTTTGAAGCCAATGGTCTCATGGCAGTGATTATTGTGATGAAAGAAGTGAAGCTATGGTTGGGAAAAGGAAAGGGCAGAGCAGACAAAGCAAAGTTTCCATGGATCAAAAGAGTCCACGGGCCAAGGACATCCCAAAGGCTGGCTGATCCCTCAGCCTTTACCATTATTTTTCTTTTCATATTTAAGGATGAAGTGGATGCATATTGTTCTTCTTTTGTCTCCAGCCATTTCCACACTACACTGTTACAGTCCCATTATTCTACTTTCAACATCCTGTGGCATTCTGGGGTTTGTAGTTTATTGAGGCCAAAGAGCTCTCTGACTGAGAACTCTAAATGTCCCTTCCTAAACTGTAAACCCCATAGTATGTTGAAAGTGGAATAACAGCAATATAGCAGTGTAGCTATTTGTAGCTAAATATGCATGTTCACTTATACAATAGGACAGCAGCTTGCAATCTTCTTCATATTATTGAAATCCATCTCTTTTTAGCATGGTCAATAGGTAGGGATGATGGAAGTTGCAACTCACTGATGTGTCAGACATCTGGCAAGGTACAAATTAAATCTGGCTACTCTTATTAGTTGGTATCTTTTACCAATTCTCTTTTCTTAGGACCTCTCTACACTTTACTTTTAATTCTCACATCTATTTCACAAGGATCTTTGTTTACAGTGACAACATGGCATTTCTACATTACGGCCCTTTTCGTACCTCACCTTTTCCTGGTGCTGGGCGGCAGGGCTCGTGCACAAAGACTTCGGAGGAACACACTCGCATCCCTCCTGATTGAGCTCCGCAGTGGCTTCCTGGTCACGCGAGTGCCCCGCCTCTTCCTTCTGCAGTGCAGCCTGGGACCTTTCCCAGCCTGCACTGCACAGGAAGCGTGACCGGCCCAGCTCCCAAGACTCCGCATGCGAGGAAAGTGTGCACGAGGCCCCAGAGTGATACGCAACTGCACAGTATTTTCGGCTTTAAGCTGAAAATAAAAAAAAATGTATGCGTGGTCTGCATCAGGCTCTTGAGTGTCGTGCAAATGTGAGTGCATCGTGTGGACCACTTTTCACATTTACGCGAAGCTCAAGGTGCCCTTTCGCTTCAGAAATGCTGTGCGAAAAGCACCTACTAGTCCTGTATGGTAGGACAAGCCACAACGCATTTGTTGCTTCTAGCTTGCACCATTTTTTAAATCAACTCTCATGCCCTTTCTATGAAAAATCCAGGATTATGTATTTTTGGATTAGTTTAGGTCACTTTCCTAGGTTAACGTGTTACTGTCAAAATGTAGAGAGATAATGTCTCAGCCTAGAGAAAAGATCTAAGTCAGTTCCAGTTTCTAGTTCCATGGTCTGAATATTATTGGTAGTCACCAGTGGAATACACCCACTTAATCAATGGACCTTACTTAAACATTTACTCACTATTTCACAGTTCATTCAGTGAATCTGCACCAGTTGCAACCAACCAATAAGACTCAGGGCAGCATATTTATTAAAAAACAAAGCTGGAAAAAATGTGGAGAAGCATTCAGTTACTGCAAAACAAAATTATCATAGGCATTTAGCAAATGGTGATTAAGATCCTAACTACAGCTCAACAGGAAGGTTTTTGGGCAGGTGAGGAATACGATGAGGTCCAAACCTGGATGTTCCCAGCCTAGAGCAGGACAGACATTCCTCTTTGTGGGGTCTCATAAAACAACTAAAGTTTCTTCCACAACTTAGACATTTCTCTGAGATTTGGGTAGTTTCAAATGAGGACATTCAAACCAATCAATAATTCATGGAAATGTGGTCATGGAATGCCCAGGAGTCCTAGGCCCTTTCTACACCTTACCTTTTTTTGGTGCTGGGGTGCAGAGATCATGCGAGCAGCTTCCAGCGAGAGGCTCTCGTGTCCCCACTGCTTCAGCTCTACACAAGCTGCCTGCTCCCAAGCAGGTAGCGTGAGAGCCCCACCTTCTCCTTCCACATGCTTCCTGCACTGGGGCAGGAAGCATGACCGCCTCAGCTCTGGAGGCTCTGCACGCACGGCAAGTGTGCGTGGGCCCCTGGAGCAATGCACAATTGCACCCCATTTCCGGCTGAAAGCCCAAAATGAAAAAGTGCGCAAGCGGTGCCTGCAAGACCCTGGAACGTTGTGCGATTGTGAGTGCATCGTGCAGATCGCTCCTCACAATCATGGAATGCTTCAGGTGCCCTTTCGCATGGCAAATGTGAAAAGGGCGCCATGCGAAAAGGGCCCTGCAGTCTCTATTTAACATAAAGAGACTTATGGTTGTTGAACGTACTTGTGTTGTTATTTTTTTGTCTCTATATAACTAGATGTCTATATTTCAGAGACATTTCAGAAAAGGAACTAGGGGGAAGGATGAAATTCCTTGCCCGTACTAACAGAAAGTGTGTTTTAGTAGAACAGTCTTGAAACAAAGCAAAGCAACACCATAAGTGATCCAAATTTAATTTAGAAATAAAGTTTTCCTTACCTTAGAAACAATATCAACAGTCCTATGGGATCTTCAGAGTGATCCTAAATTATGCAGGAATTGTCTCAAGTAGGGATACATCATGTCAAACTCAAGCTCACTACAATTCTCCAGTTTCCATCTCAAAGCTTGTTCTAGCTTTGCTCTGCACCAGATTTGAGTTTTTTTCCTTCCTTCATATGGAAACTAGTGCATATTATCCTGTGCATTTTTCATATGTATGCATTTTTGCTTACATTATGTCATTGATTAATATACGTTTTGTTCATAAAACTCATGTAAGTTCATAAATCTGCAGGTTCCCAGTTGAAAATGGCATTGGAGACCCAGATTGTAAACTGGACAGTTTCTCATAAAAATAATGAAACAAGACTAAAAATTTCTTACCCACCCTTAGCCAACAGAGTTGGGTAGTTAAATTTATCCTAAAGGGCTAGGACAAGTGGTAAATTTAGTGGGCCTGTGCAATAAAGAGGTGTTTCTGAGGAACTCCGTCTCCCACAATGTTAGTTAATATTAAAGGATAACCCACTGCTACAGTGCTATAGGGGTTACATATATTTCCTCCCACTAGAAAGAAGGAACTAAAAGCATATCACTTGGCATGTAAATCTACTGTGCCTCTGTATGCTCTTGTTTGTCCACCATATGAAATATATTTTTTAAAAAAAATCTCTACAATGCAAGCTGCTACAAGCCAACATACTTTCTTTTTTCCTTGTTGGACAAGTGTGTGTGTGTATATGTGTATGTATGTATATTTCTCTATAATGCCCACCATTGGGAAATCTAATCACTGTTGGCTTGTACTAAATTTGGAACAGTGAGTGATCTATATCTTCATGGTCATCCAGCTTTTCTTGTTGTGTTTCCTGTGTACCTTTATATGTGTGTGCTTAGCTTTTCTCAGACAATTAAAGATTTTTCTATTTTGACAGGCATTTGATAAGTGACTATATAAGGCCCATTTTACCTACATAATGAGCTGGATCTTGCTAATTGTTGTGCTGTGTGTGGGGGGGTGAATGTGTGCTTGTGTTTAATGATGTATGTTATAATCTAGTTTTAATTTTTTTATTGTTTAATCTCATTTTAACTTTTGTATCTTGTAAATTTTTAACACTGTGGTTTTTTTTAATACAGATAGAAATAAGAACAACAATTTCCAATTTCTTTCTTTCTTCCTTTCTTTCTTTCTTGAAAATTTCAGAAGCTACAAAACAAAACCCCACACTTTTATCTTGATTTTATATTGGAGCTGAGCAATCTCCAGGCAGTTGGAAAACCCTGAAGGTGCTATCCCACCATGCTGAGATGGACAATATTGATTAGAAAGTCAGCAATACTAAGGCCATTTCCACCATACACTGTTATAATTATTCCACTTTCAACATCCTATGGAGTTCTGGGGTTTGTAGTTTCTGAGGCCAAAGAGCTCTCTGGCTGAGAATTCTAAATGTCCCTCCCTAAACTGCAAAGCCCAGGATTCCATAGGATGTTAAGTGGAATAATAGCAGTATAACAGTATAGTGCAGAAATGGCCTAAGATTCTATCACATACTTCTACTTTATTCACAATTCAATTGACGGCCACACTACACAAAGCCCCTCTCTTTCTATCTATATCCACTGACTCAGCTTGATTTTAGTAAAAGGTAAACTTTGCTCAGTGTTGAATTGTTGGTCTAGAGCTCTGGGAGAGCAGGTTTCAAATCCCTGCTCAGCCCTGGAAATGCACTAGGTGACCTTGGCAAGTCATACTCGTTCAGCCTAAGAGAATGGTAATGGATTCCCCCTTCTGAACAAATTTTGCCAAGAAAATCCTGTGATAGATCCAGCTAAAAGTTTCCACAACACGAAAATGACTTGAAGGCACACAACAAAAGGACTAGCAGAGAGGAAGTGCCATGAAGTGGGGCAGACTCTGCATGCTTTTGCTAAGTCCTAAAAGAAGAGTTTTCCCTGTTATCTGCTAATACTGCCTGCAGACAAAGCTGAAACAAATGTTTTTGCTAAGCTGAATTAAACAGGCTAAGAGCAGATTGTCGATATGTGTGTGGGGAATTTTTGAAGTGTGAGGGGGTAAGTGATAGACATTCCAGTAGGGAGCAACCTTTCAAGTAGGAGAAAATGCGTGTAAGCATCTAAGTAGGAAGTGCTCCAGAGGTTCTCGCTCCTTTTATGGTCTTCTTTTTCAAAACATTCATTTCAGGCCATTTGAAGCAAGAACCAGCTACTCCTGTGTGTTTTCTAAATTTGGCTGAATGTATCTGTGAATGGTTTCATATCATTTCCACATTCCTTGTACAATAAGAAATGTGGGCTGCCCCCACATTTTAGAAAAAAGAAAATAACAACAAAAAAAGTCCTCAAACCACCGTGTCATGTCAATCTTCTGAGAGAGAGTTTTGAAACCAGAGAAACTAACTTTTGGTAAGTGGACATTGCTTTCATGCATCGGCACTAAATGACCACTGTAAAAATCTGAAAGACCTGTATCACCTTATGCAACCCTTTGAAAATTTAGGGCAAGGGTCATGATTTGCATCTTTCTTGATTCTATTGCATACTGTCCCACTCCCACAATTTTATAAATGTGCTTTACAATCTGAGGTTGTAAAGTGACCTTATATCCACAAAAGCTTGTGCTAAAATAAGTACCAATTAATCTTATAGATGCAGCCACATTTCCTTTTTTTTTTCCCCTCTCCCTCACTTCCTCTATTTTATTCTGTGAAAGACTAGCATGGCTATTTCTTTGAAAACTTGTCATTGTTATACGTCTTAGGTCTGGACTATGTGAAAAACTGTATCTCCCTATATGAACCTGCTAGAGCCCTGAGATCTGCAGGGGAAGGTTTTATCTCAGTCCTGCTACCATCCCAGGCTTGCCTGATGAGAACACAGGAGAAATTCTTCTCAGTGGTTGCTCCAACCCTGTGGAATTTCCATGGGAGGCTAGGCTGGCCCCTTCCCTGCTTTCCTTTTGTAGGCAGGCAAAGACATTTCTTTTTAAGCAGATTTTAATGGGTGAGCTGGAGACCTCCTACTTATTTATTAGTTGTTTTTAAAATTTATTATAAGTTTTATAATTTCATATGTCTTTTAATGGTTTAATTGTTTACATGCTTTTAATGTTTTTTAAGCTTTTCGGAAGCCACCTTGAGTGCTACTTTGGGAGAATAGGCGGCATATAAATTCAATAACTAAATAAATCAGTTGACCAATTTTCTTCAGTTTCACTCACCACTCCCCATAGTTTTTATCCACCTTCATTGGAAAGAAAGGTAAAATGTATGGGGATGAGACCTTCACCCAGACTTACCTACAGTCAGATGCCAATCTAAACACAAAGCCTTCTATGAATTATCCTATCTGACCCTGTTCTGACTGCAGTTCAGATACTGGATTCTTTCACACAGTACTGTCGTAGCACTATGATTGCATTTTAACTGCCATAGAACATCTTATGGAATCATCAAACTAGGAGTTTAGGCAAGGTTATTTAGAATTCTTATCCAGAGAGCTAGTGTCTCACAAGACTACAAACTCCCATGAGTCCATAGGATGCAAGATAGCAGTTAAAATGGAATCATACTGCTATTTTTGTATGGTGTAAATGAGCCCACACAGTGTGTACTGTATTCCTTCCATACTCACATCTTTCTATATCCCTTGGCCCCTGGTGGGAAAATTTTAGGACTTTATTTGTCATGTTATAAATTATTCATTCAGCATAATATGCCATGTCATTTTGATTTTTTTCTTCTAGTCTGAAGAAAAATAGAATTCATTTTTATAAAATATAAATGGGCTTCTGAAACAACCTGCATGTCAAACTTAACCCAAAGCATATTTCTCAGCCAAGTTATTAACAGCTGGGAAAGAAGCTTTCAGATAGAATTGTCCAAAAAGACCTTAAATAAGTGTAACAATTCCACTGGGTCCCACTATAAGATCCCTTAGGTGCATGGATATTTTTCCCTCCTTGTCACGGTGACACATTAGGTTAAGGTACACAAAGATGACAGCTAATGATCCCAAGAAGACAAAAAGAACAAAACAAAAACATGTGAGCAATTTTTCTTTTTTCTTAGCAGAAGGAAGCAAGATAAAACATTCTGATGGAAACAGAATAACATTCTTGGTATATATAGAGTTTAAAGATATTTTGTAGTTATAACTGCAAAGGAAATTGTCCTGCTATCTTTCCATTTCTTCTTGACGCTTCTGTGAAGGAACATCAATATCTCCGTTAAGACACTCATCTGCTTGACGGCTGAGCTTCGCCATTTCTTTCCTCTTGCTGTTAATTATTTCCACCCAGAGCAAGCTATTTGTTTCCTCTGAACCGATAAATACAATCAATAGAAAGAATGCTGCAAGAATGGGGCTGCCAAAACTAATTTGGTGTATGGATGACTCGTTTCCCCTTCACTGTTATGATAGAACATGAATTTGAAGTTTGATTTGATTTGTTCCCACAAGACTGTCATTTACACTCGCTACCAAGATGCTTGGCATGTGTTGAAATGGGAATAACCACAGACAAATAGATATGTGCATATGAAAGCTGGTGTCTTCCATCACAAAGAAACAGTGAGAACACACTGAGTAAGACTCGTGATGTAAAAGACATTGTAGAACAGAAACATAGTTTGCAGGGAGAGCATATAAAGGAGATCTCAGGTTGAGTCCATACAACTGTTCAGAATTCTCTGCCAGAGAGCTCTGGTCAGTTCAGACATCTGAACAGTACTAGAATTCTCTGGCACAGAGTTCTGAGTAACTCACCAAACTATAAATCCCAGTCTTCCATAGGAAGGAGCAGTGACAGTTAAAGTGGTATTATAGTACTTTAATTGTGGATGTATCCCAAGTAAGAGAAGAAATGTTGGCCATGGCATGGATCTTAAGATCTCAACCTTTGCCTGAGATATTGGGGCCCTATAAGATATTGGGGCCCATTATACCTCCAGAGGTTCTGCACACATGGCAAGTGCGCCTGGGGCCCTGGAGCAATGCGTGATCGCTCACCATTTTCGTCTGAAAGTCGAAAATGAAAAAGTGTGCAAGCAGTGCCTGCCAGACCCTAGAGCATAGCACGATTGTGAGTGCATTGTGTGGATTGCTCCTCACAATCGCGTGAAGCTCCAGGCACCCTTTCACATGGCAAATGCAGTGCAAAAATGGTCTAAGTTTCTTCTCAAAGGTAGCAGTGAGTAATTTCAGCAATTTTTATCCTGCTGCAAGAAAGATTCCAAAAAATCACGCTGTTTTTGAAGGCTATTCACGATTTGGGACTTATTCTGCAAAAAATTCTCATGTGGTTGTTTTGCACAGAAAACAGCATTTATTTATTTTTTTTGCAAGGGAAAATAATATTTCAATGCAGTAATATTAATTCCTACACATAAAATGTTGTTTTCTGCATATAAAAAAAATAGTAATTGGGATTTTTTCTGCACAGAATTTGCACATGGTTGTTTTATGCAGAAAACAGCATTTTGTGTGCAGAAAATATATTTCAACAGAAAAGTTGTTACTTCCTGCACAGAAAGCTGCCATTTTGGATGCCGGAGCAGTGTGGATCTACGACCACACACTGCTCTGCCTCACCCCGGACCGGACTGGACCGCCAGAAGATCTGGTGAGTAGCAGCAGGGAGCGATTCCCATGCAACATGCAGAAATGGCCTCTGTGTGTGTTCAAAAGGAGATGAAAATAATAGATACATATTTATGCTGTAATGCTGTGCTAACATATATGGGAGTAAGCCCAACTAAATACTCGGAAATTGATTTCTGATCTCATGTCTGATGATAGACATTTGCTTTTAAGGTTTTAAAGCTTTAAAGGTTAGTGTTCACCAATGTGGTACCTTCCAGATCTGTTAAACAGCTCTCCTTTGTGTCCCACCATTGGGAGCGATATGCTATAAGAAGACACAGGAAAACATACTTTCTGCTCTGGAACTTCAGTTGTGGAATGCCCATCCCTGAGAGATCCAATTGGTGCTGCTATTGGCCTGACTCAACAAATCTAGAGACTGGCTTTTCACCCAAGTTTCTGGGGCCCAGCGACCATAGCTCGGTTCTGGTCTGTTGGCTGTTGGATTTTTGTCCTGTTTTATTTTGTTGAATTGTTTTAAATCACTTAGATTGTTTTAATTTTTTATTGTCTGTACCTTATCCTGTGATCTCATATAGAGTGGAACAAAATTATTTCAGTAAATAAATAAAAATCCATCATTACTAGCCATTGGAGTTCCAGCTTAAGACATTTCAAGGACACTAGATTGGGAAAGACTATTACAACTGAATTGGAATGCTGGTACACCATGGCCAAGCAGGGTGACTCTCTGGTTCAACTTTAATTATAACCAATATGTCAAAGATGTATATGAGCCCTATTTTTCTTTGATCTTTAATCTTTTTAAGATTTGCCATTAGTACTTTCCATTTTAATAATGGGAGTATGCAAACAAATGTGTATAAGCACCATTTTTGTGTATTTTTGTTTAAAGATTGTGCTATTGGTACTTTGACTTCAATTGATTCCCATTCACCAAAGCTATTACATTGTTTTGCTTTCTCATATCTTTTCAATGTTTTGGTTGTTTATTTTTTCTGACATTCACTTGTTGCTTTATTTATTATTATTCAAATAAATTATAGCAAAACTAAGAGGAAGGGTTTTTTTTTCAATGAGGAAGAACTCCTAGATGGATAGTCAGTGGTGATCAAATTCTCACATTGTAAGTATCTAGGTCCCTGCTTTAAATCTTCTGTTCCCTGACCCTTGCAAAGTAATAGGAATAAGGCTGTAGCCAAAAAGACTTTTAAAAAATCTGGTTTTCTACAGGGTATGTCTATTATGCTAAAGGTAGCTCCCATAATCCCTCTGCACTAATCATTTTTAAGATAAGGTCTATTGAGTCAATTGCTGTTGGCAAATTTAATCTAGATTAAATGTGTTGGAGCATCTTCTAGTCAATTTTTGGTGTTAATGTGCTGGGCCTTCTGACATTTACCTGGAATTTGGATTCAAGCCAGTGAGAATTGGGGCCAAGCTTAGTGCTGTGAATCTTCAGAAGAAATGACAGGTCTCGAGATATTTTTGTTTGATCAGATACATAATGATAATTAACATGTCTACCTGGCTGAAAAATATGTGCAGTGTTTCTTACACCTGAGGTTTTGTTAATGATTTGGGCTAATCAGGTTTAAAAACTACTGTTTCAGAGGATAAGGGATAGACTTACAAAATATGTGATATCTAGGAAACGAAGGCGATTTCCACATGGGGTGAGGGAATCACCCCATGCCAGTACTTACCGGACTTCTTGGCTCCATGCTTGGGTCCAGGCTGGTCCGAGCAGTGCGTGGCTGCCTCTCTGTACTGCTCCAGGGATGAAAATGGCGGCTTCCAGTTGGTCGAGGCTCTCCACCAACCACTGAAGCTCGCCAGCCTAAAACTTATCCCTGGCAGATCGCAGGCTCACACTGGTGCGAGCCTGAAAATCTGCACCAGAACGTGGGCACCGAGTGGCATGCCCCATGCTTTTGAAAGACCTGTTTCAAGCAGTCTTTCAAAAGCACGCTGAACGACCACTTCAGGTCATTCTGGATTGGGCTGAGGTGTGGAACTACACTAAGTAGGTCCACTCCAGTCCACTCCTAGGTGCAGACATCCTCCCTGGAGGACGCTCTGCACTGTTCCTTTAAGCCCATGCGGAAATGGCCAAAAACTGCTTCCTGTTATTATGAATATAAATCCTGATTGTGGAATTAAAGCAGCAAAATTTGAAAGTGTTAAATCTTCCTTAATGTAGGCATACTCTAACATTAGTGCAGTTCAATATTTTATCCTCTTCACCACTAGAAGCAACACTCCAGGATATTCCTTTTTGTAAATTTATGCCCTTACAGCTTGAGTTTAGTATACATGTCTTATTATATTACCCATTTCATGTAGAGATGAGCCTGGAATTATTGTCAGATTTAAAGAAATCTTTGCATGATATAACTGGATGTAAACAAAAGCCATCAGACTGAGGTTTTCACAAGACTTTTTGTGAATGCAATGGGAATAAGTTTGGAGATACACTAGCTTAATGTTTTTCATTTTTGTCTTAGCTGCGTTTGTGTTCTGTGGTGACTATAATAAAGTTCTGACTCAATTCAAATATTCATAAATGTTTATTTGTATATTTGGAAAGAGTTATGTCTCACATGTTCTGTTATTTTGAGAAAGGGAGTAAAAAGATCTCTGTCACTAATCTAATTTGTTCTCATTTCTTATTAAAATGATTAATAATATAAAATATGATTTGGAGACTTGGATACAGAATTACTATTTGGGGTTTAATTCTGGAAAATAAATGGATAGAAAAATATGGAAATTACTCAGTTTTGCTTCATTTTAAATAATATAGCCAATCCATAATGAAACTTGTAAAAACTGAGAATGAATTTAGCACTAAAGATGTACAAATACTATGGAAATGAGATAATGATACCATCCTTTCTACAATTCATAGACACTTAATGGTCCTCTGCTCATTTAGAGAATGTGTGCAGAATGCTTTCCAGCCTAAAGGCATTATTATGCTATCCAATTGTCAGAACTTGACAGGTAAAGTCCCAATTAATTCTTTTTTTCATCCGAATTTTCCAGCTGCTTTTAAAATGTCCCAGTTTTTCTCTCCTCCTCCCATACTTTCATCCTTCATTGTTGCCCTAAGAAGTGGGAGATGTTGGGGTCCACCTGCAATGCCAGCATCTTAGAATTAGGGGGAATTATAGCTCAATGGAGGCCTGTGAGAGGAGGGTAATGGCAGGATCTTTTCAACTGTGTATACCAGTACTAACTGTAGAGAAGATTCCAGCTGAAATTAACAGAGTGTTTTATCTGAGTTGACAAACACACAAGAAACTAGACAGTTTCAAGAACCATACAAGGCTATTGGAAAGTGAGGCATGAAATGTTGGTTAGAGAGAGATTGGGGTGATGCAGATGATACCAGTCATAAAGAAGGCTTACAGCAGAGTGGCTCAGACAGAGTCTGAGGGTAGCAGGGATGTACATCAGTCTGGGTACCACACATTATGTCCAAGTATTACAATTCAATGGGGCCAAAATTATGGTTTATATACCCTATTTCCTATCCTGAAGAGGATGTGTAGACAAAATGGTAATGGCTTTCTCACGGGATTAAGAAAGAAGTCCAGAATGACCTAATGGTCTTAATTCTAAGTGACAAAACGTTGATGGGAGTAATGACAATCTCTTAATGTCTGGTCAGGCAGAGGTTATAGGGAAGATTTCCATATGTTGAGATCACGGAATGGTCTCTGATTGCTTCACCAGGGCAGTTTTGCTTTCCATTGTATTTGGGTGTGCGTGGAGCCTGATGTGTTGAAAGAATTATCACAAACCCATTAGTGTCAGGTTTTCCCACATAATCTTCTCTGAACTTATGACCTGGCCATGTCTCAGAGCAGCTTGACCTGACAACACACTCTTCAGTCAGTGTGCCTTTGTTCACGTTTTGCAGCCATAAATATGCGTAATTATGAAAATGGCACATCCTGCATGATGAGGGTGTAGGGAATGGTAACATCATCCTCTGCTTACTTCAATTGTTGCAAATTTTTGCTCTGAGTTGAGGCAAAATTAGTTTGTACTCAGTTAAGCCAGCAGGGGGAAGGAGGCATCAGAATTTCATTAGGCTCAGGCAAAAGCAAACTCCTGCACCCTCTTCTAGTTTAAGAATACATTTTCATTAATAATTATGCCATTTTGGCCACACTCTGATGTTGCTTGACCACACATGTCCCAATTTTCATCTGTGAAATTTGGGAGGTATACTCTATCCAGTCTAAATTCCTAAAAGCACCAGAACCTTTCTGATTTTGGAAGCTAGGCAGGATCAGATTAGCAGGGTCTTGGAAGCTAAGCAGGGGGACTGTCAATGACTGTCAAGTGCTATAGGCTATATGTCAGAGGACAGAAATGGGAAAACCAGTTCTGAGTGTTCCTTGCCTGAGAAAACTCCATGAAATTCATGGGGCTGCTAAAAGTTGACAGGCAACTTGAATGCATATGCACACATATGCTCTATCCCCTTATAACTACCATTCTAAGGATTCATGTAGTAGTCACAAATAGCTTCCATATCACTTGTGAATCTGCTCCAGGTATTTGTCTGACCTCTAAAGAAAAATATGCTCAGCATGTTTAGACTAAAAATTAGAGTGGATTCACTGTCCCATTGACACAAGAACCATCAGCTGCCACTCAGGGAATGCCAATGTTAAGCACCCCTAGAATAGGCAATTGTAGGCTTACCAAAGGTGGGTGAGGCCAAAGCTGAAGGTGGATATGGTTATACTTCATTATACGTCAGTCACACATACACACCTCATGTTTATGCATCCACACATTGCTTGAGGGTCAGAAGTCTCAGACCCGATAGACAATCTACAGAGGCAGAGTAATGCTGAAGGTCTGGATTTACAGTGTTGGTTTGAATTGTTTCACTGGTCAACAGAAGTGTCCAACAAAGAAAAGTCTCTGTCACTGGAACGGGAATTATGCCACCCTCCAGACATTGCTGGACTTCAGTTCCCAGCATTCCTCCCCTATGCTGTCCAATGTTGTTGGGACTTGCAGTCTAATAATGTAGAGGGTTGCCTGATTCTCACCCTTGCTTTCTGAGAAGGAAATTTTAACTAGGATTTTAACTAATATTATGAACCTATTAACATTACCTCTGGCCACTGGACCCCAGGAAAAGGCCAACCAAAAAGCAAATGGAGATGTGGAAGAAACAGATGCCCTTGTTGGAAGGCTGAGTTCTCAGGATCTGGACAACTCAAATGACAATGCTCTCTTCCAGGTATTATGTGTTACTCATCCTCTTCCTGGCTTGGCTGTATCCTACCAGGATGGTAGGTTTTCCCAGAGAAAAAGGGCATCTGCTGGCTTGTCCAATCTCTCTGTTGTTGGCCTGAAGCAATCCTGTAAGTGAAAACTGGTGGGGGGAGCTACTCTCTCTCGTCTGTTCTGAGCTAGAAAGGACAGGAGGTTTCATGTACTTGTGTCTGGAATTTCTTTTTTTCAACAACCCTCCTTTCCAGCCCTCATTTCACATACCACCATTTCCCTAATGTTGCTAAACAATTGTAGAACTGTTGGAAAGATGAGTGCCTATCTCCCAAAAAAGTCAGGGCCTGGGAGTATTTGTATCCTCCCAGGTTGTGTTTGAGAAAGATGTGACTTCATGAGGCATCACAGAGGGGAAAGAGGCAACCCATGCATGCCAGCTATACTGATACACAGGTATACACATTGAACATGCATGAAGACTCACCTCCTAAGGCAGGAGGGGGAAAAAAATCTCCCTTTGGAATGAGTGGGAACTTTCTCTCCACAAGCCTAATTGTCAAGGGAGGAGAGATAGGACTATAAGAGGAACGATAATGATAAATGTTTAATTCCCCAAGTATAGTCACCTTGATCTCCTATATTGTCAATTAAAAACCTCTCAGACCTTTAGAAAGTCCCCATCAGCTCCATTAGGATGTGTTTGTAAAAAGAGAAATATAAAACAAAAAAGAATTTAAAAAGATAAATATAATTAACTTATGAAAATGTGGAACAAAAAGGGAGACTCTGCAAGGTGAGTGTTGTCCAGAGTTTCTACCTATGTCTTACAGCTAAAATATAAATGAAATAAAACTCAATACATCTCTTTTAAGTTACCTGAATCTTTTTTAAAAAATACAAACAACTGTGATGGGGGGGGGGGCTGCTCAGCTTTGTACCTGCAGAAGTTGACATATAGGATGTTTAACCTGCATCCCACTATGATCTTGGGAAGTACACTGCAAGCTACTATGCCATGGGGAGGAAGAGTATTACATCATTAGGATACAGTTTTTAAAAGTTGCAAAAAACTTATACTCCAAGGCTGGAAAGATAAACTTTCACCATCTATTATTAAAGGGTCAGAAGACCATTTAATGCTTTAGCTATGAAGGAGCATATATTTTATAGATGTCAATTTCAAGACAGCGTATATTTGGAAATCTGGTCAGCTTCTATTGATGTATATGCTTAACCCATGCTCATATTTAAGGTAGTTCCCTCCTCTTTTCTTTTTTTTCTTTTTTCCCTTAGGCCCTTTCCACAACTTCCTTTGTCTCAGTGGCATCTGGTGCCAATGGCGGCAGCAGCTCTCCCAGGAGAGAAATGCAAAGGAGCACTGCCCTCAGCACCATCTGCCATTATGAACTAGGAAGCACAATGGCCATGCCTTTTCCTGCTGCAGTGCAACCAGGTACAGTCCCAGGCTGCTCTAGGGCAAGAAGTACAGCCATTGCACTTCCAGGGTGTCCTCAGACAAGGTAAGTGTGAGTGCACAGAGGGAGGGTGGCA
Source organism: Ctenosaura bakeri (assembly GCA_948474755.1). Lineage (NCBI taxonomy): Eukaryota > Metazoa > Chordata > Lepidosauria > Squamata > Iguanidae > Ctenosaura > Ctenosaura bakeri. The sequence goes on along the minus strand of CAOLHI010000989.1, from coordinate 55,402 downwards.
TGATCACACGTCATTGACGGGGAAAACCCATCAATGATTTGTGGTGCGATCACACTGCCAGGGACAGGAGAAGGACAGGACTTGGGTGACATTGTGCATAAGTGTCATCCCCGTCCTATCTTTCTCCTGTCCCCATGTCGGTTTGGGTGCGTCAAGTGGAAAGGGTCTCATTCTCTTGCCATCATACTTAAAACTCTAATACAATATATTTTTAAAAACAATTTTAAAAGGATCTACCCAAAATGAATTAAAAATGTGGAATCCCTTGCTTTCTTTTTCATAACAAGTTTGCTGGCAGCCTAGACCTTTGCATGCTTATGTGAAATAAAGTCCCACTTAAATAAATGTAATGTCATTTGTTCCTTTGTAAATGAGCACAGGATTGTGGATTCATAATTTTTGGTTTCTTGGTTCCTTCCCTCCCTCCTTCTTTCTTGTTTTAAGGGTTTAGTGTACCCTAGGGAGCAAAGGTAGCTGGAGAACTGTGTGTGCTAAATAAATACCTATTCTCTTCAAGGTTTTGTGACAAAAGCTTAGCTCTGTTGTTTATCCAGATGGCTGTGAATCTCTCTGGCAACATCTGCTGAAGCCTCTGAAGTGGCTAACAGCATTATCAGTGGCCACAAATTCTCAAGTGTAGGTCAGCCCCTGAGGTGTACTGTTACACAACAGAAAGTGCATTTCCATGCTGACCCTGTTATAATAAAGAACAAATTAATGGCAGGAATCTTGTCTAGTAATTAAGATCCTAAGCTAGACAATCCTGTAACTGCTGGGGATTCACGTTTAAGGTTTTTAATGACCAAGTGTGGCTTGAAACACTCACCTTTTCACCCCAAACAAAGGATTTCTGCAACACTGGGAAATGTCAATTGAAGTACTTTTCTGATTACAGGGTTCATCGAGGGAAACGTTTGCAGCAGGACCCCTGACGGCGTCTCTCCAGTTGCCTGTTCTTCATGCAACCCTTGACCAGAGGAGTACTAAAGATGTCATTTCTCAGAACCCTGATCTACAGCACCTCAGAAATTCTTCTGTTGGGGCGCTGCCAGCATCTCCATTGCTGTAGTTATGTCTGATGATGCAGGACCTTTGCCAGTGTTTTTGCAAATAAAGAAAAAAAGTCAATAGACACTGCATACTTTGAGTTGAAATATAATGTGACAGAGCCCCTTAAGCTGTAGAGTGTATATCATATACATATTCTATCAAGCTTGGAGTTTTATCCTTTTCTTTTTAAGATAGATCCTTATCATACTGACACTTCTCAGACTGAGAAACAGAATACTAAATCTCCAAACAGAAACACATTTTAAAGTAATTCATTGCATGGTGAAAATAAACTTGCTCTCCTTTCTCTGTATTATTTACATCTGTTGTTCTAATGACACAAAGGTAAATTGAAGCTTTGCTGTTAGAACTACCTCAGCTGTTCTATCACTCTTCTCTCACAGCCCCTCTTGTTTTCACCTGGGATTAATTTCCTATTCATAGCTACTATTTCCATTCCTTTGATGTATAATAGGGGTTATCTCTACAGTTGGCTAGACCATACCATTTGAGTTTCCCACATGGCTTTTCCCCAAAAGGATTTTTTTTTAACCGTCCCAGTTTCTGAGAACTCATTATTTTAGAGCTCATATGACTTAGGACAAGGCTGATCAAACTCTCAAACTGAGGTCTAGCATTCTTTCATTTCCTTTATACATTTTTCAAGCTATTGATGCAAGATTGGGGCTTGACACCATTGTAACCATCAGGGAAAGGTCAATTCCTATGCATCAAAAGATATAATCATTTATATCACTTGTGGCTGTCCAGATGTTGCTGGATTCCAAATCTCATTGGCTACTGATAACGTGGCCAAAGGTCAAGGGCATTCAGAGCTATATAACCCAATAATATCTGGAGAGACACAAGTTCTCCAGCTCTGATCTATACAGAGAGCAGCTTGTTAAATCTCTACTAATCCCAATGATTTCTTCTGCCTTGAGCAAAAATGTCAGAGATAGGCCAACTGTCCAGGTCTTAACTGTGAAATGCAATTTTGTTTTCCCCAAAGACAAAGACATGATTCTTGTGGAGATACAAATCTGTGTTTGTATTGTACTTCAGATTGCATCTAGGGCTCAAATGGCCAGAATATTCCTCCACACAAAATCTATCAACCAATCTCCATACACAAAAAAACAAAAAAACTATACATCTAAGGGAAGGGAATGAGTTGGCCCTCAAGATACTCCTCCCTGTTGACTATGTTAGTTAGGACTGCTAGGAACTGAAGTCTAATAACATCTTGAGGTCCCATAACTCCTGTTCTTGGTTTAGGAGAAGATTGGTAGAACCTTTTTCCTGATGCCCAGCTTGCTCTAAGTACAGACCTTTTGTTTTTGCATGGACCGCCATTCAGTTACAAGAACTCTTCTTCCCCACCACACATACACCCAAAGCTGTACAGTCCAAGCACATGCCTGACTTCTGTGGCCAGGAATTAGGTTTATTTGCTGTTTTATTTATTTCCATAGATTTATTCTAGGGCAGGACTGGAGAACTTCCACAGTATGCATGCTGAGTGGAGCTGATGGGAACTATAGGCTAATACATCTAAGGTTAATCACCCCTGATCTAGGATAAATAATCCATAAATCACAAACTATTTTTTTGTATGTGTGATTTGCTTTTCAAAGAACAACCATTATTCTGCTTCTTATTTCCCTATACTCTTTTTACTTAATTCTTCCCCAAAGCTGAGCCTCTCTAGCACTTGAAAAAAGCCTAGAAAATGACATCAATTCAGAATTAACATTGTTAAATATCCACTGCATTATGTTTTAAGCTTCTTTGCATTCCTGCGACTACCACAGCAATGGAGATTTTTACATATAAAGATAGTGCCACATGAGCAGCTCACATTTACAAATCGTTCCTACAGGCAGAAAGGGGATACTTAAAGGTTAGGCTCAGAAAAATCTTGTTTACAACAAACAGTTTTTTTAAAAGGGGGCTGGGGTGGGGAGGAGGTGTACATAAGAATAAGAAATATCACAATACAAGGGGAACATTGCCTGTAACCCAGGGGACACTTTCTGACTCTTGAAAGCCATCCTCCCTGCAGCAGTAGTTACAAAAGAATACAATTGTGTATGTGTTTAAAATGCGTTTATTCTCTTCACACAAAAAAGCTAGATTTTTGTATAAGGTCATTTTAACATAAAATATCAAAGAAAAAAAATGCTAACAAAGCGAATTAAAGTGACTTTTGGAAAGGGAGAAAGCTAGAGGGGAAAACATTATCTGAGAGCCCAGCATGCTTTCTATCTGCTGCCCATGTGAAAAGAAAAGATAAAGAAGCAGTCAGAGATGCCTAAGTCATGGGAAATGAGTGTTTAAACATCTTGCTGTCTCTGAAGTCCAAAATAAAAGGCGTAGACAATAAATATGGAAATATCGAGCTTTATTGGAATAAATGTGGCTATAGTAAGGACTACAGAATTAGGTATACTGGGAAAAATTTGATAGTTGTTCAAGATCTCAAGCAGCCTAAAAAGTTTCTGATTCAAATGTACGCTTTGGTTATTAACTGTTATGTGTTGGGGGGGGGAGTTAGGTAGCACTAAACCCACAATCTGGTTCTTGTATAACTATTTTAAAAATTGCATTTTTTTGGACTGAATTCTAAGCTGTTTGACTATTCTAAGTTGTTTAACTATTTATTTAAAACTTCGAAGCCAATTTAGAAGACACATGCATGGATTTTTAGGATGGAAAGATTCTGTTTTACATGCCAAGGAGTAGGCCTGCATAGAATTGGATTATAATGATGGTAGTCAAATAAAAAAAAGTAACATAACATGACAAGCCTGCACTCCTGTGTGATGATTGAAATGAAGTGTGCACTGTGCAGACATTTACTAGTCTTAACCTACTATAAACTCTATTATAAAATACCATTTTGATTCCCTAGAGCATTGAAGTAATATCTTGCATATAACTACTTCCTTGTAACTCATTCTTTTTTTTCTAATAATGGAAGCATAATTTAAGAAATGATTGTATAGTGAGGAAGAGGAGAAATATCACTTCTTTGCCAATGTAGCTGCAAATTTGTATTTACTGGGGCCATTTCCACCCTACACTCTTATAGCGTGATTATTCCACTTTCAACATCCTATGGAATCCTGGGGTCTGCAGTTTAGAGAGGGGCGAGCCAGTGCAGAAATGGCCTGGGTGTGGACTGGCTGTGAAGGAGGACTATAATTTAGCTCATGCTATGTCACAAACTCTGTTGCGGATATTGAGATGATGAAGAAGACAAGAGGACAGTGTGTTTTGTATTGCAGACACTTATAAAAAACAACTAAGGTAACTGTTTTGGTTACTTTTGAGAAACACCTTGATGATTTAGGAGAGAGTCCATATCTAGATTCCAGCCTGCTATATTTAGTTTAATGACGGGCAAAGACAGATGACCAGATCAATAGTTATTGTGCGTGGTGTGGTTTCCTCAACCTGGTGGGGAAAATTAGGTAAGGAAAATTAGGAAGAGTGAAAACTTGACATGGCTGAATGATTTGGGTTTGTGGGAGAAAAGAAAGGGTGTGTGCCTGGAGGCTTGTGGGAGAAGAAATTAGTTTTTATTGTAATCAACAAAGGATTTTAAAATCTGTGAATCTTGATTAGCTGTTTTGTTAATCTAACTAAGAACTTCTGACCGGAAGTAAATTATCTTACAACAGCAGATCCACATGTGTGTCAATGTTTCAACATCATTACAGTAGTGCCAAATGATTTTGGCTGGCTAGAACTCTGTAACAGTGACTGGTATGAGTAGGGTGCTCTGTCTCAGGTAATAAAATGCTTTGAGCTGTTTCTACACAATCTGAAGTAAAATATTCCTGGTTCAGTGCTCACAAAATGGCTGAATCACCAGTTCTTCAAACTCCCAGGTTAACGTCTATTTCCCTGCATGGCAGGAAGTGTCAATAAGACAATAAATGCCACTGAGCACCCTTCATGATAATGCAGATCTTCAGACAACTGACAGATAAACTAACAGCTTGAAAGAAAATAGATAAATCAGGTATGGGCTTTGAAAAGTAACTTCAATTAGCTTCTGCCCTGAAATCCAGAAATGCATTCTATTTGGATTTGTTCCTGAGAATACAAAGTAGACAGCAGCAAAAAGCTGGACAGGGTAGCTCGAATTATTGTCTTCTCACACTACTACATGGTTAGGAATATTTAAATTGCACTTAAATAAATTATGCTGGCAGTTGATTGTTCTTAAAGCATGTCCTAGTTTTTATCATAAGAAGTACACTATGCAATGTTTATTTTTTTTAAAAAATCTTTAGCTCTATACCATACAGAGAATCTATTTCTCCAAGTGAATACAAAGTTATTATAGACTCCAGGTATAATGGAAAGTTCAGTCCATTGATTTCTTTTTCTTGTTTTGCATTTTCAGCATTGACAATTATAAGGTTTTTACTAAGGTTTTCTGTGAACCTTCAGGTAACACCCAAAAAAGCCTGAATTTATTTAGGTGAGATATGTTCAGGCTGTGAAAGCTGAGCCAATGCCTCCAGCTAAGACAGATACCTGCTGAGTTAGTATTCTATGGTTTTTAAAGAGCTAGGCTTGCTAGGAAGTCAATTAAGTCATTGGTGAAAGTACATGCAGGAACTGAAGAACAAGAAGGAGTGGGAGCCCTTGTTGTTGGTCCAGCCCTAATAAAAGTCACCTTTTGGTCCAGCTCTAATAAAACTCACCTTTCTACTTAGGAAGGGGTTACATGTACTTTGCTGTAAATTACCAAGTGTTCACCTCTATTCACTCACTGATAATGAGACGAAAAGAACTCAGAACAAAGAGAAGATCTCTAAGGGATGAGGCATTTAGGAAACTGATGTGATAAGCCATAAGAATTTTCAAACATACGTTTAGATAATGAAAAAAAAAATCTTAGTAGTAATGATCTCTAGTAGTTGCAGAAACTTTCTGCTGGAAGTAGTGTTAGCATTAACAATAGTTTCCTTGAAACAGTTTAAAGAACATAACGTGATGTACAAATATGTCTCTTTTCAATAGTGCAAGCATTTAGTTCCCATCAAGTTTCACAAGTTTTAATAAACCAAGAAGCAATTTGGAAACTTGGAAGTAAATGCATATGTTTTCTATTGTATCAGTGACCCTGATCCGTAAAGTGGGCTGTTAGTCCTAAGGTACGAAGGAAACAAATATTTTGCAAACATGCATCTCAAAACAATTGTTGTTAAGTGGTGGCACTTTCAGAACTTTCTTCTTCTCCTTCCTGCAGCCCTCTATGTTAAATGCAAACTAGCTTCGGAAGGATCCTCTGCCCAACAGATCAATTAGGGGGAAATTTTGGGGGGGCTGTAGTGAGAAGAGAGGATCACTTGGGCCCTTTTCGCATGCACTTTTTTGCACAAGCGCCTCTTGAGCATCGCATGAATGGGAGCGTCGCTCCGTACAATGCACTCCCACTCGTGCGACGCTCACGAGGCTAAAGCAGGGCACGCACACATTTTTTTATTATCGGCTGTAAGTCGAAAATACTGCGTGCTTGCACAATGCTCGCAGCGCCCTCACGCATTTACCTACATGCGGTGCTTCGGCGAGCCGGGCTGGTCGCACTTCCTTCCCCCAGCGCAGCCTACAGCTCCCAGACTGTGCTGCGGAAGGAAGGGGCGGGGCGCTAGTGCGACGGTCGGGCTACCAGGAAGCCGATGCGGGAGGCAGTAGGCCTGTTGTGAGTGGCTCGCGTGAGCAGCTGCTCCCCACTGCCACGACGAAGGTAAGGTGCGAAAAGGGCATCTGTCATGGTTCCACTGCATTCTACTGTTCTTGTCCTAACAACTCCAGCTATCTGTATCAACATCCAGTGTTAATCAAGTTCAAAGCAAGGAGACATCAAGACTTGTTTAAAGTGATTAGTAGTAGAGGGGAGCTTAGACAATCTCGATTTTGCCTGTCTCTGCCTTTGTTGGGTCAAAATACTTGGTCTTTTATCTGTTGAGGCCTTTCTTCCTTCTTTACAAAGTTAATATCTTTGTTTCCTTTGTCTGGAAAAGGAACATAAGTGAGGTTCTAACTCCAATTATGGTTGTTAGGTCAGCCAGTTTGTTCTAACTAATATAAGTTAACTTCTCTCTGCTCAATGTCGTTGCAAAATATTCCTACAAATCACACAATTGAAAGAACGCCAGGGCTATACACATATACCCACTTAACATGAAAGCAATCCTAATTGAAAACAATGGGAGTTACTTCTGAGTCCCATGTTATGCTCAGAAAACTTGGTCTCATGTTATGCTCCAGAAAAGAATCCACACATAGTCACTCTTGTAGTATTGGGGTCATTATCTCCAAGTAAGCTGTAGGAACAGGATTTTGGGGGTCAGAGCAGTGATGATCTTTTTGATTAGCAGGGATTATGACATCATCTACCATACCACCTCTCCAATTTCTCTGGCCTTTGCTACTTTAGCTGCAATCCCCACAGCTGCTCAAGGAAAAGTGAATTTTCCCAGCAACAATGTACTCTTATGAGCTATATCTAAGTGTTCAGGGTGGGTTGCTCTTCAATATTTTCATTTTCTGCTACAACGGGGAGAAAACTACAGTAATTATTCATTCTTGCAAGTGAGGAAAAATAAACATGCATCTACATCTTTAGATGCAGGCAAGAGCCATTCACTGCTTTTGGCAGATATAAAAAGCTCCTAGAATAAGAGCTATGGGGATGAAGGCCTGTACTTCAAAACATATCACTACACCACTTTTATTTCAGTATATTTTTTAAAAAATAAATCCAGTTGAGCCTCACCAGGATTTGATTATACGATTTGGAACTGGTTTAAATGGAATGCTACTCATAGTCAATAGTTCTTCAACACTGCATTAACATTACATATCAATCACAATTGTTAAGGCTTGAAGAGGCACAAGAATTCAGAAACAGGAGAAAGAACACGATTCCACAAACGTGACCTTTAATTTTCAACCATTGTAAGAAAACCCTAGTGTCATAACTGAAACATTCTTGAAATAATATTCTTGAGTACCCACTCAGAATAAAGAGGCAAGACACATGTAATGGGATATAAACTAAGCAACATTTTATTAACTATCTACAAATCTCTACCTTGTAGTAGGGCTCTCCTGAAGTGTGAAAAGTATGGTTATGGCCAGGGGTCTAACCTGACCTCCACCTTCTCAATACATAGTGAGACACCTGGCTCCTGCTGCCAATCTGTTGTATCACATTCCAGCAATGGCTGACTTTGCTAACAAGGAGGCCTGTGTCATCCTAATCCCCCCCTCAAACCCCAAGCTTTAAAGGGAGACCTGGCAGGATGCAGGCCAAAGGATTGTTCCTTTTCCAGCACCTGAGCCTCATGTAACCAAGGGGTCAGTCCAGAAACCAACTCTTCATCAAAATATTGCCCATTTTGGTGCTCATTAGCCTTAGCACCTCATTTTCTCCACTACCTCTCAGTGGGACCTATTTAAACATCAATACTTGTCCAATCCTCCCCCTTGGTCCCATGAGCCACTACTATAGCATAGGCAAAAACTTCCTGCCACCTTTTTCTAACATTGCCAATCAGATTACAGGACCAAAGAATCCTCCTTAGTCTTCAAAAGTGACCAGCCATAGCCTGAACTGACCCACATGGTGGGAAAGTTGGGCCAACAACCACTAAAGGCAGATGAGACCAGGGCAAGCTAGGCTCTTATGCGCATGCATAGCTCCACCCTGGCTCCAGCTGCATCACGACACTAGCAGCAGGGCAGTTCCACATCCCACCTCATCTTCCCACCTTAGCTTCTGAGTCATGCAAACTCAACCCCACTGTCTCCAGTACAACTGTTTTCCATATAACTACTAGGAATAACAGAGCCAATTTTTTCTTCCAGTTCCTGTGACTTTGATCAACATTAAGCATGCAACTAGCTGGCTATCCAGTTTTTTACTCTAAAGTTAACACATGGGGTCCCCACTAAGACTGGACCCAGCATACTTTCTGAAGGGAAAGTTTAAGCAGGTAGATTTCTGCATAGTTTTTTGTTTGTCTATGTAATTTACTTAGTTTATATCCAGCCTTCCTCCCAGCGCAAGATTCAAGGATTCATCAGCTATTATTTTCTTAAGTGAAGAAAGCTCAATTGGCCTTTAAAAAGGAGAGGTATTTGAGGAAGCAAAGGGCTAAAGAATATCCAATTCTCCTCTCTTCATGTCTGGCAGTTCCAATCCAGATTGGAGACCCAATATGGTTACTTGAGAGTCAAAGCAAAATGTGACCAAATTGCAAAGCATTTCATCTGAATGTGGATCAATCTGTTTTAGGCATGACGAATGTGCAGCTACTTCCATAATGACTGTCAATCTTCCTCCCCACTCCAAATATCTTAAATTTGATTATTCAAAGTTCCTGTTATTGTAAGTGTGAAGTATTTACCCTAGAGATAGCTGGGGCAAAGAGCAGAACAGCCATATGTCAGTCACATTCTTCCAAGACAATTCCTCAAAGAAGCCAGCTTTGTTTATTTGCTTTCCACTGAGGTTTCACTTGATATGCTGAAGAATGAGATCCCTTTGTTTTGTTTTTAATAATACTCCAGGATGAAAATTTCCATAAAGCAGGGAAGCCAATAAAAGTACGCCAGGAGCATGATGCAGGGTGATGTTTGTTCACAGATGGAATGTGAATGTTTCACATAGAGTTTTTGTGTTGGTATTTGTTTTAGCTGAGCCAGATTTACCCCATGGGCAGACTACCTTGCTGCAATGCCCAAGACTTATTATGGGACGCATACTATTATTCTAGACTGATGAATTTTCTTTTGGCTTCCAAGTAAACAGAATGCTAAAGAGTTGTTGCAGAGGCTTGTATTAATATACAACACCCACATAATGTACAAACCACAAGGCAGCCTTTCATTTCTCTAAAAAAGAAAAATTAGTTTCTGGAGTTTTAGAAATCTGATCAGCAGCTGGTAACTTGTCATTATATATTTCAAGGTATTTTAAAACACAGTTATGGTTTAATAATAAATAGATCTCCTTTCTAAAGCTACTTTTATAACAATGCCACCTAGACTTCAAATGTATCAGTTTTCAGGCTCCTTAATTGTCAAATATTGTGTGCAATGATAAGGAGTAGGTAATTATGTTCAGTGAGCCAGTGTGCTGTAATGGTTTGAACCTCGAACTATGATCCGGAGACCAGGGTTCAGTTCCCTGCTCAGCCATGGAAATCTGCTGGGTGAGCTTGGGCGTATCACATAGTCCCAGAAAAACTGGTGATAGGTTTACCTTAGGGTTGCCATAAGTTGGAAACAACTTGAAGGCGGACAACAAAAAAATATGTTCAGTCTTTGTCTATCCATGACAAAACTCATATTCCTTGGAAATAGTGAATAACTATTAAATGGATTTAAAAACACAGATCTATGGCATTAAGGGGCCTGACTAGAAATAAGGAAGTTAGTAGAAAAGGGCTAGTATGTTTATTTAATTGTTAATAAACTTTCAAGTCTAATTAGTTTGTATTCATGTTAAAATAATTAATTTGCATTAATGTTATTTAAAATTAAGTTTAATTTTTGCACTAAAACCTTCACCAGAGAGCAGCTGAAAAATAGCATCAATGATTTTGCTTCTCCAGTCCTATCTTGAGACCTAGGCCATTTCCGCACAGGGCGAGGGAATCCTGTGCTGGTACTTACTGGACTTCTTGGCTCCACGCTTGGGTCCAGGCTGGTCCGGAGCAGTGCGTGGCCACCACTCCACACTACTCCGGGGATGAAAATGGTGGCTTCCAGTTGGTCGAGGCTCTCCACCAACTGCTGAAGCTTGCCAGCCTAAAGCCCACCCCCGGCAGTGCAAGCCTGAAAATCTGCACTGGAGTGTGGGCACAGAGTGGCACGCTCCGTGCTTTTGAAAGACCTGTTTCAAGTGGTCAAGTGGTCTTTCAAAAGCATGCTGGATGACTACTTTGGGTCGTTCCGGAGTGGGATGAGGTGTGGAACTACACTAAGTAGGTCCAACTCAGTCCACTCCCAGGTGCAGACGTCCTCCCTGGAAGACACTCTGCACCGTTTCTTTAAGCCCATGTGGAAATGGCCCTAATGAGAAGAAAAAAGCTGCATGAGCTTTGGGGGGAAAAAAACATTTCTCATCCACCAACCAAAACACTTTCTCTTGTTTCCTTTATATAATCACAGCTTGTTACCCCAACTTCCTTTCATTATTTATTGATTCCCATGAAGTTCAAAGAAAAAGTTCTTGATGTAAAACTTCAGATTCAGACCTTTTCTGCACAATGACACTCTCATGCGTCATCCCATCACAATTCTGGTAATACCTCTGCCAGGATGGAAGCATGTTCCCAATGCTTCTCTCCACATGCGACTGCCTGCCTGTGGAATAGCAATAGCAGTTACATTTCTATACCATTTATCAGTGCAAAGCAGTCCCTAAGCAGTTTACAATGTTTTTTTTTTAAATTGCCCCCAACAAGCTGGGTACTCATTTTGCTAACCTACAGAAAGATGAAAGGCTGAGTCAACCTGGAGCCTTGCAGGATCAAACGTTGTGGCTATAGTATCAGGATCTAACCACTGCACCACCATGGCTCTAAGGAAGTGTGAGGGACATGCTCCATCCTTCCAGACTGCAGCCCACCTTCTTCAGTAGGGGAAGAAGTGTGTATATCATGGTTCTGGCCTTTCTGCATAGGGGAAGAAGTAGGGGAAGTACTGCAGTAGGGGAAGAAGTGTGTATATCATGGTTCTGGCCCTTCTGCATAGCCAACTGCAATGGAAGACTCACATGATCTGGGGTCATTGATGGAGTTTTTCCATCAATTATATACCCTGTGATCATGGTGGCTGGTGATATGAAAAGGGCAGGACTGTGCAACATTATGCAGAAGCTTCCTCACAGTCTTGCTCCTCTCACATCCCCATGCCTAGACATCATTATCAAGTGGAAAGAGCCTCACTCTCCTTGGAGAGATGAGGAGCTTCTATATGAAATCAACTGCTAATCAACTGCTATCACATGCTAATCATGAATTAAAACACGGTTTGGATTTTATTACCTAAACTTTATAATTCCCCAACTCTGAAGGACTAAGAAAAAGCACAAAATAGTTTTCCAAAAATAGTTTTCCAAGAACTTTGGATAAACAACCAGCTGAGAAATCAAATTTCTGTTAGCTCTTCATTGCTGTCTCTTTTAATTTAATTCTGGAATTAAGTGTATAATAAAATTCCAACTTAGATCAATCACTTTAGTGATGAAAAACAAATTTAATTAAGTTGCTCCAGTAAACTTGAGAATGTCCATCTTAATTGATACTTGATTGTTTTCAAGTAGTTAATCCCTCTTCCTGGTTCCAACTAAATCCCTTTTGTGACACACCAAAGTTGGGATTTAAACTGGTGTGTGCACCCCCTCAATTGAGGTGATCTGATCCATGGGGCTGTATTAAACTGGGATTAGATGTAATCATGGAAGATAAGACTATCAATTGCCATTAGCCGTAATGGCTAAGTAATATTACCTCCAGTATCAGTCTTTGTATATGAGTTGTTGGGGAACACAAGTGAGAGAGTGCTATTTAATTCATGCCTTACTTGTGGGCATCCTTTAGTCATCTGGTTAGCCACTGTATGAACAGAATTATGAGGTAGATAGACATTTTAATCTGATCCAGAATGGCTGTTCTTGTGTTCTTATGAGGAAAAGAGTCTGAGGAAGAGTGCTTTAAGGGAACAGGGATGACATCTCCTCCTTTCACAGACCAATTCCAAAATATCTGACCAAAGATGAGTTGAAACTGACTATAACTACTTTATATGCATACAACTGTTCTTTGGTAACAGGTTATTGACCTAGCTCTGCTGTACAGGTGGGCAAATGTGGTCCTTTTGATCACTAAAACATACACTACAACACTACGACATACGCAAGAACACCCAACAGCCTTATTCTGAATAGCCAATGATGAAGGATTCTGGGAGATGCACACCAGTTCTAGTAGGACCCTGTATTTTCAAAGCATTTACAAAGGGCTGGAGCAGTGCAGCCAATTATGACAATTTCTATACGTTTGCTTCCATTCATTTTGTTTCTATGCAGCTTTCAAAGGCACAGGTAGCCATCGTATGTTTTGTGACTAGTCAATGGAAAGTAACCATGGGCTTAACAATTCTGATTGTTGACTCCCATATCCAAAGAAATTCTTTTTGGGGAGGAAAACAGGTTATTTGTTGGAAATATGAATTTACCTTAACATCTGGTTTGACTTTCTGATTTTTTCGAGTTTGTTATACCTGTTGTTGCACCCACTCCCACTGATCCACTGCTTACTTAGGGATAAATTATTTTGTTAATTTTGTTCTCAAATGAAACATTTAGCAATTTTATTTCTGCTGTGGGTAAGGCTTCAAAAACTGCACAGTTTTCGAAGGTTTATTTCTGCACAGAAATATTATTTTCTGTACACAAAATGCTGTTTTCTGTATAGCAAAACTGCATGTGAATTTTTCACAGAATAAGTATTCTCATCAGTCCAGGAGTCTCCTCATCTGGGTTTCCCAACACTTAAGAAACATATTTTTCAAAAAAAATCTAATATTATTTTTAATATCTTTCAGTCTCCACTCCTTACTTGCTTCCACTGTCTTCAGCTGAGGCTTTAGAGGAGTTTCCATTTCTAAGGCTTGGTGTCTCCAGCCTTTGGCCAATTCACAGGTTTAAGGGAGATGTTCCTAATAACACAGAAGAGAGCTGACTTCCATTTGTATGATAAGCCAAGAGAAGGTGGGTGATAATAGCTGCTGGAGCATAATGAACTGGGTCTGAATTGAACAAAAAGCATCCTGAGACATATGAGAGGACAGCAGTAAGATTATCTAGACTTTTTGGTGCATGCTTCAAATTTCCTAGCTCTCCTGGTTTACTTGTGTTAGGGCTCTGCCCAGATCTATTTTACCTGTTCCCAGACTAGACCAGATCAGCCTGGGACTCGGCCTTCTAATCCAAGCCTGGGAACTTGTGTGTGTGAAACCTGTGCTGCTTGGCAGGGCTAGGAATCAATTGCCTGCTCTGTCCTACTTTATACATCCAAGACTGTGAGCTGGTTGATTATTAGTGTTCCATAGCATACAGTACAGTCCACTTTCTTCCTGTTTCTCTGCAGCAAGTCCTGTCTGCTTCTCTTTTGCCTCTGGTTTGTCTGCTGGCTGGGCAGCCAACTGCAGAACTCAGCATTAGTTTCACAATCCTGTCAGCCACTTTCAATCCCAGTGAATTACTAGGTTTAATGTAAAGTCGAAGGCTTTCATAGTTGGAATCCATAGGTTGTTGTGGGTTTTCTGGGCTTTCAGGCCGTGTTCTATTAGTATTTTCTCCTGACATTTCACCTGCATCTGTGACTGGCATCTTCATCTACTAGGTTTAACTTCTGTTAAGATTGCAACTATGGCCATTTCCACATTAGCATTTTAAAATGGTGCAGAGTGACCTCCAACGGAGGTCTTCTGCACCATACCATGGACTGGTATGAACTACTTTTTGTATTTCCACACCTCAATCCATGCAGGAGCGACTGGAGCTGGTCGCGCAGTGTGGTTTTTAAAAACCTCTTTTCAGAGTTTTTTAAAAACCAGGGAGCGTGCAACCCCATGCTGTTCTGTCACCCAGCTCAGAAGCAGATTTGCAGACGTATGCAAGTGCGTGCCTGCAGATCTGCCAGGGGCGGGCTTCTAGCTGGCGAGCTTCTCCAGTTGGTGGAGAGCCTCCACCAACCAGAAGCCGCCATTTGGGATGCTGGAGGGGTGTGGAGCAGCGAGCTCACGACGGACTCGCCCGGCTGCTGGTAAGCTCCGTTTTCAGGCGTTTTCACCCGTCCCCCCCCCCACATGTGGAAAGGGCCTATGATTTCTACTGTTGCTTGATCGTATAGCTTCCTTCGTCTCTCTAAAAAAAAAAATTTTTTTTTTTTTATTGTTGCTGGTTGGGCTTTATGGTGTGGTATACCAAGTTGTGAAGTAACTCACTCCATACACAAAATCTGTGTTTATATATTAACCATTATAATATATGGTTAATTTGCAATTTACAAGTCTCCCTCGTCATTTTGCTAAGCCCAGGTAATTAAATTATTCTTATTTTGATGCCAGAGGAAACTTCCCATAAAGACTTAACAGTTTCATGAGAAGGGGATTTTCAGTGGAATAATGGCAAGAAAAGGAAGTATTAAAACCTTCTTCATCTCCCATGATCCATAAACAACTAGTATCATGTCTAGTGTGGCCCTGAATGGGACTGCTACTTAACAAATAACCACTGGATTATAGCATAAATTTACAGTATAGATATGTCGCAACATCAGTGTTCATACTAAGAAGTAAAACCTTCCAAAAACCATTAGCTAAGCTAATGTGATACCATTATCACCTGGAACTGCTACTCTGATTTCAGGGTGCTCACTTTAAAGAAAATGACCTCTGTTATTGGCTTTGTGAGCACCACTAGAGAGTTGGATCAAGACTAAGTTAGTCCTGCTTTATTGCCAATGAAATAAATTGGACAGGTTTGTTGTGAGCAATAACCTAAGTCCTATTCATTTCAAGGATCTGGATCAAATCTATATGAACCAGATTTT
Organism: Ctenosaura bakeri; assembly: GCA_948474755.1. Taxonomy (NCBI): domain Eukaryota; kingdom Metazoa; phylum Chordata; class Lepidosauria; order Squamata; family Iguanidae; genus Ctenosaura; species Ctenosaura bakeri. The sequence continues at coordinate 39,698 of CAOLHI010000989.1, read as the reverse complement.
AAACCTGAGGAAAGTATGCAATAGTTTGTCTGAAACAATAGATGAATTAAGTTTTGGAAGCATATACTTCCATGACAACAACTGCTTTGTTACAGATGGCTTGCTAGCATGAGCAGAAACAATATTTAATGCCATTTTAATAGCAACACCTGTAGGATATAGAACAAAAGAATTATCCATTTGTTGCTTTCCCACTGGGAATAGTTGTCTGAATTTTGCAACCACAGGAAAGAAATCAGAAGTGTAGGAAGATAACGCCTATGGCTCTGTTTACTCAGCAACAGAATGAATCAATTCTTTTTGTATTAGATCCTATCATATTATGTCTATTTTTAATTATTTGTGTTTGTTTACCACAGCTGCCATCTGAATTAGCCATTTGTATAACATGATGCCAGTTTTGTTTTGTTTTGTTCGCCTTGGGGGAATGCATTCCTAATGCACTTATTCATTGATTGCATCAAGTTTTACTCAGAAGTAAATATTTTAGTATTGAAGTGCCTTCTTTGCTGTTTGGAAAATTAGGGAATAAATGCTGATTGATCAACGTTGATATCTTGGGAGGTTGTAAAAAGCATTATCATTTGGAATTTTTAAGGCTCTTGCTTGTATATTGCAGGAAAAGGCAGTGTGTGTGTGTGTGCGAGAGAGAGAGAGAGGACAGGAGGAAGACCTGCAGTTTTAAAACCAGAGCTGAGGGAAGAGAAGGGACCTCCAGATGTCAGCTCCCATCAGCCTAAGCAGCTTAGCCAAGAGTGAGAAATTATTCCCTCGTCCTACCATGGTTATGTTCATTTGCTCCTCAGAAGAAATAGAAACATATGTTACTAATAAATCATCTGAAAATTCCACACTTTATGGTTATGATCATTTTTAAAGGACAAATCTAGATGGAACAAATGTTACTGAAGGTTGTGATATGCTTACTTCCCAGAAACTCCAGGGAGAAACCGCACCTTTTTACTCCCATTCATTATGAGAGTTTTTTTCTCTGTTCAATTGTATCCCATCCACGTCTGCTCCAAACTGTGAAGAAAAGGTACAACAGATGATGCACCAATATAGGATGGGTGACATCTAGTTTGAAAGCAGTACTTGTAGAAAGGATCTAAGGATCTTAATAGACCACAAGGTAAATAAGAGTCAAGATATAGTGTGGTGGACAAAAAAGCCAATGCAATTCTAGGCTGCAGCAAGAAAAGCATAGCGTCTAGATCTAGGAATGTAGTAATGACACTCTATTTTGCTTTGGTCAGGCCAAATTGTTATTTATCACAATTCATCCTCACAATGACATTGATTATTTGAACCTAAGAGAATCACTTTTTGATTATTTGCCACTATTAGCTATTTTTTGCCTATTTCGATTCATTATTTTTATTCATTGGCTTTCCCATTACCTGTATATCAAAGTCTTGAGGTCAATAACCATAAAGAAAAGGTACACTGAAAGTAACTGAAAAAGACTTTGGAAAAGCCCTAAGTTTAAGCCGCTTTAAGTGAAAGCACTGAACTTTCCTATTCACTGAAGTAAATTGGAAAGTCCGCCTGCCACCACACCTCTGAGTACACTCTAAATCAAAAGTAGTTATTGTCTTGGTCATCAGTGGATCACAATCCATTGCAAAAAAAAAAAAAAAAGGAGTGCTGAAATGATTTGCGGTTTAAACTTCGGGCATTCCATGCAACATAAAACAATGTTAACCTGAGAAAACCAAACTGATTTCTGCGTCAGAGATAGTGAATTTGCCTTTCAAAGAGTTTTAGGTGGATACTTGTTGAAATAAGTGCTAATTCTTCCTTCAGTGAATAAATTGGGTTGCCAAATGATTAGAAAGCATGTACTCACAATATCTAGGTTGACATTAGATTCCCTAGTCTATCCCCTTGAACACTCTATTACTGTTAATTACTGCAGTTTCAAATTGAGAAGTCATACAATATTCATTGAGCTTCCTGTCATGGCTTTGGAATCCTTTTCCTAAGATTTGACTAATTCTTGTTGTTATTGGAAACAGTTGAAATATCCATTCTTTTAAATGGAGAAGACAGTAGGCTTCAGCCATGCACCCTCTTGGAAAACATCTGGAATTTATAATGAACCAAAAGTTAACACTCTAAGCTCTTCCATTCTGAATCTTTTTAACTTACTAAACACAATTTCTTTTTCATGCTGACAGGATTGTAAACATGGGTATATTCTAAAACTCAAATTGTTTCTCCTACAGACTACTTCATATTTCTTCTACTTTTTTTGTACTTCCTGATGCCTTTATGTTTATGGGCGATATGGATTATAAATATTTGCTAGCCATGAGAATAAAGGGAATATTTATGTTCAGAGACCATACCTCTGCATATGAGATCCAGGGAACAAAATGTAATGGATTACCACCACAATCAAGGTCTGCTGGTGGGGGATGTTCATGGCGGATATGGACTAGGATTGTCTGTTAGTTGTGAGATTAAAAGGAATTTTCATATTCAGAGACCATATCTCTGAATACCAAATCCAGGTTATAAGAACAAATGAACCATTATCACAATAAGGATCTGTTGACAGATGGACTGCTAGATTAGATGAATCAAGTTCTAACCACACAAGAAAATTATTTTGTTCCCATATTCTTTTTTTTTAATTTAAGCTTTATTAGTTTTAACAAAAGATATAAATAAGCCAATCCATAACAACAGAAAGAAAAAAAGAAAAAGAAAGAACAGAAAAAGAAGCAAATCACACAAAAATTACACATATATAACTAAGACTAAAACTAATCTAAACTAAATCAGACTAGAATAAAAAGAAAACATCATTATACAACCCATTACTAGAAGACTCATCTTTTATATTTAACACATTCTAACTACATTACACCACTCGACACTAACTAACATATGAATAATATGAATATGTTAAAAAATAGCATATATATCTTGATCAATAACTCTTCATTTTCTTGCAAGTCCACCACATATTAAAAAGAAGACCCTTCCTCATTCCAAGAGCCCCAGAATTGATTTGAAAAATTCTTAGACATTCTTGACAATTTTTCTGGAGTTAAGTACTACTTGTAATCATCTTATAATATTTTATTTAAAATTACTGCACCAAGTAAATTTTATATCTTTAGTCCACATTTTTTTCACAACTCTCATGTAAGCTTTGCTTGCATCATAAGACTTTTGTAATTCGTTTAATTTAAATTTTTTTAAAAAAATCTTTCAACTCTCTTTTAATATTTTTGTACAATTTACAATTGGAAAAGTAAATACTCATTAAGACTCCAGGTAAACTTCACTTGTTCCATTTTCAAGAACACTATAGTGGGATTACAATCTGGTAAATATTTCTGGCAAATTGTCTATCCTCTTTACTAAATTAACAGTGTTTCTGGAAACCCCAAACATATCTATTCTAGAAAAAGATTCATGATGATTTGGGAAAAAAAGAGAGGATAGTATCTAGCATTTGAATGCAAATATTTCCAACCATCCATTAACCCAAAATGCTCTGTATATTTGGAAAAAGTTTCAGGCAATTTCCCTTGATTTTCCTTAATTCATTTGCTAGAACATTTGTCCAAAAAAGGATCCACCACACTATTTCGTTTTTCCATACAAATGATATTTTTTTAAGTTCATATCTGATGTTTTCTTCAACAAAAGGTCATAAAACATTGCTTTCTGATTATTTAGGGCATAAATCTTCAATATTTGAATTGTCTTTCCATCATCATTAATTTCCAGAATTATATATTTGCCTTCTTCATCTTGATATATATATCATCTTATGTTGAAGTTTTGGATTTATGTAAAAAAAAAAAAAAAACGTATTCCATTTGCTAAATCCTCTTCATTTTGTGTGGTAAATTTAGATCACAAACATTGCATAAAATTATTTCCAAAGTCATTTTGTTTGCTTTATTATATTTCCTCTTATTAGATGTCTTTATTCTTGAAATCACTCAACCTTTTAATTTTCCCCTCCAACAGTTTCTTCTTCCAGTATTTAAACAACTCTCTCATTCACTCCATCAAATTTATTGTATATTTTATATCTATATAGGTAACAACCCTTCTGGAGCTATCCATCAGAATGAGACATCTTTTTCCCCCTAGGAATCCTAACCAAATCTTTCTAATATTTCTGTTATCGAAGCATTTTTTCAAAAATAAATAATATACTGATCTTTTATTTTAAGCTTTTGCTTTAAATGTGCTCTCTGAATTTCACCTCTGATGCTTTCCTGTGTGAAACCTATAATCACATCCCTTGGGAATTGTTTTACACTGTGCATACACAACATTTGTCTATAAATTATTTCAATCAAAGAGTCCAGCTCTTTTGGGGGTCTGTTCATCAACTGGACATGCCTTCTAGAAGAACCTTCCTTAAGTCATCGAGCTGGTCTGGAACTGTCCTCATCTAAGCTGTGCCTCTTGCAATTTAAGTTCCATCAACATGGGGGAATTTTGTCTGTCTAAGGCCATTTCCACATGGGGCGAGGGAATCCCCCCGTGACGCTACTCACCGGACTTTTGGGCTCTCCAATCTGGTCCACACTTCTCTGTAGCAGTCCGTGCCCACTGCTCCGCACTGCTTCAGGGAAGAAAATGGCAGCTTCCGGTTAGTCGAGGGTCTCGACCAACCACTGAAGCTCGCCAGCCTAAAGCCGGCCCCCAGCAGATCACAGGCTCACACCAATGAGAGTCTGCAAATCTGCATGTGGGAGCAGGCTCGCAGTGGTGCGCTCCGTGCTTTTGAAAGACCTGTTTTTAGCGGTCTTTCAAAAGCACGCTGGACGACCACTTGAGGTCGTTCGAGAGCGGACTGGACTGTAGATCTACATTCAGTAGGTCTGACCCAGTCCTGTCCCAGGTGCAGACATCCTCCTTGTGCCCCGTTTAAAGAACCCTGTGTGGAAATGGCCTAAATCTTGTTGTAAAGACATTATTTCCTTTGCATTCTGAGAATCTCTCTTTCTTGTTTATCAGTAAGTGATAAGTCAATTATATTCTTATGCCTCTAAACCCATTTTATTTAAATGCTACTTTCTAAGGAGCCATAACTCCCAAATGTTTGTACTCTTGATAGGCTGATGAAGGCAACCTCCCCTGATCCTTTCCACACTAGCAGCTCCAGAGTCAGCAAGTGCTACATAGAGAAGCCCTCCTGATGGTGTAGGCTGTAGCGTAGACTGCAGGGGGGACCCTCCAAAGTCATGCAGAATACCTGGGAGTAGAGTTTGGATATAGTCCCTCACTCATTTTATGCTTACATTCAATAATGAAGAATTTCCTCCTGGGTGCATTTTCTCCCTGCTGGGTATGTTTATGGGAGTTTTTGTGCATTTTTAATTATTCTTCACACTTAGGGACTTTTTGTTAAAAAAATCATTTGCATAAAGAGTGCTGTTGCCCAGAATATAGTCTTTTGTGAGAAATACTATGTTTTCTGTGTGAAAATATTGTTTTATGTACAAAACTGGTGTGTGTGTGTGCGTGCGCGTGCGCGTGTGCATTTGATACTTTTTTTTCAAAGATGTCACAAAATGTGGACAAAAAACTTGTGAGTTGACCAGTTTTCTCATGGGCAGCGGCGGAGCTTGGAGTGTGTGGAGAGGGGGCAGGAAGGGGAGTGGCCACAGTGTGCAGGTCATGGCCATAGTGTGTGTGGGTGTGGCCACAGTGCATGGGGGTGTGGCCACAGCAGGCTGGGGCGTGGCTATGAGCTGGGATGCCCCCAAAACATAGCCTCTGGGGGAAAACCGCCCCCATCACCCCCCCCATTGCTACACGACTGCCCATGGGGTGTCTCAGTACATCAAGTAGGGATGCAATTCTTGGCTATTTTTTTTCTTCCAAAGGAAGCAGCACCAGATTTTAACCATTTTTTTTTCTGTAGGAAAGTCTTCAAAAACTGTTTTCAGATTTATTCTGTACACATTTCCTGATTTATTTAAAAAAACAGAAAACAATATTTTCTGCGTGGGTAATAGGATTTTCTGTACAGATAATGATATATCTAGGCAGAAATATTATTTTCTGTATGGAAAGTGTTGCTTCCTGCAAAAAATGTTTTTTTCCCTATGCAACATAACCGCACATGCATTTTTCAAAGAATAAGTCCCCAACTGTAGCATCTATGTGTAGGAAATAGCATTTTCTGTTCCGAAATACTGTTTTCTGCACAGAAAATGCTGTTTTCTGTGCAAAATCTCCACATGCAAATTTTGCACAGAATAACTCCTGAGCTGCCCATATTCTCATCTGCCCAGGATTCTTCTCATCAAGGTTTCTCAATACTTGAAAAATATTTTCCTCAACAATATTTAATTTTCTTCTGTCCCTAGTATCAAGATACACTTTCTCACTGAAAATGATAGTCTTTGAGAGCATTGTAGACATATCCTTCCTAGCCTTTGCATCTATTATTCCTTACCTCCCTTCCATTCACTTAAGGAAAATCCTGATACAATTAAAAAACAAACAAACAATTTTTGCATTTCTTACAAGTTTAAATTACAAGTTTAATTAAATTAGAAGTTCGTTTTATTTAACAAAGAAAGGCTGCAAACCAAAGGACTGTGTGCACCTCTTTACCTCACCCCATAAAGACCCTCTGAGTTTGAAAAGTATTTGTCTGGGAGTTTGATTTGAAGAAAATCAAGAACTAATAGTACTACATCAGAGCTTATAGTTCTAAGTTTAAGAAAATTTGAGTCAGACAACCACAAATGGCATTTTATGTTGGTAGTTTAAACGATAAACAATTCTAGGATAGTAGAATACTGCTGGAGAAAGAAGGTTTTGAAGAATTGGTTAAATATGTCAAGTCTTTGAAATGAACTGGAAGGCAACTGACTGAATCTTAAGAAACACTGCAGCACTCAACTAATGGAGTGATTCATAAGCAGCAAAATGAGGGTACTGTGATCTAGATTAATAAAGAAAGATAAATCTTGGTACAATATACTGAGCAACAGTAAGTGCTAGATATCAAAGAAGTTTTGCAGGCAACCATGGAACACAATGGTTATCCAGTGTGAATACACAAGGTGACACCTTTATAGATGCCATTTCTGTACTACACTGTTATAGTTCTACTATTCCACTTTCAACATCCTATGGAATCTTGGGCTTTGCAGTTGAAGGAGGGGCATTTAGAATCCTCAGCCAGAAAGCTCCTTGGCATCAGTAAACTACAAATTGCAGAATTCCACAGGATGTTAAAAATGGAATAATAGCACTATAACATTGTGGTGTGGAAATGGCCAGAGTTTCCCAATTAACAGTTCATCCTATATATGTTTAAACTGAAGTATCCAGCTAAGTTTAGTGGAGATTAATTTCAGTAAGTGGACATACAATTTCAGTTACAGGGAAAATTCAAACATTATAAGACCCAGCTATAAAGCCCAAGCATAGGTGGGAAGTCTACCAGCACCATGGATTCTAAAATCTAATATGTCATGTCTTCAAGTGCCTGATCATATGCAGCCAAAATAATTGCACCCAAGCATAAAAGATAGATATCAGAACACTTGAAATAACTTGAGAGGTTTGAAACAGTATGAAAAAAATCTTTAGGGGAAGAAAACAAAATCCTAGGGAGAGAAACCCCCTAAGGAGCCTCATGGACAACTATAGGCAATTAGTAGGCTTAGCATGCTGATTGACTGCTGAGATGAAAAAGAAAATTGTGTGGGGAGGGGAACACTGATTCATCATCTGATGATATTCGCTTTGTTCACTTTGGATACTCTACCTAGCAAAGGAAAGTTTCAAGTGTTCCTCCCCCTGAAACACACACATAGACTTGTATTTTACTGGCAAAATACCAGGGAATATATGTGAAGATGATGGCCAGCAGGACAGAACATTTTCAGAAGTGTCATTTGATGAATTAAGTACCTGAAGTCTTCAGTAAGAGAGCCAGTGTGAAATATTGGTTTGTGTGTTGGACTATGACCCTGGAGACCAGGGTCCTTTCTGCACCATCCTCCCAGCCCACCATGGGTATGAGAGAAGAACAGTACCATGACAGTGGCTCTGCATGATGTCATTGCAGTCCTGTCCTTCTCCCATCCACAAGTGGTACAATCATGGATTAAATCATTGTCAAGTTTTCCCCATCAGTGACCCATGATCATGCCACCATCCCAGAATTACCTGGCCTGCAGAAGTGACAAAAGCACAATGGCTGCACTTCCTGCCTCATCGCAGCCTGGGAACATACCTAGCTGTGTTTTGAAGGAAGAGGCATGGTCATCTTGCTGTCTTCTACAGGGAGCCAGCCGGTGTGGAGGTGAACACTCCTGTCACACTCCCATCCCGGCAGAGCCAATGCCAAGATCCCCACCACAGATCTGCATGAAAAGGTAGGGTGAGGAAAGGGCCCTGGATTTGATTCCTGGTTCAGCTATGGAAATTCACTGGATGACCTTGGGTGTATCATATACTCTCATCCCCCAGAAAGCCCTGTACTAGGTTCCCCTTAAGGTCACCATAAGTGAGAAATGACTTGAAGGCACATAACAACAACAGTAACAACAATCTCCAATGAGAACTTCCTTTGATGTTTCATTGTATTGACCCTGTTGCTATTTTAAAATAATTTAATTTGTAGTCTTTTTAGTCTTTGCCTTGCCAGTACTTCCTAGGCTGTCTGTAGGCAGACATATTTTGTTCTCTGAAATGTACATATTTCTAGGTGCTTTGCAGACTGAATCCCACTCCTCCTTCAAATGTGCACATTTGAAAACAGCAAAGAAAAATGGATACATTTTAGAAGGTGAGCAAATCATAGTTTAAGCAAAATGTTTTAACAAAGTGTTTTCCATTTGGACAATGAGAGGCAATGCATTTCAACAATATTTTCAAGTCTGTCTTACAAAGTTAAAAACAAAATCTTAAGGCAGTCATTTTTGATCAGATATCAAGGTAGGAAAGAGAAGAAGTACGGGAATTTAATAGGTGTGGACATCTCTCTGTGTGCACCTGTGCCTTCAAGTCAAGGAACACCTGAGATCATTTGCCAGTTCCTTCTGTATGAAATAAATAACTCTCTTATATAATAATATATGTGTGGCTGTTGTGATAAACAAGTGAACTTTTGCTCATTGTAAGGAGTAGAATTATTTATTCCATTAAAGCACTCATATTGTCTATCCAGGATGTGTTAGGATTTTAAGTCTACATTGAGAACTCGGTTATCTGATTCATAAATAATTAGTTTAATAATTTTATGTGTCTAAGACAGGGCTTTCCAAATGATGTGCCATAACACATTAGTGTGTTGCCTGTAATGTATTGGTGTGTAGCCTCCCTAGCCAAGAAAGACCCCCTGCCAAGCCTGGCCTGCTGCCGTCGCTCTTGCTGAGGCTTTTCCCCAGCAAGTGTGATGGCAGTGGGCCAGGACTGGCTGAGAGGGGGCTGCCTTTTCCCCTGCCGTCACTCTCGCTGGGGTGACAGCAGCAGGCCAGGATTGAGGGGGCAACCTTTCCCCACCCTTGATACAGCTCTGGGTACCTCTGGTTTGCTAGTAAAGCTGAATTACTGTGTCATGAAATGATGCATGTCAAAAATAGGGTGTCACCAACATGAAAAGTTTGGAATGCTCTGACTGAAGATAATATTATTTAAGTCACAAGAAAAGAGATGGAAAGGTCCTTTTTGGCATACAGTATGACAACCAATTGAGCATGGTTTATAAAATAAGCCACTGATGTATTCTTCAGAACTGGCATTGTTTGTTCATCAGCATGGATAATGAAGTCAGGTCATAGTCAGAAACAATAACAAGAAATATTTCAAATGAGTGATTTCAACGTGTGATGGACTGTCATGAGTATGTTGTTTACTAAAGATTAATACACAGAATAAAAATAACTGAATCCTCCAGTCAAATTTGGGGATCTAAGTGGGTACACATGGAAGAGGTGATATACAAAGAGAATGCATTTTAGATAAACTTGCAACTGTAAGAGAATGCATTTTTCTAGATGTAAAAGTGGTGAAGGTAGAAAATGTTCGAAGAACAGAATTCATTATCGTTATTAAAAGTCAGGGTACTCCCTGAAGTAATGAAAAGTTATTAGTCTGACAAACGTCAAGCACTAATCTCAAACTAATAGGATTTAATTTTATGAATTGTTTTCATAAATATTCCAGTACGTCTTCAGAGAGATATTTTATATATGTGTACATTTCTATTTCTGAAGAGGCAGGAAAGTGCAGTAGAGGAACAAGATGAATAATTCATTACGGTAATGTTATTTACATAGTGAAATGATATTTGATTTGTTTAGCATATCTTGCAACATAAGTATACAGAACTGCCTGTCACAATTATAACAATAATACGTAAACATGCGGGAGTCAGCTTCAGAAAAAGCAGTCAAAACTGGCCTGTACTATACCTCTGCCATCCAAAATAATAGACACATCTGATCGACTGGCATTATTTCAAATTTCCCTCAGTACTCTACCTAGGAACTTCATTTCCAAAAAGACAGATGTTCATGCCTGTTTTCAAGCCTCTCTGTGGCTTAGCCAGGAGAAATTGACAGGAATTCAAGCCCAGGAGAAACTCTTTCCCAGCCTTGGAAACAGAAGCTGGGGAAACTGAAGGCACTGGACAAGGCAGTATGAATATTTAAGGAAAGCAGCAGGTAATGCAATACAGGAGCAGCAGGCTAAAGATGTGCTGAGTTACTGCTTGGGATAAAAGTGATAAATATCAGTGTTGCATCCTTATCAACAATACAAAGGAAGAAGAAGGAGTTTCAATTTCTTATTGCTGTGGCAGGGACCAGAGACATGCAGAGACATGGAACTTTTCTGAGTCAAATGGAAGGCATTAGAAGTGGAAGTCTTGAAAACTTGCCAACAATGCTGGATTTTTTAAGCTGAGCCTAATTATTAATTGAACCAGCATGGTGTAGTGGTCTAAGTGTTCAGGGTTTGATTCCTTGCTTAACCATGAAAATCCACAGGATGAAAACCCCATGATAGGTTCTCCTTAGAATTGCCATAAGTTGGAAATGACTTGAAGGCACGCAACAACAACACTTACTTACCCTAACAACTTCTGTTTCATAAGTTTCTATAGACATTGCATTTAATACTCTCCTCCTTTGTCTTTTGTGTTGTTGTTGTTGTTGTTGTGTGCCTTTGTATTATTTCCAGCTTATGGAGACCGTAAGGTAAACCAATCACAGGGTTTTCTTGGCAAGATTTGTTTAGAGGACATTTCCCAGTGCAGAAAAGTGGAGTAAAGGAACAAGATGAATAATTCAATGTGAAATATTACTTACATTATATTGTGTGCATTACATCCAGCCATTTCTGTGCCTCACCTTTTTCTGTTGTCATCCCAGTGTTATCCAGGCAGCACCTTTGCTGGGATGGCAGCATGTCCCCATTGCTCCCCTCTGCACATAGCTGGCTGCCTGTGAATGGGAGCACAAGGGACATGCTCCTTCCTTCCTTCCTTCCTTCCTTCCTTCCTTCCTTCCTTCCTTCCTTCCTTCCTTCCTTCCTTCCTTCCTTCCTTCCTTCCTTCCGTAGCTCTTACACTTGGGTTGAACAGTATATAATATGAATCTGTTTGTGAATAGTTACACATAAATTGTGCTGTGCAACTCTTGTGTTGAATGACAGTGTTCCACAACTGAAGCAGGATACAAAATGTGCAATTGAATGAACAAACAGATGTGCCTACATATGTATGCACAATGTACATCAATATGCAATGTGTATCTGTGTGTCCAGTGGTACATCATGCACAGCTCTGCTTTTGCAACCTTGAATTGAACATTGATGTTCCATATTGGACAATAATGTGCCACTATTTCTGTAATGAAAGCTATGCAAGTGTAAGACAACAAAAAGATTCCAGCTCTTATGACCTGAGTCAGCAATGTGATGCAGCAGCCAAGAAAGCCAACATGATTCTTGGTTGCATCAATAGGAGTATGGTGTCTAGATCAAGGGAGGTAATGGTACCACTCTATTCTGCTTTGGTTAGACTTCATCTAGAATACTGTGTCCAGTTCTGGGCACCTTATTTCAGGAAGGATAATGACAAGCTGGAGTGTGTGCAGAGGAGGGCAACCAAAATGGTGAAGGATCTGGAAGCCATACCCTATGAGAAGTAGCTTATGGAGCTGGGTATGTTTAGTCTGAAGAGAAGAAGGTTAAGATGGGACATGATAGCCATGCTTAAATATTTGAAGGGAAGTCATATGGAAGATGGAGCAAGCTTTTTTCTGCTGCTCCAGAGACTAGGACAAGGAACAATGGATTCAAACTTCAGGAAAAGAGATTCTACTTAAACCTCAAGAAGAACTTCCTGATGGTCAGAGCTGTCAGGCAGTGGAATATGCTGTCTTGGAGTGTGGTGGAGTCTCTTTCTTGGGAGGTTTTTAAGCAGAGACTGGGTGGCCATCTGTCGGGAGTGCTTTGATGTGTGTTCTTGCATGGCAAGGGGTTGGAATGGATGGCCCCTGTGGTCTCTTCCAACTCTATGATTCTATGATTCTATGGTCTTAGAAATTCAATTGTGGAGGAAAAAAATGGAACTGAGTGAATATTCAAGAGCCATCAGTCTTCAAAATATTCTTGCATTTCCTGAGTGAAACTGATAATATTGTTGGTCTGTTCTATAGCACAAAAAAATGCAGTTCTTTTTTTTTCTTTTGTTACAGAAAAGCTGTTTACTTGGAAGGTGTTAACTTTATGGAAACTTAAATGGTTGAATACTCCTGTTGCTGGAGATATTACTTCTGTCTATCATGGATGCAACCTGTCCAATGGAATTTCTTATCTGACACACAGATGCAAGTTGAAGCTTATCCAGAATGCGCTAGTTATCTAACTCACAGTTAAAGGGTGAATGAATACACTGGGAAATGATTTGACTAGATTGCTAGGTTTTAATGCTAAACATGAAGAACTGTGCATCTCAAGGAGTATCGCAAGCCACAAAAGAAAAAAGAAAAAAGTAGGAGTCTAGTACAATCTCTTTAGAAAGCAATTTGTACTATAATTGTATAATGCCACCGGGCATGTTACAAGATGTAGTGGATTTCTGAGGTTTGACTGACATAGCAAACATGGAAGATAACTTGTGGCATGGCAAACTGCAGTATACATAATATAAAAGAATCTGTTTTGTTTTGTTTTGTTTTGTATTGTATTGTTTTGTGAAGGTGGCTTTCTGGATATGCTGCATTTTTTTCAAAAGAACTTCAGAAGTTGCTTTTTTTTTTTTTTGTTGGCATATAACTAATAGACTACCATTAGTTATGATGGTGAATACAATCTGTCCCCAGAGACTGTGGCAAAGCCAAATCTGCACTGGCAAAATTTAGGACTTGCCCTATGAAAATCTATAGAATAGAATGTAATCCCAGGACTAGGAGCAGACAGTGGAAGTTTGTTCCTGGCAACTCTAGAAGGTCTGGAGGTAATTTTCAGCCAGTGGAGCCCTCTAATACTACTAAGTTCTAAAATAAAAATAAAAAAAATGCATAAATAACATGTTTAGAAATGGAAACCTGAACTGGATGGAGGTTCACTTGAAGTTTTGTTTTTGTTTTTTACATTTTGAGGGCTTTGGGGTGTTGCCTTCTGATCCCCCAAACCACAAAACCATCACTTCCAGAAAGCTCATAGGATGGAAAAGTTTTTCTTTTACCTTTTTTTTCTCTGGTGGAAGAGGAGGCTTTAGAAGAGTTCAGACTGGTTGACAAAAATGTCCATGTGTGCAACCCACAAGCTGCACTTCACCCTTTCCTGCTGTAAAGACCTGATGCTGAGAATTCACAGATGTGGCAACACTGTTGCTGCCCTTCCCTAAACTGCAAAACTCAGGATTCCACAGGATGTTGAAAGTAGAATAATAGCGCTATAACACTGTAGTGTGAAAATGGCCTGAGAGGTGACATGATAGCCATCTTAAAATATCTGAAGGGATATCATGTAGTAGGTGGAGCCAGCTCATTCTGTGCTGCATTAACCAATGAATTCAAATTATAAGAAAGGAGATCCCACTGAAACATTAGAAAGATTTTTTTTTACAGTAAGAGCCATACAACAGTGGAATAGACTGCATTGGAGAATAGTGGATTCTTCATTGTTGGTGGTCTTTAAATAGAAGTTGGGTGGACATCTTTCAGGAATGCTTTAGTCATCTATTCCTGCATGGCAGCAGGTTGGACTAAATGACCCAACTCAAAGATTCTATGATATGAACCTTTTCTTAATATTAATATTTATTCTCCATCCCTTATTAGGATAAGAATTATATGGCAGAGTGTAGTCATGTGCACTAGACTTCCCTGTGGAGCATCATTTCACCTAAGTGCCTGGTTGGTGGGGAGAAACTATGAACTTTCATCATTCAAGGTCCTTTATTTGAATTGGGTGTGCTTGGAAAGTCATTATGCAATAGAATGCTTAAGCCTGCATTTCTAAGCACATCTGCAATAGGGAAATCCCACTTCACTTACTGAATGGTCATCAGAATTCAAGCACTTATTAATTTTAAGATCGTTGAGTTAATAAAAAGATGCAGTACAGAAGTATGATGCTTGCAAAACAACATGACTCATGAAAACACTGATACCAAATCTTATATTAAAGCAAATAATTTATAAAGTATGCATTAAGGAATAGAAGTGTAAATGAACCAGCTAGAATTCAAACAATTTGGATGACTTTTCGCAGATATCTGCAGAAATTGGTAGAAAACAAGACACAATAGGAAAACTTCATTGACTGATATTCAGATAGTGTTGTCCTTGTACTGTCAACTGCAGTGCTAACAGCACTTGGAGCGGGGGGAGCCCATCTTGCCTTATTGCCCTTCTAGTGGGGATGGAGGTTACAATTATGAGCTGTCATCATATGCCTTGAAAACTGCTGGCCTTGAGAACTGCAGTTAGATTTGAACAATGACTGAAACAAGGGTTAGTGCATCCCTGATTAAAACAAACATGATTTTTGAGCTAAGATTGTTGCTAGAGATTTTTGCTGCATGAGACAAAGTTTAACATAGTGCCTCCTTTGGATTCCATGCACAAATGAGAACCATTGCTCAAATCATATTAGATAGTCTGAAACAGAGTAGATCCATTGAACTAATTGTTGACCAGCAAGTCAACAATTAGGTAAACCATATTGATCAAATGGGTCCATTCTGGCTGGGATTAAAAATAGGATTCAAGCACAGATGGTCAGCTGAGCCTTACTTCAGCACTAGAACAGGGACAGCAACCTCTACATGTGGACAGCAGGCTTGCTTAGGTGGTGTAAAGCAATGCTATTCAAAGTGGTGATACTTGTGTCTGACCATGAGCCATTGGCTGTCAGTCTTCTATGGCTTTCCAGGAAAGAAAGATACCATTGTAGCCAGTAAGCACAAATATGGTAATAGTCTCCAGTACTGGGGAGGGGGAAGCCTGCTTGTCCCCCACATTGGTTAGCTTAAGAAGCAGTAGCATAAAGTAAATTGCAATGCAGAGACAGCTCTGATTCATAACAGTTGCTAAAATTACTTGTTGCTTTCTTTGATAACTAATTTAGTGAAGAATTACATTTGGTCATATCTCATAGCAAATTAAGGAGCATTAATTTAATGTTTTAGTTTCTTTTATATTTGAGAAATCTAAATATATTTTAACCTACATTTCTCAACTACAATGAGGTGTGGTTGCTTAAGAATACAAACTGTGCCTTAAAGTAGGTCACTTTCTTACGGAACCATTTTTTTTTTCCAGAGTGATGGATCCCTTTCACAAAGCCAGGCAATTTGCAATCTAGTTAATACAACTTCTGTTCAGCTACCAGCTTCATCAGGTTACTACCAGCTGCCATGTAACACAGTCACTCTTAATTTTATTTCATTTTGCTATGTACACTTATGCCAGAAATAGAATTAATATTTATTCATTAAAATATATTTTGGCAACATCTCACAAATTATTACAATTATAGAGGTACCCTTATCCCCACCACCGTAATCACTAAAATAAAACGTGCCATTAGAAACAGGAGGAAAAGGTACATGTATCTGCATAATTGCACCCAGCAATAACTTGCTCACATTGCATGGGATATATTCACCTATTCATAGCAATGGTGCTGAATATAGCATCTCCTTGCACCAGCACACATGACAAGGAGTTCATGCCAATACATTGCTGTGTTTACTTGGGTAACTGCACATCAGTGGCACAATGTGTTATCATATAGCTAAAGTGCACACCACTGTGTTTTCTACTGCAGGCTTTGTCCTGTGTATGTGTTGTGGTTTCTAATTCAGTTATTGTTTTAAAATGGTATATTTTAAAAGGAAAAAAAGACATTTATTGAAAAGTGGTTTGTAAATGAATAAATAAAACACTTTGTTCAGATCTAGAACTTGATTAGATGGCCTGTATCCTCCCCATACCATTTTATGATTCTGACCCTGTAGTGGATTTGTTGAAAATGGATATTTGACTAATTTGACAGAATGGGAATAATCTGAGCCAGATCCTATTATTGACACAATTGGTGACCATCTTGGCCCACATTTCTAAATTTTTATCTTTGTCAATGAAACTTTTTATAGAAATGCTTGGGATCTGATTTGTTGAAGTACTGATATCTGGACAATATGTATGGGTATGCAAACATAATATATTCTTTCAGTCTTATATCTCACATCATTTATTGTTGTCCCACATCTTGTTCAACAACTGCCTTAAACACTATTTTTCAAGAGAATAAGGAATGTGAGTTTAATAAATAAATCAATAAGATACACAGCTTTGTCTTCTGGATTCTATGTTTTGAAATGCAACATTTATAACAATTTGGGAGTACATTCCTTTGAATAAGTTTGATTTACTTCTAACAATAATTCATAGAACATGTGTGAAAACTAGAATTGGCATCTTACATTCTAGGTACGGCCCCTACAAACCAAAGTTACAGATCTGTAAACATTCTGTATTCACCTATGCTGTATATTCATGATTGGAGTACTATAGTCACAATTATGAGGCCTGGTAACCATGCCCTATGAGGATCAACTTAGGGATCTGGGTATGATTCACCTGGAGAATAGAAGATTTAGAGGTGACATGATAATCATGTTTAAATATTTGAAAGGATGTTATATGGAAGATGGGACAAGCTTGTTTTCTGCTGATCTAAAGACTAGGACATGGAGCAATGGCATCAAAGTAAAGAGATCTGACCTAAACATCAGGAAGAACTTCCTGATGGTAAGAGCACTTTGACAGTGAACTATACTGCCTCATAGTGTGGTGGACTCTCCTTCTTTGGAGGTTTTTAAACAGAGTCTGGGTGGCCATTTGTTGGGAATGTTTTGATTATGTATTCCTACATTGGAGGGGGTTGACTGGATGACCCTTGTGGTGTCTTCCAACTTTATGATTCTATGATTCTATCATTGCTCCTGTAATCCTACTTTAATGTCCAGGGAGCTGCACTGTGCAGCGGGGGTCTGTGATGCAGTCAAGTGGAGTAATTCAGAATGACAGATCTAGTCCCCTCCTGCCCTTAAACCACAGAGAAATGAGGAGAAACAAGGCTATTGCTTCTCCTTGTCATACCATGGCTTGGAGGCAATGGAAGGCTGGTCACATCAACCTGAAGCACCCTACTTGTCTGTGCTGGTGGCTTCCAACCCACAGAGCACTACCCTGAGTTTAAGGTGGGATTTGGGAATAAGTTCCTGAGGGCATTCACAGCTACATTTACACAGTTACAAATGCAATGTTGGATTTCAGCCTAGATGTATCTAGTACGCTGTTCTCATAATTGTATATAACAACCGAATGACAGAGTTATTCTGAATTTCATTCACATGATACACTTTTTTGCTATGTGTTTTTCTCAAGGTCAGAAAAAGAGTCTCAGAGCAGTGCACCTGATAAAATCTATTCTCAGCATATTTTGAGAAAGTGGGCTAATTGGCAAAGTCACTTGTGAATCTTCAGTGAAGTTATTAATGGAGGCCACACTCAGATGATTTGCCATATGGTTGGTCTTCATGGTTTCTTTCATTTTCTAAAAGTTTCTTTGAGAGCTGTCAAACTACTGCTGAGTATAAGAGCATAGAAAGCCAAGGTAAAAATGGAACATCAGCTTTAGAATGTAAAAATGTTCCTGAACCCTCCCTTTCTACTTGATCTGTCTTATTGATGCCTGTTACTAAATCTGGAAAGGATGACTGCCAATGTGAAATTTGTACACATTATATGTGTACAAATTTCACATTGGCAGTTAAAATCTGATTTTCAGGTTTTAGTTCACATTGTTATGGAAATATCTAGCCACTAGTCCGAACCCTGTGGTTAGTCCCAATTAGAGTAGACCTAGTGCATTAATAGAATTTTCCTATGTGTTAACTCACTAGTCAACTATTGATTCAATGGGTCTACTCTTATCAGCACTCTAATTCAGGTCTATAGAGGCTAACGATTGAGATGCTAGAATGAAGGTATTCCTCATAACATGAAGGTATTCCTCATAACTCTCCCTCCCCACACCCACACTTCCCCTATTACTGCTTCCTCTTCACATTCATGAAAGGAGGTGATGATTGCCAGATAGCTGAAATAAGTAATATTCTGCTTGTGTTGTTGTTGTACACCTTCAAGTTGTTTCTGACTTATGGCAATCCTAAGGTGAATCTATTGTAGCATTTTCTTGACAAAATTTATTCAGAGGGGTTTTTGTCTTTGTCTTCCCCTGAGGCTAAGAGAATGTGACTTACCCAAGGGCACTCAGTGGATTCCCATGGCTGAATGGAGATTCAAACCCTGTACTGATAGCACCCTGTCCCATGCCTCTGAATGATCTGTTACTGTGCCGTACACCCCCACTCCATGATATGATAGGCAATAAACATTTTTTTAATTGTCATTAAATACAAATCATACACTGTTATGTCTGAAAAGCCATGCTCGCAAAGAGGTCTGGCTGAACACATGCAAAAGTAGATCAGATGGGACCTCAGGGCATGGCCAGGTCATATCAGTCAGGAAGCTCTAGTGCTAATGAGTTTGCAATAATTCCCTCAATGATTCAACTTTCCAACACAATAGCGCATGAGGTTGCCTCAATAGAGCAATTGATGATCATCAACCTGTTCCCTTGTCCCACACAAACTTCCTTTGTTTCCCCACCTGCCTAGACATTAAGAAACTTTCTCAATTCCCATACCACTACGTCACCTACTGCTAAGACCGTTAGCCCATTCCAGACTCGATTGTTTGCTTTTCCAGAGAGCCATTAGCACCTTCCCCTTCAGAGCACAAACAGAGTATTTAAAACCTGGCTCTGAGTCAGACAAATCATAGTACTCTGGGCCTAGGCCATCACTCTGCTGCTCAGATTCTGTTCTTGTACTGCCCTTGGACCCTAGTCTGAGCCACATCACTTCATCTCTTCTCTTCAGGATAGGTAAATACCATCCCCTTTGCCCCAACTTCTTGCTATCCAATTTTCTGTTCCTTCCCTTTGGTTAGCCTTATATGGTTATGAGGCTGCATTTGTTTGCGATTCCCCCCCAATAAAACATTCTTTAAATTCCAATTGGTATCCCTGCATTGGTACCGGTATACCTAGGTGGAAAGATTCTATAAGGTTACCCCCTCCCCCAGGCATCCCTTTGAGGTAATAAGTCCCCATCATTCCATGGAGGCACTGGAACCATGGGTAGACCTCTGAGTCACCCATCTTTTGGGGTAACAGATCTCTCCCAAGAAGCAGCATATGCTAAAGACTGAGATGCCTGTGGAAAGAACTCCACAGTATCTCTTTCCTTCCCCTATACATGGTCATCACAGTTCACTTATGTATGATTATGATAGCCATGATTTGGGTATTTTTTTATCTGGTATTATTCAGCTGTGGGCTCAGAGGAAGAGAAGACTGGGGCAGACTACTTTTTGTAGTTCCACACCTCAGTCTGCTCCGGAGCGACCGGAACTGGTTGCGCAGCGTGCTTTTTAAAAACCTCTTTTAAGAGGTTTTTTAAAAGTACAGAGCGCACAACCCCGTGTCGCTCAGTCCCTGTGCTCCGGTGCAGATTTCCATTTCTGGCAATGTATAGCAATACTGGAAAACATAGTCTGTTTTGTATTAAAGATATTATTATATACAAGATAACTACCTTTAAATGTCTCCATAGGATTTTAAAATAAATAAAAAAATTTTTAATAAAAAAAAATCTTACATCTGTTTTTAATATTTGCCATGGCTTCTAAACTAGGAACAAGTTTCTTTAATGGACTTCTTGGGGATGCATCAGTAGGAATCATGGAACTGTTATGAGGTTGATGCCATTTAGCTACTTAATACTAGCTGGACTGGAAACTGGCATCAAACTTCCCTTACGAGACATAGGCTCTTTCCGCACACGGCAAGGGAAATTCTCCCTGCCGCTATTCACCGGCTTTTTGGTGGGTCCGTTTGGGTCTGTCGGGATGAGAAGCAGTGCGAGCTCGTCGCTCCGCACTGCTCTGGTGTCCAAAATGGTGGCTTCCGGTTGGGGGAGGCTCTCCATCAACCGAAGAAGCTCGCTAGCCAAAAGCCCACCCCCGGCAGATCTGCAGGCACGCACTAATGCACGTGTGCAAATCTGCAGCAGAACGGAGGGACTGAGCAACACGGGGTTGTGCGCTCCATACTTTTAAAAAAACTCTTAAAAGAGGTTTTTGAAAAGCACACTGTGCAACCAGTTCTGGTCGCTCCGGAGCAGACTGAGGTGCGGAACTACAAAAAGTAGTCTGCCCCACTCCATTCCACGGTGCAGAAGACCTCCGTTGGAGGTCACTCTGCACCATTTTAATAGGCCCATGCGGAAAGGGCCATAGTTTTGAAGAGTTCAATTGGAGGGAGAAGCTGTAGCCCCACAAAGTGAAGCCAGGTTCAGTTAATCAAGGATCAGACCTGAGGTTGCTTTTCTTTCTTTTGAGCAAATAAACTCAAATATTTACAGTTTCATTGAGTTATATATACTGAAGTTATTCAACCAAATCGTAACTTGTTTAAATGCAGATGTTGACCTTGTTCATATTTAATTATTTTTACTTTTTCAGCCTGCCTTTTTCCCTATCATAGAACATAACATTTTTACAAATGATGACTGATGACTCTTTTGTGATTGGGATAGTGAATCCATTCCAAGTTTTTGAATGAGCTATCCTCACTGTTGAACCTATTAGGACATGGGTTCTGCCCCCTGGAGAGCTCTTTTGAAGCCTGGATTAAAACTTGGAATGGATTCATCACTGACAGTGAATCTACCAGCTGCCACTGCATTGTGATTTAGGATTAGCAGACTGGCCCATTTCCATTCTAAGAACTGGTGCTGCTTAGGTTCAACACAGTGTATTATGTACCCCCAGATGATCGCTTAATACCTTTAGTCTTTATCTGAAAGGATGTGTGTGGGATGGATTAGAGACAGTTCTCCAGAAGTGCAGTCCTACACAAGTCTACAAAGGAAAGGCTTCTATAGACTTCTGTGGGAATTATTCCAGAGTACGTGGGAATAAATAGCACATGGGTGAATAAGATAAAGCATGTGTCAATTGAAGGTGGAATATACTTGTGTTGTCATGTTTATAGTAAATAGCAAATATCCTTTTTTCCCAGGCATATATTTGTGTACATATAATTGACTTGATCTTAAATGATAGAACATATCTGTCTTCATTAACAGCCAACTCAGTATGCAAGACTTTCAGCATGAACAATGAATTTTATTAATTTAAAACTGATATAAACAAAGTCCTATCAAGACACAGCAATAAGAGATCATTAGGAGTCCATTAGATAATTGAGGTGATAGCTGCATGAACTAATTCTGGCTGTAGCTGTAGCTCTATGAAAAGCTATTAAAAAATCTCTGGGAAAGACTTTCTCCCTCTCCCACACTGGGAGTGTATTGCCAGGTAATGACTTTCAGAGTAGGTCAACTGAAAAGTGTTTTCTTTCACATTTATATATGCAGAGGTATATTCACTTTGTCAGTTGTTATTGCAAGACTCCAGCAGTTTCAGATATGACTTTTGATTTGTCCAAAAAGAAATCAACCACAATTATTTACTGCCCATAACGGAACTGATTTTGAAATGCCAGTTTTACTTATTAGCAGGCATTGCCATATTTTCAATATCATACCCTCTTAGGAGGCATTGTTATCCCTGACAACTTTTAATATAACAATGTTTCCATTGAAAACAAATATTAGTCTGTAAGCATTTTATAAGAAATCTTAATCTATCTAATCAATTTGTTTACATTTGTGACACATCCATTCTCCTAGGTTGTGGAGTGGCTACAATATTGACAAAATGAAGACATCAGAATTGTAAATCCAGCATTCTTTTAGGAATTAAGGAATGTTTTATCATTTCAGAAGCCTGACTGCATATGAACCTTGGGGACTTCCAGAGCAGACAGTTCCAAAGCTGCAGGTCAGCCACCAGGAACACCTCTTTACAAAGTTAGGAAAAGCACTACTTTCATTTGAATGTAGTTACTAGATAGAGTACAAAGAGAGACTTTCAGAGGTATTATTGATCCAAGCCAGCTTAGACTTGGTCAAGTTGGCCCAGGTACAGCTTGAATTGGGCCCAGAATCCAGAATGCAATAGACACAAAAGCACAGAATTAGGGTGTAAAAAGAGTGAAAAACTGCCTGTCCTAAGCCTACCACTAGCCTAAAACAGGAGAGGAGAACCTGTCAAGTTTTCTTGAACCTCAGCTGTCAACAGTTCCAGCCATCATAGTCAGTATTAAGGGAGGATGGCAGCTGTAGTCCAACAACATCTGAAGAGCCACAGAGTTCTCCACTCTTTTGTTTCTACTGAAAGAAATTCAACCTTATTTAGTGCGTCCTCATACAATCATCCATCCAAAGAAATATCATCCATTTAAACTCTTAACATTGGTAACAGCAGTCATTCACCTTTTTTCCTCTTTCACTGGACTTCTGACTTATTCATGGTTTTACTGATCAGTTTTAAAGTGGTTACAAAATTAGGTAAGCTTGATGATTTACAAAAGGAGCAGACAGTATGTGCACTCACTGTGAATAACAGAACATGTTTCAAAGAAAATTTTGTGAATAAAGGAACAATAGTTGCAAGCTATCATGCTCGTAAACAGCCCTTCCCATTGTAAGCTGCTGTAGTTCTGACTCAGTATGGCTCAAAATTCTTCTAAAATTAGTTGTAACCATTCATTTCTTGCTATAAGATTTAGTTTACATGTAACTAAACCATTCAGTTGGCTTTGGCCTTTTCCGTACTTTGATTTAGAGATGGGGCAGAGCGTCCTCCAGCGAGGACATTTGCATTTGGTGACAAACTGGGTCCGGACTACTTTATGTATGTCCGGACTTCAGCCCGCTCCAGAACGCCCAGAACTGGTGGTTCGCCATGCTATTGAAAGACCGCTTAAAGAGGACTTTCAATAGCACAGCACGCCCCAGTCCGTCTCTGCTTTAAGTGTAGATTTGCAGGCTCACGCCAGCATAAGCCTGCAAATCTTCCGGGGGCGGGCTTTAGGCTGGTGAGCTTCTCCAGTTGGTGGAGAGCCTCCACCAACTGGAAAGCACCATTTTTGTCCCCAGAGAAGTGTGAAGCGTGGGCACGCACTGCTCCGGATCAGCGTGGATCAACGGAGGGCGCGCGCCAGCCCAGTAAGTATCACAACACCCCGTTTCCCCCCGCAAGTGCGAAAAAGCCCTTTGTTTCCGTTTGTTCTTGAGTAATGTTTTTATTTTAGGGACCTAAAAATCCTAAAGGGACCACATCCTGCATGATCTTGGAAGCTAAGCAGGGTTGGCCCTAGTTAGTACTTGGATGGAAGACTATCAACAAATACCGATTGCTGTAGGCTGCATTTCAGAGAAAGAAATTAGTGAAACCACCTCTGAGTATTCCTCACCTAAGAAAACCTGATGAAATTCAAGGGGTTGCCATAAATGGACAGGCAACTTGAAGGCACATACACACACACACATTCACAAACCAAACCATTCCACTAGTTTTAATGCAGAAGAGAATAATAAAGGTTTGCTTTAAATCAGGAATAAGAATCATGTGGTCAACCTGATTTGTTGGACTGCAATTCTCAGCACCCCTCCAATTCCCCCCTCTCCAAATGATACCATAATAAAGAATGGCCTGTTCTAAAACAACATAGGGAATACATGCACGAGTGGAGAACACACATGCACATACAGATACCAGTACCTAGCTTACCTCTACAGCACCCTTCCCTCACATTCTTTTACTTCCATCCAGCCTTTCTTCTTATTCTCCTCTTTGTTCTCTGTGTTTGAGGTAATTCCATATTTAAACATAGGAAATTTGGAGATAATATTATATTTTAAAATTGACAAAAATCAAAATTGACACAAACTTCTGCAGAAGCAGAACGTATCTTCTACTGTATACTCTGAGATTAGACAGAGTAAAGTGGAATCTGTTTAAACACTCTATAGATGGACAAACAAGTTGTTAGACTAAGCTAGAGGAAATTTTATAAAATGTTTATGAAACAATAGAGGTGGCTTTTACTTTTCATAGAATAAACCTAAAAAAGGAAGGCAGGAAGTAAATTAGAGAAACCAATTTGGGAATGATGAAAGAGTTATTTAACTCACGGAAACATGGGAAAGTAGATAAATTTGGAATTTGAAGACAGAAGTACAATCCAACAATTGTGATGTTTAATTTGTCTGACAAGAAGATTACATATTTATGGTGAATGTGTATGTATGTGTGTGTGTGTGTGTTTGTGTGTGTGTGTGTGTGTGTATATATATATAATGTAAAATATACAGTATACATCATATTGGACTAATGAGACAAAAGATTGTTGCGGAGACAAAGATATATATAATTATGAAAAAGGTTTCCAAATTGTAATATCTGCAAATAACTCTATACGATACTATTTGATGTCATTTTGTTTTATATAATCAAAAAAATAATAAAAAAATAAACATAGGACTGTTTAGTTTGGTCTAAACATTAACTGTACTGGAGTGATGCTCATTAGCGGGCATGTTGCTTTTAAAAGTCATGTGGGAATAGTATTTTTGCACAGATAACTCTTAACAACTGCAGGCCTAAGTAAAATTAGCATTTAACAACTTCATACTCTATTTTGGCTTGAGTTATTTGCCCTTTCCCCCATCAATATAACATCTTTTGTTAAGGGCTTGCCGTGTTCTCTCCAGTTCTGAAATGCTGGGAAATTTCAGCTTTTAAGGGTTATAGCTTTTAAAAAACAATGAAAGAAAAAGAGAAAAATCAGAATAAGCTGATACATTCCTGATATTGAGACATGCTTGTCCTGATCCTTAATTCTTGTGTATCCCTAGAGTCCATGGGTCCTTAACACAAAAACCAACCCATTCTTTTCAATGGTTAGAGGTTATTTCTGCGTGCTGAAGGAGATGCACACACAGATTTGCTTGCCCCACTGAAATTATTATAGAAGTTCTTCCCTTGTAGCTCATAAACTAAAATTAAAAGAAATAAGGCATTTGCTGTGTGGACAGAGTTATGGAAAGCAGGGAGTTAACTTACCACATCAAAAAAAACAGGCTGAGTAGAAATGTGGTATTCTTTTAGTTTCCCAACCATTAATTCTGTAATCAGAGCCTCACCATCTCATGAATATTAGACCAATATGACAGTGACGGATATTGCTGTTGAAAGAATATTAATTAAGGTTCATTTCACATCCCATAGTTCCCTGTAATACAATCAGAGTATGAGATGTTATTATATCATGAGTGGAAGACAAGCTTCATGATGCACCATGTTAGCTTTCTCAGCTGATTCGAAGTTATTAATCTGAACACAGGGGATGTGTAGAACAGTTGGAAAACTAGCATTCCTCATTGTTTCAGATGTTAAGAGAAAGCTGTTTCTCACTTAGCCCATCTTAGGCATATTTTTACTAGATTAATCTTAGCAGGCAAGATGAGCTGTGGCTTCTGCATGATTATAATTTTCCTTTTACCAAATAAATGTGAAGTGTGAGCAATATAAATTATGCAGGGAACAACCGCTATATGTGAATGGATGACAAACACTCAGTCTAATTTATTCTTTTGCTGATTTTCTGACACTTCTCATTTCTGGGGATCAACTTTACTTATGCCTAGTAAACATACAACAGTATGTAAATTAAAGCAATGCATTGTGAACCGAGCATTCTAAAGAAAGTATTCCAATTGAATTTCTTTTTGATAGTGCACATATTGTCAATATTAATACTTTATGGAGCAAGAAATCAAAATATATTATGGATTGTAAAAGCAAATGGATGCATTTCCATTCTGATCCTATTTGTGTTGTAGGTTAAATCAATGTCACATAAACCAATGGCACAGTGCTACGAGAGCTACTCACTCAATGCAGCATTTCACAGATCTGAATGGAAGGAGCAAAGACAACCCAAAGCATAGAAACTGTTTCCATCACAAGTGCTTGGGACAGTGGTCAGCTCTTCCCTAGTGTGAGGTCCTTCTAAACATTATATACATCAGTACATTGATGGGTTAAGGCTCTACACATCTTTGAGGAAAATGGGATACACTACTATTAGCCCTGAGATTGCTTTGACTGTGCATTATTAGCATCATAACCATAGGATCTGATTTGAAATATTTGATTATTTGCTGCTATAGCAATTCAGAGCAACCTATTATTAACAGTTATTTTTTATCACTCTAAAGGAAAAGGGTGCACCTGAAAAGCACAAAACACTATTTCTCCCCCCACCCACAGTGATGATTTTTTCTTTATGTCCAATGTTAAAGCAGCTTGTTCAGTAGCTTTTGAGACTCTCTTTTAAAGTTTGCCACTTCCAGTTTTAACTTGTGAACCAAACAGATTCCTACAAGAAATGCATACACATGAATATTTTATCAAACGGTTCTAATACTTCAGAGAGCTAGTGTGGGTATTGGATTAGGACTCCAGAGACTGGGTTTAAATTCCTTCTCAACTGTGGAAACCTATTGGTTGACCTTAGGCAAGTCACACTATCTCAGCCTCAGACGAAGGCAAAGGCAAACCTCCTCTGAACAAATCTTGCCAAGAAAACCCTGTGATAGGGTTGCCAAACGTCAGAAATAACTGAATACTTTAGAACAAACCCACCTTTTATCACAGATAGAACTCAACTAAGAAACATGTTAGATTCGTAAACAGATGGTTGTCTGCTATGTATGATCACCACTGTATAAGTAAGTAATAATCACTGATCACACTCCCTTAATCAATTTTGAGTTGTAAATGTGTAGTGGTAAACAACAAAATGGCATGGACTGGAAGAACAAAGATGGCACAAAACATGGGTCAAGTTTATGTTCTGTGCCATCAAAGATTCCATTTCGACCATGTATTATATGCATTTCTGCATAATCTAGCAAATCTTTCTTTTCTGTCACACAAGACCCACCTACTGCCACTGCATGTTGGTTTATGATTCTATCACAATACAATGGGTAATGACAACAACTATTGCAGGAAAGCCCATTATACTCATTCTTAGTCATTTTCCCAGCATGTACAATGACATATGAAGACACAAATACACAAATACATCACCACCAGTAAGCAGTGCAGTTGTTTAGACTACATTAATCCATTTTTTCCTCCCAGAAGTCTTCTTTGTTAGGGCATCCTATTTGACTGTGTCTTTTTCAAAAACGGTAGCTTTCTTTTTGCATATACCATATATTTTAACATTTAAAGCTTCTAGAAGTCTTTTTCAATTTCCAGCAATCCATTAAAAGCCCCCTGTGCTGTCACAATTTAAATAACAAAAACAGATTTCAGGTTGTTATGGAGTAACATTTGTATTAGTGGCTGACAATCAGCGTAGACAAAGATTTGGTATACAGAATCCAAGGTTCACTTGCAATTTCATTCAGATTATTTACTTGGATTGATAGAGAATTAATGGTTATTATTAACTGAATAAATGAGATCTGACATACCTTCATACTGATGAATGGCAAAAACTGAGAGAGGGATTATAGTGCACGTTGACAGGGTTGAGATAATGTGTTTCATTATTTATTCTGTTTTCTACATGGATCACTCCTCCTTTGAGTAAAGTGGATGTATCGTAATGGAATCATAACGGATACTAGCTAGGGCTGCCAGTTCAGGATCATCCCAAGTACTAAAACCTGAGACTAAGGTCAGCCTCTGGTGATATCATTGAGCCATTAAAATTTTCATCCTTTCGAC
The DNA here is from genome assembly GCA_948474755.1 of Ctenosaura bakeri. Taxonomy (NCBI): domain Eukaryota; kingdom Metazoa; phylum Chordata; class Lepidosauria; order Squamata; family Iguanidae; genus Ctenosaura; species Ctenosaura bakeri. The sequence continues at coordinate 11,379 of CAOLHI010000989.1, read as the reverse complement.
ACAACATAAGACCACATGGCTCAATGGAAAAGGTGATAATACTTGGTAAAGTGGAAAGCGGTAGAAAAAGAGGAAGATCACATCACAGGTGAGATGATTCGATCAAGGAATCCATCATCCTGAGTTTGAAAGACACGTGTCACACTGACTTCTGAGGGTCCCTTGGAGGACACCTTGATTCGCTCCAAAAATGCAAAGATTGGGGAAATTAGCGGAGCACTGGCTGTAACAAAACGAGGGGCAGGGTAACCCAGCAGAATCTTTTACCCAATTTTTACTGGGTCAAGCCAAGTGAAAAGCCCGACAAACATGCCAATAAATGGATTTTATTAATAAATGTGTTCTCACGCATCAACGCACTCACTCACTCATGCACACAAGGCCTATTGAGAAAGGAAAGAGGTGAAAATTGATAGGGGTTTCAGCAGAGAGGGTGTACAGGCGGCACCTATCCTGAAGTCTTCAGTCTGGGAACCAGCGAAAAGAATGGAGCTCAGTGAAGAGAAACAACTGAGGGGATCACTCAACTAACAGAATGCCGGTTTGCTAGCATGGTGGGGAGTTCTCTGAAGAGACCTTCAAAAACTAGGACTACCTATAGGACAGAACATACCTCAAGGACAGGCCCTTTCCTGGGAAGAACAATGGCCAAAATAAAGGGAGAAATGCAGCACAATAGCAACTCGGTAGTGTGAATGATTGGCATATGCAGATGGATCTTGCAGTGCAGGCTTTACTAATGTCAGAGTTGCTCAACCTGAGGAAAACCCAATAATCCACTCAAGTTGGCTATTCCTTGGCTGAAGAACCTTTGTCTGTACAGATGTGTTTAGCCTGAGGTCTCCTAGGGGAACGTGACTGGGGATTTTCCTGGCCTGACCTATTTTCGGTTGTTCGACCTCCTTGTCTACATACCCATTCAGGCAACCTCTCTGGCATGGCGGGGATATTTAATATCAAATTTATAATCCCCAGGATAGGGTATACCAGTGGGGTAACACATAAGCAGGATTGTTGATGATATGAGTTGAAGCTAAGTTGATGGCAAATAACAACAACAAATGTGTCATCAAGCACTAAAATAAGACAGTTCATAATAGTGAAAAGGTTTGAAAATGCTGATTTTGATTTAGTACTGTTGTACATGGTGCTTGACAAGAAAGCTGTAATGGTCCCTACATCAAGAGACTTATGCAGCCTAGCAAACAATACAAAGGAACATCTGAATAAAAGGAAAGAAATAGATGCAGAAATAAAAAGACGGAAATCATGTTATTAATGCAAGAACATGTGTTTGACCGAGTCATAAAATTACAGTGGATATTGTGATCCAAGGATTGTTCCAGAGGCTTGTCAGACAAGGTGAATTCTCATAACATGTTGGCAAACATAAACTGAAGAGTTGACAATGGAGAGGATTTATACTGTTTATTTTGGGTAAATGAGGGAAGCAAGCACAGAAATTGAAATATGAGGGCAGATGTTAAATACAGACAAGGGACTATACCACTCTAGCATGCAAAGGATGTATGAAAACTCTGGATGCTCCCCTATCCTTCTTTAAAAGGACTCCAGAAAATACAATAGTAGTATATCCAAGAAGGAAACCTTCTGGCTTAGCCCCTTGCAAGCTATACTGGTTTTCTATGTGGTAGTTTGAATGTCAGAGAGTATCTGGCAATGCATTCACTCTCTTGCAGACCAATGTGATGCTGCCCTTTTTACCACTTCAAGATTTTATCACCTCCTTTTGCTGCTTGTGTAGAACAAGGAGAAGAGATGAAGTCCCAACTGTGTACACATGCATATGTCAACAGGCAGAGTAAACTAAAGCAGCATTGTAAAAGAAATCAGCTTTACCACAGAAAAGAAAAACAAGAAAGAAAAAAAATGTGCTGAACAAATCCCTGTTCACTGACTGGAAATAAGAAAGAAAAATGTATAAAACTACAGTGTGACAGATTTTATTAAGAGTGTACCTGGAGTACACAATATACCTTTATATGCTAAAAAAGTTAGATGCCAAACACATCCTACATTTTGATATAGGTAGTTTAATACATGTGTCAAGACTGTTTGGTCAAACATTTCAGGTATGTGAAAAATGTTGATCTCTACATAACATGCTGTCACTATGGAAAGGTCCCTATGCTTTTACAAAATCTATTAAAAATAAGGACAATATTGTTTCTCACAGCATTTCTTAGATATTACTGCCCAGTGTAATAGTGCACCTTATTTTCTTTCTTCCTTGTTTATTTTGACATGAAGAATATTGTTTCTAAATACAGAACCCAGCTGGAGAATAATATGCTCTATAACTATATATTGTGGTACCTCATACTTTGTCCGCAATATAGATGTAGGATATACTATTAAGGAATGAAACACTTGTAAAACCTTAGAAAATATTTCCCTGTTTTCTGGATGCATAATACTGAGAATGATGGATTACTTACCAAAGAAAGCCATAGCACAACATACAAGAAGAATGAATCCCTGAAGGTTTGACTTTCTCTTGGTGAAGATGATAAGAAGGTATCAGAATGAAACACCATTAAATTATACATTATAAAAAGTATAAAATCATTTAAAAAATGTGACAATATAATTAAAAATATTGCATGCACACACCATGAAAAGACTCCCTGTAATTAACAAATCATTAAATGCTGGTTTAAATAAAAAGGACTTTGAATCATGGTAGGAGAGCAAAGAAGGGTCCAGACTGTGGAAGGAAATTCCATAGACTAGGAGCAGCCACTGAGCAAGCTCTCTCCTATGTCCTCACCATTCAGGGCTGTGATGGTAGACAGAGGCCATGTCCACAGTAGATTGTTATGGCACTATTATTCCAATTTCAACATCCTATGGAATCCTGGGGTTTCCAGTTTAAGGAGGGGCCTTTAGATTCCATAGGATGTTGAAAGTGGAAAAATAGCACTATAACAGTCTACTGCAGAAATGGCCAGGGAAAACCCTCCATCAAGGTTCTTAGGATTTAGGCAAATTTATACAGGGAGATACAGTAATTCAGATAGTCTGGACCCAAGCTGTATAGGGGTTTATTGGTCAAGACTAGCACTTTGACTTGCACCTAGAAATGAACCAACAGCCAGTGAAGCTGCTTGAACAAGTGAGTTACATGCTTCTTGTAAGTGGTCCCAGTCAGTATTCTGGCTGAGCATTTTGGACTTCTTGAAATTCCTGAACATTTTCTAAAGCCAGCTCCATGTAGAGTCTATTATAATACTCCAAATGGGGTGTAAACAAGCCATGTGCCACCAAAGCCACATCTGATTCTTGAGGAATGGGTGTAGCTAGTACTCTGGTACATCTAAATTCTTTCATGATTTTTGTCTCTTGTTTCTTCAAAAGGTTATTTTTCTTTTTCCACCTTCATCCCCAGTATTCCCTCAACAAAATCACAAAAGAAAAAGAGTTCAGATGAAAGATCCAGAACAGTACTATGAAGAACATTTCCTTTCCACTTATTTTATTGTCAAACTATAAATTTCACACTGCCCTAGATGTCTCCACCTAGAAGCAAGCCTTTTTTAAGATTAGTGGAGGTTACTGCCAGTATGGTTTTGGATGGCGACCTTACGTAAGTGTGAAGAATAGCAAGCAGGCATTGGATGTTGGTACTGAATTAACTAGATTTAATGTCAAAGTAGTACTACCTGTAGAAATCATGCAGTATTAACCAAGTAGCACAATGGATTTCTATACTGCATTTTGTTTTTTTGGTTTAAACAATACCTTCATCCTTTTTTTTTTCACAGAATAAAAGAATGCCCATGTGACCCTTTACATCCTAAAGAATATTCTTAAACCTCCAGGGACTTAAATTCACCTTCTATTAATTTCTTCCCCCCGCCCCAGATATGTATTGAATACATAGTATTTAATGGACAACAACTGTATCAGATGGTGAATTTGGCTGAAAATAAGTAATCAGTGTGGCATAGTGATCAGAGGATCTGCCCCTTTTTTTGTCAAGATGTTTTGCAAATATTCAGTTTAGCAGCACTTGAGCCTTGTTCTGGTTGAAGAAAGAACTGATTCCAGGGGAGACAGCCAAGGCTCAGTCTGGTACAGGAAAATACTACTGCTTCTGAAAACATGGGCAGTGGCTTTTCATCACCACACAGTAACTAGAGCAGGACCATGTGCCAGGAGATCGTGAGAATCTAAAGCTTAAAACACTACAGTAAAGTGTGGTTTTTATTTTTTATTTTTCTTCTTCCCCTTTAAAGCTACAATCAGGCTGTGGGCTGGATCATGCAAAGGCTATAGGGGAGTGGCAGCATAAGCTCACCACTCTGGGTTACTTTGCAGCTCAAAATTAACCCCCTAATACTGCCTTTTGCAGCAGCTGGGCCAATTCCACCCACATCTTTTTCCCTCTGTCTGTCTCTCTCTCACACACCCACACACCAAGCAGGTGAAAAGCAGCTTGGGACAGAATGATCCAAAATGGAAAACTGACCAGAGCAAAAGGAATTCTGCAACCTGTCTTCTTTGCCAACCCTATCCATCATCCCAAGCAGAGACGCAACATCCTCCATCCCTCTTCTGTTTCCACATCAGGCCCATGCTCAGTTCTGTTTGCTTTTTATTTTTCCTCTAAATAGGTTGCAATTGATCACTTTTTTAACCTTACTTTGTGCATGATTGTGTGCACACTTTAAGCTGTAAGGACTGTTTGAGCTCATTCCTCCCATTTCTTTCTTTCTTTTGCATACACTTGAAATGTGAATGTTTTTCAAGGCACACTATTCAAAGGCACACATTGCTGGAAACAGTCACAGCTGTCTATCAACATGAAGATTCCAGAGCACCAATGTGTAGCCAGCCAGCCGAGAATCTGAGAATTGGGGACCAAGCAAAACCTGTCAGTTTTCAAACACACATTCTTGATCCCAACTCACCTCACAGGCTGCCTGGCTGATTTTGAAAAACAGGGAACATCATGTTATTAGAACCTGACTCAGAGAGATGAGATTTCTAGGAACTTCTGTGTCCACAGTGAGTTTTTACTGCTTTGAAACTTGTGTGAATCTTGAACTCAAACTTGTAACTGATTTTTAGAAGAAAAAAAAGATTGAGAGAAATGAAGAAAGAGATGTGTAGGGGGGGAAGGTAGATGAAAGAAGCCAAAGCAGATTGGATAGGATACATAGTCATTCTCACACATTCAAGAAAATGCATACAAATATGAAGCACAGAGGCCAGCAAGACTGAGAGGCAGTCATTACTTCCCATTACTTCCCCAAATAGTCATTGCATCCAGAGCATAGAGGACCTCATAGACAGTGGCTGAATTTTCTAAGGGTTTGCCTTGTAACTCCTTTCAGTAAGTGGGCACACACCCATGGCAGACTGAAGAAGCAGAAAAATGAGTAACATAAGGCATTTCCCATGCTCATTAAAGGAATAGCCAGTCCTGGGTGTTTTTCTAGTGTTTTGATGGACAGCTCACATGGATCCAGTGATCACTCAGGCCAAGGATTAAAAAGCAGGGCCCAAGAATGATGAAATGTCTTTGAATTTACTTGCAATTTTCTTGCTTAGCTTTGCTCTGAGCTAAGGATGCTTGAAGAATTCCATCTCTATGAATTTTTATATGAATTTGCCTCATCCACTTTTCCTGGGCTTAGGTATGTTTGCAAAGCTACCCTCCCCTTTTATTTCTTTGAATCTTGTAATGCCTCAGAAAGTATGTCAATATGCATTTTAAAATGTATTTAAAATGCCCATAGTGGGGGGAAAAAACTTTAAAAATATATACACATTTAAATGTGAATTTTTGTGGGGATATATTTCTTTAAAATGCTCATTAATATAGAAATAGGGCGAAATGGAAATAAGAATGAAGGCACACAGAAGGGACAGAGAACAAAATTAACATGATCTAGCTTGTCTATGCTGAGCCAGGGTGCCTCACTTACAAGATCTAATGTATAAAAGTCAAAGTTTGTGAGTTTGTCTGTGTCAGACAAAGACCTGAGCTCATGTGATTGGCTGTGTCAGGTGAAGACCTCATATGATTGGCTGCCTAAGAAGATTCTATGGAAACCTGGGGTTTGAAGTTTAGGGAGGGGCCTTTAGAATTCTCAGCTAGAGAGCTCTTTGGCCTCAGTCAAATGTGCCTGTCTTGAATAGGCCATTTGTTATGGAGATGAGACCTAGCAGCAAGGAGGAGGGCAGTGTATCCCCTCAGGAACCCAACCTCTGTATATTAATAACTCTGAATACAGATTAGATTGAGGAATATGAGAAAAAGTTACAGGTACTGGACAAGACAGTTTGAGGAATTAGGGAGAGACAGGATCTCAGATCTTTCTAACAAATATTACCTACGAGAAAATAAAATCCCTGGCAATGGCAGGTAAATATGCTACTATTCTCATGAAGGAAAAGGAAAAGTGCTCATGTAGAGCCTGTTGTTGTTGCTGCTGGTGGTGGTGTTGTTGTTGCTGTGTGCCCTCAAGACACTTCCAACTTAGGGTGACCCTAAGGCGAACTTATCACAGGGTTTTCTGAGGGTGAGAGTGTGTGACACTCCCAAGGTCACCCAGTGGGTTTCCATGGTCAAGTGGGGAATCATATCGACATGTTAGTACAAGCATTACATCAACCCTGAACCCCTCTTCCAAGGACCACCTCAGTTCATAGCAGTTAAGGAACTGTTACAAATTTGAAATTGCAGCCTCTATCTCCTCTATCACTTTTATCTTTGTGTATTCTTTACATTTACAGATATTGAACCAATTATACAGTTAGCGCATATTTGAATTTAAGAGTTTTAAGTGCATGCCATTATATGTCTTTCACAACAATCTAGGTTTCCACGGCTTTTGTTTTGCTCAGCAATCTCTTTTAAACAAAGAAATCTATTCATGAAATGTTAGTATTTGGGCTGTTGTGAATGCTGTTGAAAATAAATGCACAGCCCTAATACAGCATTGCTTGATCTAGTCATGCTGCAAAATTTTGCGTAATAATCTTATCCCTATTTGAAATTTGGGGCATTGTCTGAGAAGGTTTGGAGGTAAAACGGTTCATTGTTATTTTAGGGTACTTATTGAACTAGCATTTAATATGGCGGCGGAGTGCCCATACACATTCTTTTTCATAAATACCACTTGCTGGTGTTTTCTGTGGTGGTTGCCTCAGTTTTCTTTCTGTTCATCTCTTTCAGAACATTTCAAAAATTAGACCTCTGCTAGTCCTAGCCAGCTTGTGCTAGGTCACTACAAAGGGGTATTTTTAAGACACTAGGTTTTATTTTTACACGTAGGGCCAACTCAGACACACTTCAACCACATGATAATTGCTTCTGAGAGTGAAAGAGGGTCCACTAACAACTAACAATGCAGCTGTGATTGCACTGAGATGTTGCATAAAGGAAACAGCACAGCTATACATAGAGGTTTAGAGAATCATTCAGGCAGCCACTGTAATTCGTGTATCGGTGGTGTCTGAGAAAAGGAGTGCTTTTAAACTCTTCATGTCTCCTTCTAATACCAGCCAATTTGTGAGAGCAATGATGTACTCTCAGCAGCAAGTCCGCAGGAGCCCCTAGTAGTAGGGACTGGCCCCAAAACTGAACGCTCTGTCCTAGTATTCTACTCAAGGTACAAAGTCCGTTCTGCCTTCCTCAGCTATCATTTGTTACTTTCAGGAAAAGTTTACCTTAGGTAGAAACATTAATTTATCTAGTTTCTTGTCCAAGGAAAGCTCTCCATTCACAAGAAAACTGGCATCACAGAATCATTAATCTCTGCTATATTCCTGGTTTTATTGCAGTTCTCTATTTCACCGAAGAAAACCAATCATCCTGACAATTCCATCCATCAGATTACAATACTTTTAATTCTTCTTCTTCTTGAAGCAGTGATTAAATCTTCTTGACTTTCTATCTTGCTTACCCACACATTTTATCCTTTCAATCAATTATCACTTGTACTGTGTTGGGTCATCAATAGTCTATCATCATCTAAGACAAACCATCTGTTGTATATAACTTGAAATTCAACATACTAATTTTCATGGAAACTAGAGAAGTTCCCCAGTAATCTGTCAAAAGAAATGCCACTTCACACACATATGCAGAAGTGAAATAATTATTGCTTTTTGTAATAGGCAGTCCATAATAATAATGTCCAATAAAAGGAAAAGGGAAAAAAAATCTAAAATTCAAATTAAGTCTGATAAAAGAAACATTGAAAATTGCTATACTTATTACAGCTGCCAATTTGAAGATACATAAAATACAGAAGAATTAAATTGGGAGAGAATGAGCGTTAATAACAATGTTGCCTTTCACTTAGGAAGGCAAGCAATGTGCAATTTCCACATGGAAATGAAAGAAAGGCCAAGGGGAAAAAGGAGAAGAGATCATAGCAAATAGTTTGCTATATGCTCATTTGCAAAATGATTGCTTGAAGATTCCAGAATCTTAGAATCTTAGTTTTAGTCAAATGAGTGAACGTAGAAATGAAATCTGAGAGTGATTGTCTTCTCCCTTTAAAGTCCTTATCATGCTGTTATGCCGGGTTATACCATTCGAAAACTGCTTTAGTTGTACTTACAATAATAGCTGATTGTTGACTTTGTCTATCACAACCTTGCCACATTTGTGCTGTAATAGCATTATTTGCACAGGTGTTTTTTTTTCATCTGCGCTAATGCCATTATTACTAACCCAATTTTTGCCACTTGATGCCTTGTGATTGGTTTTGCTAAAAAAAATATAGGCACAATAACAATATGACAGCATGATGCCATTATGGCACTCCCATCACAGCTCAAATTTCTCACTGCAAGAGGTGTTACAGGAAGAGAAACAGGCCACACTATCCCCCATCATTGCTTATATCTTTCTCCTGTGAAAAACAAAAGTGCTTATTACACTAGTCAATTGTTTCAGGTTGTCCTGTTCAAACTGCTTCACTTGTGCTCATGATGCCATAATAACACTATTACAGCATGACATATTTACAGTGTACCCATCACTGCCCAGATCTTGTGTTGTGAAAGGTGATACAGGAAAAGAAATGGGCCACACCATCTCTCACCATTTTTGATATCTTTCTCCTGTGAAAAGCACAGTGCTTATCATGCTTGAGGTTGCCTTGTTCAGAAACTGCTTCATTTGTACTCACTGAGCCATAGTAGCACTATTACAGTATGAAGTCATAGCACTATTACACTATTACCTTAAAAAAAAATTAAAATGTAATGTTGTGGTGGTATCACTGTGGTGTGTGATACCATAAGAAAGCAGTGCAGAAATCATTGGAAAATGCTACCATGCAATAAAACATCTGAATAGTAACTATCAATAGTTAACAGGTCAAGCATTATTGCACTTATTTATACAAATAGGAAATTCTGAAAAGGGCAAACGACAGAAACCACAGCTATTCTCTTGGGAAGTCTTGTGCTGCCCACCTAAGCACCAGAAGTAGTCTGAGGTTCTTCTCTGAAGATTTCATTGTGAACCTCCAAGGGGGAGGGACAACCAGCCCATACCCACAGCACATCCATTAATCAAACATTCTTGTAATGAAGTGGAATAAGACATCCACACTCAAGCTGGCTATTGAATTGTAGCGGGAAAAGTGGTCACTAACAGATTATTTTCAGCATGGAAACAAATCACATTTCCAATGACTGTACAGCACAACAGCACCAATAGAACCACAACATCGTGTGATAAGGCTAAGACAAAAGTGGGACCACACCACTGCTATGTTGGTATGATGGCATTCTGTGATAAGGATCTTAATAAGCAGGTTCTTTGGCTGTAGAACATGCATGGCTGAACACTAGCTGTTGCAATGCCATTAGAAGTGATGATAATGTTCATCACAACTCAGTTTGGCAAAATTACACACACGCATACCTCTTCTGTCATATTTTCCCCCTACACTGATGCTTTTTATTGTACAGGTTTTTCACCTTCATAAATATAAGTAGCACAGCCTCTACGGTGAGACTGATAGTAGAAGACACTGCAAATTTCTGGACATCACATAAGATTCAGTGAAGTTAGAGCTTGTTCAGCATCAGCCAAGACATTTTGCAATCTGAATGGGAGCTCAGATTTTAACACACACACACAGCCTTTAAAAAGTAACGTTGCCACATATTCCTGCCTTCATCTGTCTTACTACTACACACACACATTAATGGTGTTTCCTGAAGCAGGTCTTATCATCCTATGTGGCAGGTCTCCTCTGGGTTTAACAATGCTAATCCAAGATGAGGCTTTCTGAGCTGTCTCTGATGCTGCTAAATTTATCTAGACATAGCAGTCCATTGATTTTTTTCCTTTACCAGTATGAACTAGTGATAAACATTCAATTCTAATATTAAGTAAGCCAAAATGTCTCAGGAGAGTTCCTTCTGGAAATTTTTGAGATAATTTTTGTTTTTCATACCACAACAGGTAGTTTCATTTCATATCCCCCTTTGAAGATCCTTCAATGACATGATCATTCCGTGATAATACTAAGTGAAATGTTTCCTCCATTTGCCACATGGAAGTAAGGCAGAGGCCTGGGGAGACCATTTCTTTGCTCAGGCCTCATATACATAGCTCTGCCCAATATTTTCACTGCTTTAATAACAGCATTTTGTTATCCAAAGTAGAAAAAAAAAGATTGAAGCAACTGAAAAAATTGTCAAAATGAGGGACAATTCATTAAGAAGATTTATGAAGGCTTTCTGGAAAATATGCTTTGCTATTGTATGCTTTGCTTTACTGTTTATATATTAGGATTACTGTGGATGGAAAAGGGAAGAAATCACTCCTAACACAGTGCAGATAAAAATGAATATCTCTATTCCTCATTGTGTCAGACTAACACATTTTCAGTATCTTTTTAATAACTCGTTTCTTTCTGGCAATTTTCTATATGTGAACATACATGAGAATCAGTATGGGCTCTACCCTTCTGGTTCTGTCTGTGATCTGGATATATTCATTTAAACTTCTGGAGGCAAGGCTCTCAGTGAATTCAGAAATGTTATTGCATCTGCTTACACAAAATTGTAATTGTCACTTCAATTTGTAATTTTCTTTGGGAGCGCCCCCCTGAAGAATGTTATTGTGCTATTCTGGGAGGAAAGAAAAGAATGACATTTGCTAAGTTCATGCTATTTAATTTCTGGGTTTTTAAAATCTCTATTCTTATTTAGCAGGACAACATTTCAAAATAATGTCTCTAATGTATCACATTCAGGGGTTGCCAAGTTGGCCATGTAGTAAAATACAACGAAATCCACAAAGCAGCAATACCTTTATCAGGCCAGTTCCAAAACATAAAATACATCTTGCAATCTTTCAAAGTTTCACTGCTTCTT